>OX276456.1:15241885-15841885 GCA_946251905.1 Cryptocephalus moraei | reverse complement strand
CTTTCTCCTTATACGAAATTGGTTTAGTTATCATCTGGCGCAAATTTTCCGGCGTCTAAGTCACACATGAGGCATTTGCGGATCTATTTATTTCTGTGAATAGAGACTGATTTAAAAGTTCCAAGCTTTTGCTGAGGGTACACAATGCTTTCGAGGAGTCATCGGGTATTTTATGAGAAAACTGAGCTGGCAATTCACGAAAGGACCATTCAGATCGTATTAAGGTCCCATTCAAGGAGAGTCTTCGATATCTAATGATAATATGCGACTTGACGAAAAGAAATATTTACCGACGAATTATTAATTAAGAGAAAAACTCCAGAACGGGATCTTGATCCGACGTTAAGTTCGCTTCTGAACAACTTTTTTTTAATTAATGTCGAAATCGAGAGATTACTTCGGAAGAAGTTTCGGCTAAATTAGTTTATTGGAAACGTAAATCATTCAGTTTCCAAATATTTGAATTTAATAAATCGCATTCATCAAAATGTTTACAGACCAACTTTTCCTTTAACATCGATCTTTATTACGTCACGTCTCACCTTCAGCAAGCCTAAAACTTTTCCCCGCTCCGACAAATTCGCTATTATTTCAGGGGAAATTTTTTTCAAGGAGAGCCCTTTGTGCGCACCAATAAAATCCGAAGTGGATTTGCCTTTTCCTCCGTTATTTTTCCATGACGAATCTCCGTATCGCATTTTCGATGAATACGTCCCGGGATACTCAATAAGGTTTTGAATATTCGATCGCGCATTTGATACGTACACCCGGTCGCATGTGTGATTAAATTTCACGAGCGGGAGACAATCAGGTGGATGATGTGAATGGAAGGTAAATAGACAGTTTTAGAAATTTCAGTAACGAAAAATCCGCCGCTCCTAAATTGGCCATTCCTGCAAGGCGAAAAAGGAAAATGCGACGGGATTTGCAACGGATGTAATTTTCTGTAACGACAAAACGTCTTTTGAAGATTAAAGAATTTTATTATTGCGCGGACGAGGGGAGAGTCGCGAGAAAAACGCGAAATTAACGAAAGACAGGGATTCGGCATTAGGGCGAAATAAATGGAGTTATTTCGCGGGGATGAGAGTTTCCGTATCGCGTCGGTATGTCCGGCGTATTTCCTTCGCTTCTAGCAGATTTCATTACTCTGCTTATCGACCAGAAAGACGAATCATTCCCAGGTGATTACCCTAATCGAGATCGACAGCGTCGAAGGAGAGTTGTTATTTTTTCGTCGGAAAATTTGTTATGTATTCCGCTCGAGATATGATCGAGGGTGATCGATTTGATAAAATGCCGCCGTTGGGAGGTGTGTTTCCTGGTTCGCTGCGAGCCGTCACACTTTTCATGCCTACTTAGTCTATAAATTGGGAATGAAATTGCCCCGAAAAAATATTTCCAGGGATGGCGGCTGCCCTGCTAACGTCGCCGTCGTCCTGGCAACTAGCCAATATCGGTAAATTTTCGTCGAGACCGCTAATCCGATTAACGATAAAAGTCGTGGCACGATTTTTGGTGTTCCTCGAAGGTGGAAATAAGCAGGTTTTCCCTCCGATTGGGCGATTCGGTTTCCCCGGACCAATAAAGCCCTTCGTTATCAGCGAAAAGTATGCGACGTTGCAGATTACGGCCTGTTTTTAATTTGTTTATTGAGCAACAATTCACGGCGACGCCCATCAAGATAACGAGTTTAATAAATAGGCCCCAACGTCGCTCCAGAAAAATGTCAAACAGCCATAACGAGCTTACAAATTGCCAAATCTAGCTTAATTTAGCTTGAGTATTTACTTATAACTTTCCAGCAGCAATTGATTACAATTTCATAAGACGAGCTTAATTTGGAAGTTTCATAAATGCGTTCCTAATAAGTTTTCTTATGATACCTAAATCGCATCTAATGAGTTTTTTTATTGGCACAAACCATAAATTCGAAAAAATTATATATCTAAATTTTGGTTAATATTGTCACAATAAATAATAAATAATAGATACTCATTAACATAATGAAAAAATAGTGAATCATTAAATCGATCGATTTAAAAAATATCACCTGTTTTGGATGTAACGAGATTATAGACAAATATGAATGATAGTAGTCAAATAGAGGCACTCTATTTCAATTTCAGTTATTTAATAGACTGCCGTGCGCTTGTGGAAAATTTAACATATTTTTTGGTTTGCTTGGAATTCTGTCCGATCTTTTACTCAGGACCGCATCCACCATAATTGATTAAAAATTGGTATTCATTACACACAAATCCATTTATAGATTTATATTACGTAATTTGGAAAAATATTCTTAAATACTACTTTTTATTTATGTTATTCATTTACAATACTAACGCACTTTATCCTATCAGCACTGTAGGTTAATTCGATTCGCTAATGCAGAACTAAGAGGTTTGACAGTTGCCGTGGTGGAAATAAGTCCACTTGGGCGCTATTGAGTTTTCACATTTTAAACTGCCTATTATAGAACATAGGCTCAAAATTGTCTTTCTGAATTGTTATCTTACTAATTGCAATTCAAAAGTTTTTGACGTGATATATGTCTTTTAAATCGGTGTGCGGGCTACCTACACGTTCCAGAAAACATTGCAACGTTACGCCAGACCCATGCGTGCGAGCGAGAGCGAGAACAAGTGACAGAGATCGACCTTAGCGTTTGCCTTGCGACGCATCTATGAGGCGACGGCGACAGCACACAGCTGGACGTCAGCGATATTGCCGACTATTATTTATAAAGTTATGTGAATATTGACTGTACATACCATTGCTTATTACTATTACAATAACAATTGCGGCAATAAGGTATTTAATTCTTGCATTCTAAGACTTTGATTAGCTATATAATCTCATATGTTTGTTCGTGTATCGGTCAACGAGCACAGTAATAATAGGTTATGTTACGATTTCGACTAAACAATTATGATGAATGATATAAATGATCGTGTAAAAAGTCGACTGCTTTCATTTAGTATTCAATGAAAACAATTATCCTGCGCAGCAATTCATGGAAGGTTCAAGATTAATGTTCAACTTCACACATGTCATAACAATGTGTCTCAAATGACTAGTTGGACCGGCCAACCGCAGTGCGAAAAAACCTTCTATAATATATGACATCAATGATAATTTAGTGACAATAATTCTATTCAATTCATAAACGTATGCCCTTTTTCATCAATGTTTTCTAATGACGTTATCACATAAAATTATCGTCCGTAAACAGACTTTACAGACAACCAATTTTTTTTTTTAATATTTGCTTTCCAAATATGTAAAATTGTATTTGGAAGAATATTCAATATTTCTAGAGTTGTGTTTCAGTATTGTGGTAATCAAATATCATTTTCGAAATCAATCTTTGATGAATCCGAAGTTATATTTTCCTTTTATTTGCAGATTCAGCTTTGCAAAATATTTTAATAGACACGTAATTTTGAAAAACCATTTTAAACAGCAATTATCATTAAATACTATTAGAAATTGTACCCATACAGTTTTACGTTCAAAATTGTAATTTTGAAGTTGTTTTTTAAACTTATGGCTACATAAAATAAAAATATAATGTAAAAATTGAAATGTGAAAAGTAGTATTGTAAATCTGAAAAACTCTGCTGATTAAAACCAGAAATAAAAATTTTCAAATGAAATGTTATGCACCGAAATTTCAAAATACTAAGTGGGGTGAAATAACATTTTAAAAATGTAACATTGAAATATAAGTAATAAAAAAATGAAAAGTTCAAAATTCTATATGACATATACAGACCGTTTCTACAGAGTCGCTGGATGTTATAAACATGAGAGCGAAAGAAAGGCCGTATATTTCTCGTTGGCTAAACAGAAAACGAACTTTTGCGATGTTGCTAGCTGGCGAAACATCACAGTCATCCGCTCCGCACACATCCGAAAGTCTAAAGCGATACATGACCGCGATACGAGTTGACTTGGACTGCCTGGTCGGTCGGCAACGTTGCAAAACACCCTTCTCTGGCATACTAACGAACTACTATAAGTTTCTCTTTTGCTCTTGTTGATTTCGGACTCTGCATTTCAATAGAAAAGCTCCGTAGATAGATACATATACGACATATTGAATATTAATTTTAGAAATGAAACTAAAACAATGTAAACAGTGATAATGGGGAACGTAGTAAAATGAATACATGAAAATAATTGAAAAGTTGGTATTCAAAACGTTTGATTAATATTTTGAATATCATTAAAGTGCGATATGTGCATGTGTAATAATAAATAATTACAATTGCGAGTCCTATAATTAATTCCGATGTTTCAGTATGGTCTCTATTGTAACCTACATACTTCGAAGTCTATTGAAGTACGAACTATTATAAACACGTCTGTATAGAATACTAATTTTTGAATCAAAATCTAATTGTTATTCTATTTTAGACGCAGTGAAGCTTCGTTAATCTAAACCTTATCAGCCAACCTGTGGAATGTAGTACTGTGAACTAGCCATACGATTACGACAATGGTTCAAAAAATTGTTCATAATCTTATATAAGATATTAAGAGTCTCGATCAATAGGTGTGTTCTATCAACAATTCAGAACATGTTCCAGCCAATTGAATGATTAATGTTAGAGTATTGAGCCGATCATAAATGATTATAAAGATACATTTCAAGGGGTGTAATCGCCGGTTTCAATATTATAGTATAACTTTTGTACCGGTAAAAATATTTTCCTTTTAAAAACACCAACATTAAATCAAACTTAATTCAGAACCTCTTAGCGCTCGAACTGATATTTTAAATCGCGAAGAAAAATTGTTTTTAAACCTGCTAATAGAAACTCCATTCCTGCACATCTTTATTTCTAATTCAGTCAGATTCTCCTTCTCGTAAAATACGAAGCCGAATTCCCAGGGAATCCAATACTAATTATAAGAGACTCCTCCCGAGAAACTTGAAACAAAACCACCAATTTGAATTTCAAAAGTCTACATCGGGTACACAGCTGGGATTTCCAATTCAATGCGAGATTTGGGGACGGACGTTATTTCCATTTACAAATTTCTTGCGGTCACTTCAAGCTTCGGGCCGGTCCCACGCTTTAAGGTATTAAAGTTTTAAGTCACGGCGAAAGAATCATTCGCGAATAAATTAATTTAGGGATAGGCGGAGGGGGAGTCATAATCGATTTGTGTTTAACAAACGAGAAGTTTTATGTTTCATTGTATGGGCTCTGTACACCGGATTCAGTTTCAATTCGTAGTAGGGCACAAGCAAAGCTTCAAATTTCAAAAGCTGACTTTAATTACGATTCCAATAAAACACTAGATATCTCTGAAATTATTTCCTCTGGCTCCTAAGGAAACCAGCCGAAATGAACCTTAAAAGCAACTAATAGAAGTTTTCTTTCCTCCTAATCCGCTTTGTAGTTCGCGACGAGTAATTCCATATCTTCGATCGCGATTCCAGAGGAAACAAATTGACGATAAGCCACTTATCTATATTTATTCCGCTCTCATTTGCTCACAAGCCGACAAGAAGATTTTATTTATCAATGTCTCGGAGCTTCCTTCGTTTTTAGTTGCTCCAGAAGTGCCAGACGGAAATGCACAAGGATTTCCTTTAATCCTTCCGGGGGTTTATTATTGATTTTGTCCTGTTAAGACACTTACGGTGACACCGAACACGTGGAAGTGACAGGTGTTACGGGGGTGGGGGAAGTGCATTCCACGACGAGGGGCACGTTTTGTTCATTGGGGAAAGAGGGGAATTGCAGCATTGCGTTAGCTGAAGGAGTCGTTTAAAATTAAAATTGACGTAAGAATAACATAATTAAGTAACATACTTAAGTCAGAAATCAGACAAGGAAATCTAAAGTTATAAGTACAAGAGCAGGATCCCGAAATTACAAAATTCTGTGGAAACTCACGAACCAGTTTTAACGTATTCGTTATTAGGGTCATTTACAAAGTTTTCCCTTTGAAAATGAACAAAATTAGAAAAAGTTTAAATTCGTCGACAAACACATTGGTACATTTTAGCTATATTTCAATATTTCGTTGTTAAATAGTTTCCGTTAACTAAAATAATGAGCATATGTCCTAGCCTAAGTGTTATGAGCAAATGATGCAATTATCTAATGGGTTTTCATCTAGCAACCAAACTTGATGTCTCATTTGTTGCATCCTATATTTCAAGTTATTGAAATTGTAGCAAGTAATTTAGTTTTCAGGAGTATTTCAAGGATTATAGATGTCAGAAATATTGTAACGATTTTTCCATCCGATCTCAACTTATTAACTACATCCAAGTACTTAGATATTCGAAAGTCAAAAGTTTTATTAAATTTTCCAAATCTTCAACCTAACTTAACTTAAGGAACTTAAGAATTTTGGTGATAGTGACGTTTAGTTTATTTGATGAAGACATCTAATTATACATTACCAGTCCCCAAACCGAGCTCATTTAAGGATCTACTAGTCCCCTAAAGGTATCAATAGTATATGTAACTGTTATTATATTAATTACGATAATTACTACAGATATTTCTAAAATATTTGCAAGTATTAACCAATCATGCGTTAGAAATAGCTGGCCAAGGCATATTTTGATAATTAGAAGTTTTTACTGTATTTTATATTTATTATTTCACCAATTGGGTGATTGTAATTTTAACAATCAATTAATTCTACTTTTATACAGTTATATTTTGAAATATTTTTATTTCGTAATGAAATACGTATAGATCTACTTAAAGGTACGATGTTTAGTGAATGGGACAAATATTTGAATCAGGTGGAATAACATCACCATATCATATATTAATATCCATCTAGTCGTTATCGCAAAAATATAATTGTAACAATTGATTTATACTTATAAATTAAAGAAAAAATGATACGAGTCGATTTATTCGTCAGTATTTGTTATGCAATTGGCCACCAAAAAATTGGAAAAAAATTAGGAAAGTTTATTTTTGGATGAGAAATTTACATGATTTTTCTCAGATTTTTGGAGGGAAAACTTAACCTATAAAAATTTTTTAATCCTTTAATCATATTTGGCGTCATAACGTTACCGCTTTATTCGTGAAACAATGTTATAAACTCAAAAAACTGTATTCTTTTTAAACATTTTTGCATATTTTCATGGTTAAATATCAAAAGACGCTTATTAAGTGGAAACAGCAATAACCAAAAATCTTCAAGGATTTGAGTAGAAGAAATCAATGAAGAGACTTCAATTAATATGGCACTCATTTGCTCTGGTATAAACCCTTGACAATGCATAAAATCTACCTCGATCAGAATGACATAAATTTCGGAGTTTTAAGTGTATTGTCATACACTTTCATGAACATTTCAACAAATACATTTCTAAAAATTTTTCTGTTAACATGCCACTATTGCCACTATTGCGATTACGACACAAAAACCGACAGAAAATGCTTTAACACAAGTTTTTCAATCTTCTTACAACGTTGCACGGATAAAGTGGTAATTTTGCTACCAAATCCGAAAGAACGCAACAAATACAAAAATTAACGTTTGAGAAAGTAACGCCAAATAGGATTTCTAAATAATCTCAAAATCGATTGAAGAAATCAAAATTTCCTGTGTTAGGTTTTGGATACAAAAAGTATGATAAAGTTCATGATTATTCCTTCTCTATAGCTACTCCTTATGAAATAAGGAGTAGCTATAATTAATACAATATACAATACAATTAATACAATATAATTTTTCAGAATATTTTGTGGTCAATTACGTATGTGAATAATAATAACAGAAATCAGATCCCACTCAAGATGGGCATGGGTCGATTGCGCTTCACGGTCAGAAAATTGTAAAGGTTGCTTTGATCCCGCCGGATAGCCCACAATGGGTCAGTTGCGCCCGATGTAAATGTAGAAAACAAACTGTAATCTGTAATATTAAAGTAATTATAAATAATATTGTAACGCGAAATGTAAACAGCAGCGCGAAACGTGTTTACTCTTATCGGACGGCGGCTTACCTCAAAAGAACGCCGCTAAGCTAATTGAGCAATAAAAACCGTCTCGAGCCTGCCGCCAACATCTTATCGAAGAAGGAATGATTTATTACCTCCTAGACCTTTCTGGACGTTTCTTAAGTAAACATTGTTTGAGAAACGAATGACCTGGAACTATCGCGAATACAATTGAGGTGTATATAAGCGGGTTTGCGGTCGGAGATGGGATTAGACGTGAAGCCGCGAGTGAACAAAAAAGTGAAAAACGGACCAGTGAGATAAATTAACATTAAGAGTGATATAAATTAATCAGTTTGGAAATAGTTAAGATAAATTAAGTAGTGTGTAGTATAGTAATTAGGACAGGGTAAATAAATTAGAAAATAAACGTTACAATATTCACATTTCCTATTTATATTTTCGTTCATGAGAAAAATAATCAGAGGTCTTAAATTTAATGAGTTAGGTACATAAGGTGTGAATTGATATGAATATAACATTATGTGATGTTAAGAAAAACGATATCAAACACATTTTATGAAATCAACGCTATGTGTCATTTTTGCACGGAACAATTGATTTAATGATATAATCGTTACGCTTTTCATATTGTACCATTTTACAAAAAACTGGTAGACTAGTACTATTTATTTTTAAATATGTGTTTATAACAATATATAAACTTTATATATATAAAACTTGAATTAAATTGCCTATGAAATGATTTATCGTAGGAGAAAAACACAAGCGAATGGAATATAATTTTCCACGAAATAATTACAATATTTAATAACTTTTAATGTATGGATATAGCCCAGTAAAATTAAAAAAATAATTAAGTACGGGAAGCAACATATTTTCCTGATTCTTTTGGAGATTCAATTTTGCCTTTCTAATAAACACAATTGCCTATTTTGGCACTTTTTGCCTAATTGCCTGATATTTCATTTCCATTCGCCTTTCATTTAACATCTTGTCATATTTATTCACTGTTGAAAAGTGCAAAAATATTTCCAATTGTTATTCTCTCACCAACTTCCCCTTAATGTCTTTATTTGAGGCAAGTCATTTTAGGCGCGACAAAAGTAATATGTACTTTCCGTTTCCGAAGCGATATAACAAAGGTGTTGTTGCCAATTCGCGCTCCTCTCCCGCGCCAATATTAATGCAAATCATTAATATTCAGAAGATGTAAACTATTCCAATCGGGCCCTAAACATATCCCCCTAATTGAGACGGCAAACAAGGTAAATGAAAAGAGACGAAGACGTCGCGGGAATGCAAAGAATATCCATGCGGATCCTGGAGATGTCCCATATTTCATCCGCTCCCACGGGAGGTGTTACGATTCATCAGAAATGGGACGATTCTTTCTAGTCGGAGAGAGCAAATCTCAAACAAAAGACGTGGAATTTATTAAAGTCTGCTAGTCGATTAGATTGTAAGGCGAGGACGAAATGTAAGAGATGTACTTAAGTTCGGCGATTAATTGTATAAATCGGACGGGTCACGTTTCGCTACTTGAATTAAATAACGGTAAATTGGAAACGTTGACTAGTACTTTGTGATCTGTTTTTATACATTTTTCACGCTGCCCGGTATCGTAAATCGCTCTTATATGCATAGATACGTAGCATGAAAATGGCATATAACATTCGTGTATTATTTTTCCTTGACGACGGAATGTAAATACTGTCATTTACATTCCTATGAAATTTAAAAGAGTAAATCAAGTTGAATCATCCCTATTTATGCATATGTCAGACTGACACATGTAAATCTAACGTATGTCAGTCAACTTATGTCAGAGTGATGTACGTCCAAACTAAATCAAACATTTCATTTTTTGGGGAATTATGAGGAAATTTTCAACGGCAGCGTGAAAAATCTAATAAGCTACACGGAATGTATCGACTGTACATTCTCGGCAAGTGACAAGCCTCGGCTTCGCCTCAGCTCGTATACACTTGCCTCGAATGGTAAAACGTCTTTACATTCCTTGTGACTTAAATAATTATTATCAAACAGTACGTTCAATTAAGCTCTTCACTACAGAATAAGGGTGTTTTGCTATCAAAGGAAAATTTATCTCATTCCACGTTAATCACACAACTCCCCATATACCCCAGTTAGTTTATCATTTACATCGCTTTTCCATTCTCAAAAAAAACTGGCGAAAAACAGTTTAGACTGATTTCTGTTGATGTGATAACAAAACATTAGTTATAAAAATCACAAAATACGCATTTGTTTAAAAATAATCGAACCGCTCAGTGTAAACACGCCCTCGATTTTCAGCGTTCATTTAAAAGGTCCTCAACGTTTCGGTGGTTGATATCAAACAGTCATTTGTGTGTTTTCAGGATAGTTTCACGCTGCAAAGCGAATGCAAAATCAAATTTATTCCATGTTTACTTTACGACACAGCTAAAAATCGGAATAGAATGCGATAAAACATTTTATTTGTGAACAGCTTTAATTGAAACGATTTTGTTGCTCTCTTGGAATCCGAGTGAATTTATTTTAAATTAAATCCCGAACAAAAAACGCGCCCGTAAAGTTCTCCCCCGATTTCGACATTAACTCCCCTCAAAGGAAAAAAGTTTCAAACGCCGAAAACTATTCCCTACGTTGTTCTTATAGAAACGTCTCTCATAGAAAGTTTGCCGAGCGGCAGTAAGAAGCCTATTAAAAGAAATTTATTCTCCGGGCGCTGTTTTTGGACGTATTTTCACTTCGTTCGTTGGAAACCTTTAATAAATAAGCACCAAGAGCTTTTGGAGTTTCTTTCCCTGCACGTGGGCATTGATTTAATCTTTCCCTTTCCTTTGTGGAGGTCTACTTTTAATTCAAGATTTGTTGGCCAACAGACAAAATGTAAAGTAAAATTTCACAAAGGCTGGCAATATATTAAATGAAAGCCCCCTCCGAGGTGTGGCCGCACAGGGACAACAATGGCTCAAGTAAAGGAAATATGGCGTCGCATTGTATCCCGGAAGTCCGTATGCCGGCATTCAATTCTTTGGAACAACACTATTTCATTAGACGCATTAATTAAAGTTGAAGCTTTCGATCCTGGAAATCGGCGACCGACACGGCGAAGAGCCTCATTTGATCGCCTAGCGCTTTGGGAAAATTCGGAAAAAATTTGGAGAGAGCACAAGTTAGTGTTTCAATTAGCAGCGAAATAAATATAAAAAATGGCGATGTGTAACATCGTAGGACTTTCTCATATGGTCGGACCAAATGTTAATGGCAACATTATGAAAGTGCCTTTTAGGGAGGGTCTAGAACAAAATGTTTCAAATAAAAGTTGTAGTCATTAGCTAGGACTGTTTAAATCTGTAATTTGGTAAGAAACGGTATAACCTCTTTGGGAAAAATTGAGAATAACTGAAAATTCACAAGAGTAAAGGGCCGTTCGCAGAAGATCAGTTAAGATAACGATAACGGCAATCAATAAGAATTGAGTAGTACACTAAACATACAATGTTTAAGAAAAACGTTGGACCAGTTTTTGAGACAATCCAAAACAAATTAAAAATGACAAGAGTAAAGTGCCCTTTGCCCTTAACTGATTCAGATGAAATTCATGTGGTGACGAATTTTCAGGGGACCTACCTTAAATACAAAATTTCAACTTTCCACTATTTAGAGTTTCTGAGAAAACACTGACCACATACACCATACATACATACACACATACATACGTATACTCTAACCAGTAGCAATCGGAACACTAAATAAAATCTGAATTTACCGAGGACATTCGAAAAGAGCCCGTTGTCTCTATACAAAACCATAGGACTTATCTTTATACTTATTCAGAAACGCCCTGGTATTTTTAAAATGCAGGTGTTCAGTTGCCCAAGTGGTGAATGTATGTACGACGGCGGCACTTCGTTTGTATCATCTTCTTCTTCTAAGCTTCAGGTGTACAGTCGATCAGTGAAATCGTGTACGAGGAAGTACACGAGACTCTACGGATACTGGATGGTCCACTGGACCATAATACAGCGGCCACGTGTGTTTTCCTTGTGATTTCTTCTCCGGCATTTATACTCGAGAAAGCAGTGGTGTGTGAATTCGTGTGTGCCATTTGTTTGTGCGATTTGGAAGTGAATTCATTGTTAGAGTTATTATCCGTAATGATACGCCCATATAAATCTACTATGCACAACGCTGAAATTAACCACAAAGATAATAACAAATAAAATAAATGAATGTATCTCACTAGCAGATGAACAACAGGGTTTTAGATCGGGAAGATCCTGCACGGACGAAATCTTTGTCATAAGACAAATAACGGAAAAATCGATCGAATATAATCGACCGGCCTTCATGTGTTTCATTGACTTGCAGAAGGCCTTCGATCGAATACAATTAAAAGATATAATACACCTTCTCTATGATAGACAGATACCATACAATGTCATTAAAATATTCGAAAATATATAGTATTAAAAAAATACGATCCAAGCAAAAATAAATGGTGACCTAACTGAACAGATACCTGCAAATAATGGCATTAGGCAAGGGGACTCTTTCAGCCCGCTCCTATTTAACATCGTGATGGATGAAATCATAAAACAAGTACGCAAACTAAGAGGATACAAAATGGGAAATAAAGAGGTCAAAATCTTGTGCTATGCGGACGATGCGGTACTGTTGGCGGAGAACGAGGACGATCTGCAAAGGCTACTGTACCAATTTATCAAAACAGCAAAAAAGTTCAATGTGATAATATCAGTGGCAAAGAAAAAATCAATGGTTACTTCCAAGACACCGATCAGATGTAAGCTTGTGGTGGATAATAAAATAATACACCAGGAAATGAAATTTAAATATCTGGGAATCGAAATATCTGGACACGGGGACGTGGAGACGGAAGTAAGAAACCAAGCTACAAGAGCCTCAAGAGCAGCAGCATACCTAAATGACACAATCTGGCGAAATAAATACATTCGAACTGAAGCCAAAGCCCGCATATACAAGACCGCAATCAGACCTATATTATCCTATGCAGCAGAAACCCGACCTGAGACCTCTAAAACAAAACGGATACTGGAGACTACAGAAATGAAAATAGTTAGAAGAATAGCGGGAAGAACACTAATGGATAGAGAAAGAAGTGAAAACATAAGACGAACATGCGGGATAGATAACATCAATGACTGGGTACTGGATAGAAAGATAAAATGGAATGAGCACATTGACCGCATGACGGAAGAACGAATTGTGAAAATATCAAGGGACAAATCACCAGCAGGACAAAGAAGCCTTGGAAGACCTAGGAAAAGGTGGAGTGACAACCTCCCAGGTGACTGAGCAGAGGCAATGATGTGAAGAAGAACAGGCAATGATGCCTATACACAGCAGGAAGAAGAAGAAGAAGATACGCCCATGGAAGACCGGGCGGCATGGCTTTTCACCACTTAAAAAACCATTAGGTGTTTTTTTTGCCGTTCCAACTCTGACTGGACAAAGTATACATACATACACACACACACACTCAGACATGTTAACAAAAACATGTTTTTCGAACCGTCCAGAAATGCCAATATCTTAAGTTGCGAAAATCAACACGATTACAACACTTTCTCTTATTATATAAGAAAATAAAAATATTTGAATTGGTGTTCACAACATTAAGTTTCATGTTTTTAGATCCCTCAATTTGCTTCTAATTCATCGTTAATAATAAATCGCCAAGTTTCAGTTTCTCCGTCTCTTACATCCCATGTAATGCAATTACTTTCGAAATGAATAATAGGCAGAAGGTTCCGTGGAATTTATAATTTCCCGAGTGAAATCGCAGGAAAAATTTATAGCGCAATAGCGTTATTGTTCCGTCGTCTGAAACTCGCATAAAACCTAATGTAATGTGCATATCGATGGAAGACGAAAAATAGGAATTCGCCAAAACTGTCCCTTTACTTTCATTAACATAAACATCTTCCCATTTTCCGGCCTATTTCCCTCTACTCCTTCGAGGAAATCGAATTTTTGCGAACATATCGAAAATTATTCCTCGAATTCGTGCTTTTTCTCTGTTTAACAGTCAGACATGTATTGATGAAAGCACCCACTTTGATATATATAACATGGAAATTGTTTCCAAACTGTTATTTGAAAAACTTTCCAAGCGCTCGCTGCCGGCATAGTTATGGTAATTTTACCATCCATCAAGCCGGGCAAGGGCTACAAAAATAGTTCTTGTTTTTGAAGTTCAATCGGATAGGAACAGATGAATGGGTTGACTTCAAACCGGGCTTGTTACTAAATAGAAGCCAGATTTCAAAAATTACCAACTTTATAAAGATAAAGTTGTTGTCTAAACGAGAAATAAACCAGATAATAAATTCCTCGTTTTAATGACTTCCCAGATTAAACACAATTTTAAAGAAATAGACTTTTCTACCACTAATTCCAGCCGCTTTGAAATACAACAGAATCCTTCAATTTCCTCTTGCAATACCCTGGAACATCCCGAGGTATATAATTGAATCGACCGTTTTTCTATATAATAAAACCCCTTTTGTTATCTACGTCATCGAAGCAGCTCCTGAATCGTCGGTAGATATCTAATATTCCCCGCGATAGAAAACGAAATAAGCATCATCGGGGAGACGCGACCACAGCCTAAGAAAAATTTTTCGTTCCGCTTCGTTTTACAACTTGTTTTGTTGATTCTCGTCTAATAAAGTGGCGAGAGAGTTTGAATTTCCTCTTCCGCATGAGAGCGTTTAGTTCATACTGAGCAAATGTTATGGGAGAAGGATTTATTATATAGAAGATTTCTTAGACGAAAAGGGGAATTTTATTATGTGTATTACTTTTAAAGCGTGCAGTCGTGGTAGTGGCGCATTGCTAGGCAAAGGATAGATTTTGAAATTTGTAGAACACATAAACGCAATGAACACACTTCGATGATATTGCCATTGATTAATTAGAACTTTTTAGTCTCCACAATTATTTGCGATCTGTTCTACAATTACACTACTATTGTTGATGGTTATGTAAAGTTTCACTGTTAATAATAGACGTCATCGCATGTAAGGTAAATGAGTTTCGATTTTGTCCCTGTCATCGCGGACTACACTGTTTTAGGATAATAGTGAAGTCATGTAAGTATAGCTCATTTCAGAAAAGTTTTAAAATTTCCAGCAGAATATCCTAGAACTCCAAAGAATGGCAGATCAAGTGAAGAATCATAAAACTAAAGTTATGGTGAACGAATACTTTTTTGATACCTTTTGAATGATTCTTATTACGAAACTATGGTAATTCATTAGTTTATAAATTTTATTTTATTATATAGTTTATTATTTTTATATAGTTTATTATTTTACACAAGGGTAAGGTAAGTTGGACATCAGATCTGGCTGTAGATTCCAACCCAGGAATTGTGTATTTCTTAACTCATGGAATATTTATTTCTAGACACATACGTAAAAATGCTATTAGATGCCTATACTGCTTTTGAGGCACAATTTTCTGTTCTCTTACATTAATTAAAACAATACGTTATTGCGGAATATCATACGTTATTTTAACACATTACATTACACATTCCAATATACTAAAGTTAAAATAATATAATAGCCCCAATGGCGCCTAACAATACAAATTTAAATTATTATTAATTTCGTGTCTTTAAACTTTAATCTTACATTTTTACGGACAATTTCAGTATTACTGCCCCCAGCTTAGCCAAAAGATATTGGGGCCCTAATGGTTCTAATAGGTACGTTTATTGTCGCCAATTTTCAAAGAGAAAACAATACGTAATTAAAGACAAAATTAGAACTGCAGAAGAAAAATTGGCGATGTGTAAAAAATATTTAGTAATTTTAATATTATTATTAATTAATATTATTAATTAGTTAGTTAATTAATTAGTAATTAATATTATTACTGTTAATATCATGTTTTTTATCATTTATTTATACGTCCTGAAGCAATAAATATTTTTTTTAACATTTCGAAAAAATAACTATCTAAAGATAGAATTTTTTTAAAAATTCTAAAAATATCAAGGTGAAGATCCAATTTCAAGATATTTTCTTGTATTTATAATAAGTTTACATATATTTCAAGGACGATAAAATTTATTGCTATTGTAATGAGAGTTACTTTCTATCTTTAGTGTGCTCATCAACACTGAAAAGTCAGAATCGACAAGAAAAAATGAAAATTCAGAACACAAATTTTTAAAATGAGTACATATATTAAATTTTCTATTCCATTCAATTTTCAGGAAAATTTACTCGAAAGTAAGTAGGTACTAAAATTCCTACATAAAATTGAGTCGATATTTCATACATATTTGAATGTAATGTACTTACTCAAAATAGGTAGGTTCAGCAATATTTTACAAGACACCAGTGCTTTATTCCTTACATTTAAGTGCAAATTAATAACCTATTAATAGTTTTAGAACCACTAGATTAAGTAATTTTTATATCATATTGAGACAAGGTTTTGCTCACATTGCAATAACATTCACTGAAATGTGAGTTAATTCAGTAATTTACCATGATAAATTAAGGAAATGTGTCACTCACATTTGAGTAAAATTAACTGGAAGATAAATAGATTTGCCAATATTTTTACAAGTAATTAGGTCAACGTTTCATTTATTTATCAGTACAACTTACTCAAGAGTAAGAATAACGACTACGGTCTTAACTCATTAACAACAAAAATATACTCAATGTGGAACTCTACATTCAAAACATACTAACAAAACTGGTTTAAATATTTAATCTTTCTTGTGGACTCATATCCATCAATCCCTTTGTTAATCAATCAACAAAAGATGTTAACAAAATTGGTACAATTGTTACAAAACAAAGATTTTGGTAAAATTTCCCTAAAAATGTTTTTACCGGGTGGATGACTAAAATTTTTAGAAGGTGGCTTTTCATAATGTATAAATATGAGATGTTCGTTGACAGCTTTACAACAATTCCCAGATACAAATACCTGCCAAAATTCAAGTAAATATGGTGGAAACTCAACTGAAAAGGTGAACAAAGAAATCACAGGAAACAAAAATCCAGAAAGTGCAGAAGACTGAATTTTTATTTTTGAAACAGAACAAATAAGTACCTGAGGTTAAAGTGCGTGGTCCAAATAATGGTTTTAATTGGATATGTAGTTTAATTTTCGTTTTGAACTCAGCTTGCAGATATTATCACTTAATTATAGATGTTCTAAAAACTCAAATTCAATTCAATGAAAATGGTAAACTTCCATCTATTTCAACAAGGACTATGTGCGAGGTACAATAGTGATCCAGATTTTGCAAAGACAATAATGATCGTATCCCTGACCAATGTTCTGTCCAATTAAATAATACAGCCGTGGACCAGCCAAGTTCTGCCAAGTTTCAAGAATTCATGAACTGGTACGAGGATAATTATGTCGGCAAGACTGGAAGAAGGAGTGCCCTCCAATATTTGCTGCAATAATGTGGAACCTTTACGACACGATTTTGCACAGAGTGGATAGAATTAACAACCACTCAGAAACTCAAACAAGAAGATATACAATGAATTTGTAACCGACCAGCAAGCACTATGGCGATATATTAGCTCCTTAAACAAAATCCACTAGGGCAGAGATCAACACTTGGAAAAAAGTGTTGCAAGATAGGAGCACCTCAAAAGATAAGAAAATATCATGAAGCGGTTGAACAAATATTTACCGTGGACACTGATTATGAAACATGTAATATCTTAAAAATACATATAAATTTATACTATACAACTATACAAAAACACCTTTTTCAAATATCTCTTACAATTGTACATATACCGGTGATTTCATTCGAGAACCTCCATCTATTCATACATTTGCATAATGAGAACACGTAAGAGATCACAATATTAACGTGAGAGGAGGTGTGGTGTGTTGCGTACAACCCATTCGTCCTCCGCATCCATTAAATAACGTTTAACAGGAACATCAAAAATGAAATTGGTACGTGGCTCGGTAGTTCAATTGGCCAGAATACCCGACGCAAAATTGGGAGACCCGGGTTGAAATCCTGGCTGAGCTACAAAAACAGCTTTTTCAAATATCTCTTACAATTGTACATATACTTGTGATTTCATTCGAGAACCTCCATCTATTCATGTAATATCTTAGATTTCTTGAGAAGGGTTGTTCACAATTTCGAAATGTTATACAAGTATGTATTTGTTGTATGAACGACGTAGGTACGTCCTTTTTGATTGGGGGATACTGGGCTCGCTTAGTATAAATGAGAGGAAGATATAAATTCCCCTTAAAAAAGTAAAACAAAACTAAATTGTTTCATTTCATTTGTTAATTAGTAAGCAACCTGTGCATTCTTGTTATTTAAATTACTATGTATGTCCCTTTGGAATCACGATAAACTTTAAATGTCAAACAAGCAGGAAACTTCCTCGTCACCCTCTGTCGTTAACGCTCCGGCCTATACATTTTATAAATTGCTTTTCGCGAAAGCAACTCCCTTTAAAAACATTTAATTTAAAATTAATCTCAGGGTTGTAAAAAATTAACATCGTTCCGAGTTTCCCAGGTATTTGGATCCTTTCCACCGATTTATTTTCATAAAAAAATTATATCTCCAGCGAAATTTACTCAAGAGAAATCGAATTTCTCAAACAACAAAACTGACAACATTTCAAGAGATAAAAGCGACATTAACAACGAACGAAGGAGGGAAAAAACGTGCCTCGGATATTAAATTTCACATACAAGTTTATGGGGCCGTATTGATCTCGTTGGAAAAATGAAAACCCCGGCATAGGTTTTTAATTTGACGGTGAGAAGTTCGCGTTACGCGGGGGTCTTTATGGGATCGTTTAGGGATGTTAAGAGATACTTGAAAACGGATTAAAAAATAAATTACCGTGAACTTTCAAATTTCCTTGAAATCACTTCGCCACTTTGCATTAATTTAATAAGGGTCCCAGTCTCGCGAAATTCAAACGTATCCCAAACAAATTTAAATTAAACGTGTTAAGTTAGGAAAATAGAAATGAAACAAGCGTAAATTTATTAATTAACGACGACGTAGAATGCATCCGAACGTGTATCCAAACAGATGACATTTGATGTGTCCGCCTATCCCTCGAAATCGCTTATGGGATTACTAAAACCTCCTCTAATTAATGGCAAGATAAACTCTCTAGCAGACTGGTATCGCAACCCAGCGGGCCAAGCTTAAACAAATAGTGAACATCACATTTACATAACATCGCTTCATAGATGTGCAACGACGGTATAATGTGCCGACATTACTGATGATGGATATTCTTGTAGCGAAACTTAAATGATGTCAGTTCGAGTGCGGGGGGGCCATAGCGCAACTTCATAATTACGCCATTGACCGCGGATTTGCATCTCGACTTATATTATGCGATGCTAGTGCATTCGCTATTTGATCGATAAATCTCAAGTTAATTTATTTTCCGAGAATGGTGCTCTTATAAATATCAAAGCGGGTGCTATATGAAATTTAATTATACAAGTGGTAAAATGGGACATAAAATGAAATTTATACTTTATTAATCCTTAAGTCTCTATTTTATCCGGCAATAGTAGTTTAAGTGCTTCATAAATTTGTTCCATGTTTTATAGATACATCAAATAAAGCAGTAAATATAGATACACCATTTCATACTTCGTTTCAAATTATTGTTTATACGTCAATTCAAGCATTTGGTGTAATTAATAAATAGTAGACATATTTGTCTATTTTTATTTATTTAAATATATTTATAAATATTGCTTCAGCTTTAGTAAAAGTTGAATTCATTAATTAGTTAGGCACTGGAGTTTAGTCACAAACATTTCGGAAAATTTGCTACATAAAATTACACAAATTATTAACACGTAGAGAATTAAGTTTCGAATTGGCATTTCCGAAAAAACATGTATTTCAAATTTCCCACTCTGTTGTAAAAATGAGATATAAAATGAAATTTTCTTTATTAATTCTTAACTGCCCACTTTAACCAGTAATAGTTGCTTAAGTGCTTCATTAATTTCTTCCATGTTTTATAGGTACATAAAATAATCTAGTAAATATAGGTAAACCATCCCATGCTCCATTTCAATAGATTGTGATTACGTTATTTCCTAGATTTGGTGTAATTAATAAATAGCAGACATATTTGGCTATTATTAATTATGTAAATAAACATATTTTTAAATATTGTTTCAGTTATAGTAAAAGCTGAATTCATTCATTAGTTAGGAAGTTGAATCTAGTTAAAAACATTTTGGAAAATTTGCTACATAAAATTACACAAATTATTAACTCGTAACTTTCAAATTGGCATTTCCTAAAAAACATGTATTTCAGATTTTAGACTCTGTGGTAACTATGAGATATAAAATGAAATTTACGTTATTAATCCTTAACTGCCCACTTTCACCGACAGTAGTTGTTTAAGTGCTTCATGAATTTGTTCCATGTTTTATAGATACATCAAATAACGCAGTAAATATAGATACACCATTTCATGCTTCGTTTCAAATTACTGTTTTTACGTTGTCCTGAATTTATTGTAGTCAATAAATAGCAGATATATTTTTCTATTTTTATTTGTTTAAATACATTTTTAAGTATTCTTTGAGTTAAAGTAGAAATAGAATTCACTCATTAGTTAGGCACTTGAATTTGGTCACAAACGTATTGGAAAATTTGCTACATGAAATTGCACACATTATTAACTCGTAGAGAATTAACTTTCAAATTGGCATTTCTTAAAAAACATGTTTTACAAAATTCCTTGGCATTTCATAAAAAAAACATGTTTTTCAAATTTCCTAGTCTGTGGGAAAACTGGGACATAAAATGAAATTTACTCTATTAGTCCTTAACTGCTCACTGTAACCTACAATAGTTGTTTAAGTGCATTATGAACTTGTTCCATGTTGTATAGGTACATAAAACAATCCAGTAAGTATAGGTAAACCATGCCATGCTCCATTTCAAATGATTGTGATTACATAATTTCCTAGATTTGGTGTAATTAATAAATAGCAAACATATTTGTCTATTTTTATTTATGTAAATAAACATACTTTTAAATATTGTTTCAGTTATAGTAAAAGTTGAATTCATTCTTTAGTTAGGCAGTTGAATTTAGTTAAAAACATTTTGGAAAATTTGCTACATAAAATTACACAAATTAGTAACTCGTAGAGAAGTAACTTTCAAATTGGCATTTCCTAAAAAACATGTATTTCAGATTTCCCACTCTGTGGTAACTATGAGATATAAAATGAAATTTACTTTATTAATCCTTAACTGCCCATTTTAACCGGCAATAGTAGTTCAAGTGCTTTATGAATTTGTTCCATGTTTTATAGATACATCAAATAACGCAGTAAATATAGGTAAACCATTTCATGCTTCGTTTCAAATGACTGTTTTTACGTTAATTCCTCGATTTATTGTAGTCAATAAATAGCAGATATATTTTTCTATTTTTATTTACTTAAATACATTTTTAAATATTCTTTGAGTTAAAGTAGAAATAGAATTCACTCATTAGTTAGGCACTTGAATTTAGTCACAAACGTATTGGAAAATTTGTTACATAAAATTACACACATTATTAACTCGTAGAGAATTAACTTTCAAATTGGCATTTCTTAAAAAACATGTTTTACAAATTTCCTTGGCATTTCATAAAAAACATGTTTTTCAAATTTTTCACTCTGTGGTAAAAATGGGATATAAAATGAAATTTACTCTATTAGTCCTTAACTGCTCACTTTAACCTACAATAGTTGTTTAAGTGCTTTATGAAATTGTTCCATGTTTTATTGGTACATAAAGTAATCTAGTAAGTATAGGTAAATGCTTCCATGCTTCGTTTTAAATGACTCTGTTTACGTTAATTCCTGAATTTCGTGTAATTAATAAATAGCAGATATATCTGTCTATTTTTATTTATTTAAATATATTTTTAAATAATGTCTGAGTTTCAGTAAAAATTGAATTCGTTCATTAATTAGGCACTCGAATTTAGTCACAAACATTTAGGAAAATTTGCTACTTAAAATTACACCAGTATTTTCCCATTTTTCATTCTTATTTTCTTTTGGTTTATCTTTAATTAGGGAACAAAATTGTTAAAGCAAGATTTGAGATTACCTATATCCAACTTCCTAGAATCACTATAAGCGTAGTATATTCCTTACCCTCCCTTTAAGTAGTCCTAATTTCAACAACTCCTTATCTCAAATCTAAAGGAAAAAAGGCTGCTTCATTCGAATATGAGCTTCTCGCTTAAAAGGCAACCATACTGACTTGCACCAGTAACAAGCCGTAAGCTAAAACGGCGTTTATGCAAAATGCTCATGAGAATAGCTTGTACTTGTACGGTAGTGGTAGTTTAATCAGGATGAAGAGGAAGTAAATCAATTTTAAGGGAAAGCTTTCGCGTCTTTAGCAAATTCTGATAGAGTCGGTACGTTGCGAATTACGAAGAAGCTGCTTCTAAGTATGAAGTGGTCATTAAAAGTGTGCCTGAAACGTCTCGAGCGAGGAACTTTTTAATCAGCCATTAATGTTACCGTAATCTGTATCTAAACTACATCTCCTGGAACGAAGCCGGTTATCAATTTTTAATATAAGATAGCTAAGATGCCTATCGGACAGTAATTGGGGCAAACTGGGGGGGGGTTCAGATAAATTCAAAATTTACAAATTAGGGCGTCAAACTAATCGGAAAATTTCCGTTGTTTACTTTAATAATCTTGCTCGATGGGCCTGAACGACGTTAAAATAACAATTAATAAAACGGTTAAGCTACCTTTCCGCCCCCAGCGCAAATACGAAGTGCTTCAGCTGCCTAAGCAATGTTTACCCTTTATTTATTACCACTGTCGTCTCTCGGGTATGAAGGAGTTTACCCTCGATTAACGCCCTCCCATTTGTTTTTCTATGAAACCCTCTAAACCCCCATTATAAGTTCATTGTTTTCAACAAAGACAGTAGCATCCAGCGCTGCTGCTTATTCAGGTCATTTTTGGGGCCGCGGCAATTTAGGACTTCTTAACAAGTTGTCTCCTAGAGAAGGTTCTCAGGAATTGTTTCTCCGCGACATCAAAGAACAATCTGACGTTATACTTGAAATAGAACCGGGAAAATAACAATCTGCAGATCGATATATCTATGGAGGAGATTGCCTAAACTTTCATTGTCTTTAAACGCACCTCTGGGACAACTAATCCGATCCGTAAATAAGGCGTAAGTGGTATTGTTACGCTCACGACCGCATCCGAAAGTTGTAAACGCTATACCCTCGGTAAGAGAATCGCATCGTTAGCAGTTATCTTCGCGGACAAATTCAGACATTTGGTTATTCGTTAGCTAAGTTTGTGTTTACGTCAGTTTAAAAGGCCCTCATGCTCAACCGTATCGTAACAATTTCGATACCACGATGATTTTAAAGGATGTGAAAAATGCATGGGACCACAGAGGTCAATTCTGGACGATTGCACTGCAGTAGCGACGTTAATAACAACGTAGACGAATCTTTTTCTCTATACAGAAATCATTCATAGATTCTAAAATGGAAAATTCTAGTATACCTACAGTATATTTGAAGTATTCGAAAGTATTTTGACACTATTGATCGTATCTCGTTCGGAAAAGTTGAAGATGTGGGTATAAAGCAAATTGGGGGAAAGGCCCATCTTATGAATAGAGCACAGGTAGTTCAAATTATATACATCAAAACATTACTTGTTAATGTAGTTGTATCAAAACGCCCTCGTCGACTTTATGGTATTTATACTTTACATAAATGACATTATTGAAATTATATATAGAATTAATTAGCTACATAGATGACTAGGCAACATGAACTATGAATTAAGTCTACACTGAGGTTGTTATGTTATAGCGGTATATCAGTACACTTGTATTAGATACGAATAAATCTGTATATATATGTAACATTTGGCAATTTTGTAGAACCGATTCCATCCATGATATGCTTAAAAATCAAAAACAAGCCATTTCAAGGTTTAACCGATTGCCAATATCGAGGCGTAATATTTAATCAACACATCAGAAGGTTGTGTCGGTCTCGTCTCATAAATTGGTAGCACAGTGTAGTAGGTACTCCCCATTCGTATCATAGAACATACGCACTCTAAAACTTCAGTCTTATTTCCCCACAACGTTGTTCTAAGAAACTATAACATAGGCTAACAATATATATCGTTATGTGTAGTATTCTCAACCTAAAATATACACGGAACACATAAATTGCGATGTCCTGGGACTATATCAAGTTGGTAGTATTGGATGTTTGATGACGTCAGAATCATCCAATACTACCAACTTAATATAGTCACAGGACATCGCAATTTATGTGTTCCGTGTATATTTTAGGTTAACAATACATATGGTTATGTGTATTCTCAACCTAAAATACACACGGAATACATAAATTGCGATGCACTGGGACTATATTAAGTTGGTATATTTGAATGTTTGATGACGTCAGAATCATCGAATACTATTAATATAGTCAAAGGACATCGCAATTTATGTGTTTCGGGTATATTTTAGGTTAACAATATATATATATATATATATATATATATATATATATATATATATATATATATATATATATATGGTTATGTGTATTCTCAACACCTAAAATACACACGGAACACATAAATTGCGATGTCCTGGGACTATATTATGTTGGTAGTATTGGATGTTTGATGACGTCAGAATCATCCAATACTACCAACTTAAAATAGTCACAAGACATCGCAATTTATATGTTCCATGTATATGTTAGGTTGACAATATATAGGGTTATGTGTATTCTCAACCTAAAATACACACGGAACACATAAAATGCGATGCACTGGGACTATATTAAGTTGGTATATTTGAATGTTTGATGACGTCAGAATCATCGAATACTATTAATATAGTCAAAGGACATCGCAATTTATGTGTTTCGGGTATATTTTAGGTTAACAATATATATATATATATATATATATATATATATATATATATATATGGTTATGTGTATTCTCAACACCTAAAATACACACGGAACACATAAATTGCGATGTCCTGGGACTATATTATGTTGGTAGTATTGGATGTTTGATGACGTCAGAATCATCCAATACTACCAACTTAAAATAGTCACAAGACATCGCAATTTATATGTTCCATGTATATGTTAGGTTGACAATATATAGGGTTATGTGTATTCTCAACCTAAAATACACACGGAACACATAAAATGCGATGTCCTGGGACTATATTAAGTTGGTATATTTGAATGTTTGATGACGTCAGAATCATCCAATACTACCAACTTAATATAGTCACAAGACATCGCAATTTATGTGTTCCGTGAATATTTTAGGTTAACAATACATATGGTTATGTGTATTCTCAACCTAAAATACACACGGAACACATAAATTGAGATGTCCTGCGACTATATTAAGTTGGTAGTATTGGATGTTTGATGACGTCAGAATCATCCAATACTACCAACTTAATATTGTCACAGGACATCGCAATTTATGTGTTCCGTGTATATTTTAGGTTAACAATACATATGGTTATGTGTATTCTCAACCTAAAATACACACGGAACACATAAATTACGATGTCCTGGGACTATATTAAGTTGGTAGTATTGGATGTTTGGTGACGTCATCAAAATGACGTGCATCGGGATTTGTTTTGAATTGAGTATACATTACTTGTGGCGGAGTTTCAAGGTTACTAAGCAATGTTTTAAACATTCTAATATTTTTCCTAAAGTTTCTAATATTTACATGTACAATTGTTAGTTCAATATTTTGAATATAATTTGGTCACAAACTCATCAATTGAATTGAATTTTTTTTCAAAATTCACACTTAAAAGTAGTTAAAGAAACCAATCGAAAAACAAAGAAAATTTGCTGATTTAGACATAATGATTGCATATGAGTAGATGTCCCAAAAAAAATTTTATTCGAGATAGGAAAAAGAATATATGGCGTGTGCGTTGGATAAGTTTTCCTATTTTATTTCTTTATACAAAAGAAAACAACTCGTTTTCTTTAATAAACAATTATTTGACGCTTTACAATTCTTGAACCATTTTGCAATCCATGTTTCCATGTAAGGAAAACATGCTAATATATTCTGAATAATAATTGTTACAATAAGACTGAAAGAGCCCATTAACTTCGACTGTATAAAAAATGTTGATTGGAAAATCGCAGATTTCAAACATTTCAGTACTACTTATTGGGTTTATATTATATTAAATCGTCACAAAATTGAATTTGATATATGTGGACATTTGAAAAATGTTACCTATGTTTTCATAAATGTTTGTTGTTCGCAAATATAGACCGTTGCTTGAATTATATAAATAATGCATTGGGTTGCAGAACAATTGTCAGTCGTCGGTTTTCACTATTTTGATTGAAATGGCGTGTGCGTTGGATAAGTTTTCCTATTTTATTTCTTTATACAAAAGAAAACAACTCGTTTTCTTTAATAAACAATTATTTGACGCTTTACAATTCTTGAACCATTTTGCAATCCATGTTTCCATGTAAGGAAAACATGCTAATATATTCTGAATAATAATTGTTACAATAAGACTGAAAGAGCCCATTAACTTCGAATGTATAAAAAATGTTGATTGGAAAATCGCAGATTTCAAACATTTCAGTACTACTTATTGGGTTTATATTATATTAAATAGTCACAAAATTGAATTTGATATATGTAGACATTTGCAAAATGTTACCTATGTTTTCATAAATGTTTGTTGTTCGCAAATATAGACCGTTGCTTGAATTATATAAATAATGCATTGGGTTGCAGAACAATTGTCAGTCGTCGGTTTTCACTATTTTGATTGAAATTCGATAGATCACAATTACACACGTAGGTTTGGATACATATTAATTTCCCCAATTCTATTTACATGATTATTTTATGCTACTATTATAGTGAGATTAACATGTATGAGGTTTGTAGGTTCTTAAAAAATGAAAAGTATTAAAAAAAAATTAAACAATCGAACGATCTCTATTAATACTATGCCACTTACTGGCAGAACTGATATATATTGTAAGTCGCCGGCAGAATTAGCCGTCACTTAATTAACTGAGAGTTAATATATATTTCTTAAATATAATTTATGTGTTGTGGTGTTTCAATATTCATTAATCCATTATCCAATTTTATTAAATATAGCACAACAGCTTAACCCTTAAGTACTCAAAGGGGATGATTTCAATCCCTCAAAATGGACAATCAAGCTTACGATTATTCGTTAATTAACATCTCGGGGTATATGTATTGAATGAAATTTAAAATTTTTTGACCTCTATAAAAATATAAATATTTTTGGTATGTAAGCCCTAAAGTGCACTTCTTGGTATTTATATATGTCCCCAAAAATATGTAGCTCGTATCCAAAAATGTAGCGTGCCCATATAGAAAGACACCTTCCCCCGAAATAGCTTCAAAATTTTGAGTCTCTCGGAATATGAGGGGGAATTAGACTACGAAAATGGTTTATATAACAGTAGTAGCAAGGAGAAGCTAAATTCAAGCAAATAAACTAAATAAGAAAGAAAGCATGTCAAACTCTAAAGAAGACAATGTGAAACCCTATTTTGAGGAAGAGGGCGAGCCGATATGAATGTCACCGAAAAGAGGAAAAGAAAAATATAGTGTCGTATAACATTTGCACCATTTGTTAGCGAAGTCCATCACAAAATAACTATTAAAATCGTTTGCTATCGTGGCGTAAATGAATATTAGTGGTGGACACGAGACGACCCAGTACTGGTTCGAGACGAGACGAGACAAAATTTTGTCTCGTCTCGAAAAGTCTCGAAGTCTCGAATTTAACAAAATGCAATTTAAAAATTTTGTTTCGTTTGTAAAATGAAAGGCCATCAAACTCCATAGCAATGAGGACGAAAGCGCAGGTAAAAGGATACCTAATAAAGGGTCAGGATTAAACCGTACCATTGTCCAGTAAGGGAGTAAAATTTATAATTAGCCCGCCGTTTTCTTAGAATTTTGGAAGGGTTTATTACACAACAGACAGACGGACAGTGGTGTGAAATGTTTATCTAAGGTAATGGACATATTTAACAGTAATGTTCACTTATTCATCATGCATTCATTCATTAGTAGCGTAGTTTCCCAAATTTAACAACTTTTCTGATAAATGAACATCTTGGTAGGTATAAATGAAATTTACAGTTTACAAGTTCTCAGTGCGATGTTGTAGGTATTGTTGAAACATTCCCCGGATTGAATAAAATAAAAGTATAGCTGATGTGACTATTATCGTCCCAAATAATACTAAACATAGGTTTATTTAGCTTCATAATAAGGGCCTAATTAGTGCCCTCTGATTTTATGTGGAAAACGTATGTTTTGATTAATCACAATATGTTTGCTTTTCTGAGAGCGATAGTATGAGGAAAAAGGTAGGTATACACCATTACCAGCACATTTTTCTAAAATTATGGTAGGTAATTTTACTTCTAAAATTTGACAATTCTATCAAATAATATCAATTTCACATACAATATATAATATAGAAATGATATTAATTTTTTATTTGTCCTTATAAAGATATATGGTTTATTTTATAAGTTTATTTAATAACTTTCTTTTATAGTTCGTATCCTAACAAATCTATTTATTAATGATATTTATTTTCGATTTTGTACCTATTCTCTATAATCTAATTTCTTTAATTCAATATTTTCTAAAAATGAAATATTCTTTATCCAAACATAACATCAATAAAATACTACTGTACATTCAACTTTACCACACCTGTACAAGTACTTCAAGAAAATCAGTAAATGTTATCAAAAAAGTATACATTTATAAAAGTCCCATCTATATACGTCTATTTATTTCAAGACTATTCGAGACACGAGACGAGACGAGACGAGACGAGACCTGTACCAGATCGAGACGAGACGAGACGAGACATAATTTTTGGGAATTTTTCGAGACGAGACGAGACCATGTCGTTTCTCGTCTCGTCTCGTCTCGTGTCCACCACTAATGATTATAGTACAATCTAAATCTATATTTATAAATTATATATTTATTTTAGAAACCCGTAACACACCGGATGTTGCAAAACATTAGATTTTGTTCACCGACTCCGTTAAAAATGTTTTAAACTTCTGGCGGATTCGCAGTGCAATTTCGAGTCGACCGTGCACAAAGTTCACGTTATGTAAAAGCACCATGACGGAACAATCATTCATTTAATAGTGCAATACATACAATTATATTAACATCACGTGGCTCGCGCTGTTGGGAACAGTCGTGTTGTTACAATTATACGTTCCGTTGAATTTGTTTTTAGTTCAATGAACAGGAGAAGAAATATCATAACAGAGTGTGCCATGAATTTTTCGAGTTAGGCTCGACTTATCTCGTTTCCAATATCGTTAATATTAATATATACTTATTATAGGCGATTTCCTATTACAACGGATTCACTGTATGGGTACGTATGGATTTCGTTCGAGATCAAAAACAAAATCTGACGAGTTATTAATGTAACGATTAGTATCTCACGCAAGGCCGAACGGAAAATTATTTATTTTCGAAATTAATTACGACTTGTGTCGACCGCAGACGATGTTTTTTGCGCATTATTTCGAGCATTACCCCGCGTGCCCTCCGGACTTCATCCTCGAAAATTAATTTCGCAAATTGATCGGAGCCGCGACCAGGAATTAATTTTGAAACTGGAATTAATTTTAAAACACGTCCATACGTCACTTTCCTGGTTAAAACTCCGGAAAAGCCGGTGTCACGTTTTCTTAAAAATGTGGTAAATCGCCTCTAAGCACTTTAAGTGTTTAATTTTACAGTTGCACGCAGAAGTTCCAGAGTTCAATTATGTAGTATAATTAAAAGTTGAGGACCCTCTTTGCGCCACCTCCGAACCGAAAAGTTGAGATTTTCATGCTGAAGTTGCAAGTCAGATGAACGGTTTTGAATTGCAATTTCCCACTTGATTAATATTAAGTGCGAAAGAATAGGCAAACAAATACAAAACGAACTATAAGGTTCATTACGACAAATATAATTCGTTCCGTATTTACACGAAGTATTAACCAAGAGGAGGAGAAGCATTGAGGAGAATCAGTGGAAGATTACAAAGTCTAACAGGAACAACTTAAAGGTACAAAAACTCTTTTACAAAATCTAATTAAGGTAGTCATGTAGTACAAGAGAGCGTAACTAAAAAATTATTTTGTTTTACCCTGCGAGGGACTGGGAAGTTCACTGAGATTATCTAGAATATTATAAGCAAACAAAAAAGCAACAGCGTTCGTGTTTAAAATGCATGGGGAGTTTTTAGTTCATTATTGGCTCAATTAACGCGTTTTAATTACCTCACGACGGTCTTAGAGGGAATTTTACATTTTATGCGATGAATTTTACAAACATGAGACGTAAAAAAATGAAATTAGATCTCTAACTTTAACATACATCACAATAACCGTGAGTTGTGACGTCGTCAAAATTTTTGGGACGGTAATATATCTGAATTATTATTGGCGGCATATCGCTAATAACAAAATTTATGTCCGAAAGGGCCTATAATTTTTGTTTCCCGAATTTATGTTTATTGCGAAAATAATACGGCCCTGTTCCGCTATAAAAACTTATTACCGCTCGTAGCCAAGATAATTACTTCAAATTAAAAATGAATTAAATATTACCCGAGGGGGAAATAGTAATAATGTGGTGAGGTATAGCAGAGTGTGTGTGTGGGGGGGGGGAGTCTTGTAGTATCGATATGAAAGAAATTATAGGTTTTCAATAAAGGACAATTTTACGAATCTCTCTAGGAACTAATTGTTTGCACAATAATAAATAGTTTCTTTTAATTCTTGGTTCACGTTTATCGAAAGTACAGAATCTGATCCCAGATGGCAAGTACTGTGTGTTCAAAGGCGATAATAATGGCTTTTCTGAAGTCGATATAACACACATTTCCCATACTAAGTGACACATTTTCCGACATAATCTTTATATCTGAAGTACCAGTTTCCTACAATTACCCGCGTTATACGGATATCTATCTATCTATACGAACGGTGAACGTCGAAATACTCCTCCAACACTCGAATTATCCTCCAGGAACGTAATCCCAACGCACGTTTTCCTCTCACACCACCCTCACCACAATCACCTCACGAAAATTTACTCCTTTTTCTACGTTTTCGAAATTACTGGGAAACAGTCCCGCGCGACGAGAACACCACGCGACTGGAAAACCGGGATAGAAAGAGAAAGAGAGAGAGAGAGAGACACTGTGTGTGTGTTCCAGAAGTGTGCGGAGTTGCAGCGCACCGGACTTTCGCCAGAGCACTGGAGTAGAGTAGACCGCTTTTGGGAAAGCGGGAAGGGAAATCGCGCGAACTCGGCCATCCAGCCGGCTCTCCCACGAACTATGACACGTCTGCGTTTATTTAGTGCCAGTAAGATGCCGGAGGAATTTCGGACATTGTTGCGGTGACGGACGGGAATACTTTATGCAAAGAGGAGATAAAAATAAAAACGCGAGGGATGAATACGTTACGGGGATGTTATACGAGGGATGTATTTGATCGTCTGCGCTATCCCTTAAAGGACCTGAAAATTTAGTCAACTAGTTTTATTGAGCGTTGTCATTAATTTCAAAGATAGTAAAAGAAATACCCATGGCTGGTTTATCCGACAAAATGAATTACTTGTCCAAATTTGTAAAAAAAGAATTCTTTATAAGCGTTTAGCCCCTAATTCCCCAGTTCCTTTCATCGCAGAAACTCTTTTTTTAGTCTTTTTTCATTGCGTGCTATATAGCATTTCTTTAAAGATTATGGTGCAAAGTGCAAATCCTGAGAGACCTTCAAAATTTTCAAAACTGTGATATCTAGAAATTTAAAATAGCAGAAATGATGAGAAACCTATTTAGAAGAAATGACTAGAAACATATGTTTATGCTGATATTCTAAGGTCGGATGGACAATGAGGATTTCGAGTAGGAAGGTCTTGCGTCGATAACATAGGCCCGGTTGTAGATGTTATAGTTCATCGTTCAATTGAACCAACGTTCAACTTTGAACCAAGTTCAATAAAAGTTTTGTGGTAGAACAGCAGTTCAAAAGTGGTTCTGTAGAACGATGTTCGAGTTATGTCGGCCAACCTGATTTCATAAAATGGAATCTGTTAAACGATTTTAAAGCTCACGGATCGATAAAAAATTATGGTTTTGTGCATGGTGAACGTATCGGTGGGCAACATTTGGTATTATAACCTATAAAATTCTGAAAACTGAACGTGATCGAAGGACAATCGTAACTTTTCAGTGTGTTAAAGTTTATATTTTCTTTGTTTTTGTTGTGCCAAAGGTATGTAATAAATAGATATACATATAATTTGTTTTGGTTTGGTACTTTATTTTGGTATTCCAGCAGAATTTCCAGTACATTATTGAAATATTGTAGGGAACACGTGGTAATTAAGTTAAAATAAAGGTGTTGGTAACTTTGTTGTGGGTGATTGAGGCATGTAAAGGCTTAAAAGAAAGGTTAACCAAACGTAGCTCTGGCGAAGAGGCTATTTTGGTGTATAACTATGGTCAGACCATATTTCGAAATGAGTGAGCCTGTTTCGCAACGTTTGCGGTCTTCTAGGATGCAAGATATCTATCACAACCTCCATGAAGTCTTCATCATCTGTTAATTCTTCTAATAACGCGTTCATTTCGGTAAATTATCAGCAAATCATTACCACACCCAACTTCCAGATAGACATTATATTTAACTGTCAACTGTCAAATTTCTTAAACCTTATTTGAACCCTCGTTAGACGCTGGTCATGGTTCCCTCAACTTGTACTAGTTTAAACCTAGGTTCAACAGTGAGTGACTCATCTACAACACAAATTTATAATTGAACTTGGTTCAAAATAGAACCTGCGTTGAACTGAGCATTTACAACCGGCCCTTATTCTGCCTAAAACAGATAATGGAAAAAAGATTAGAAAGAGGAAGGGAAGTACATCTGCTGTTTGTAGACCTGGTCAAAACATGATAATGTACAAAGACAACATAATTAAAACAAAAACAATAACAGAATAACAAAATGATTAAACCAACTAAATGCTTTAAACAGAGATGCTTTATGATCAACACTTCTCAAAATATAGTCGAAAAGAAAATTTTAAAACATGGGTATTCCCTTATAAACATAACAATATATACGCTACAGTTCCCGAACTATCAAGTAGTAAGAGCCCATGATAAGGACGACTTAGCATATACATCTCGCAAAATTAAGGAAGAATACGAGAAAGCAAGCTTGAACATGAACTTAAACAGAACCAAATATCGGTGCAAAGGAAATTAAGCATCTGATTTGAAATTAGAAAACAACGAAAATATCAAAAGTGCGATAGTTATTAGAAGAAATTAGAGAGAGAATCGGTCAAGGTAGGGGAGCTATTAAACGGCTAAACAGCATCAGGCCGAGCAGAAAAATATGGAAACAGAAAAAATATAACGTCTGCAATACAGCGGTTAAAAGTATTGTGATTTATGTTTCTGAAACTTGGAAATGTAAAGAAGCCGATGGAAGGAGACTAAATGCAGTAGAAATGGATGCAATACGGAGGTTTTGCAGAATATCGAGAATGGGCAGAGTAACTAACGTGATCATAAGAGAAAGAATGGGAAATAGAAAAACCTTACATGAATGAACACCTAGATAGAAAACAACTTATATTGTTCGGCTATGTGAAGTGAATGTCAGGAGACAGATTACCAAGAATGGTACTGGAAATGACACCAACAGAATGAAGGAAACCAGGGTGTCCAAAAAAAAACAACATGCGAACAGGGTATTGAAAGAGCCACGAGTGGCAGAGATATACATGAAAATCTATGGCAAGACCGACAAGAATGGAAGAAGAGTCTGGAAATCGGACAGCGTAGACAGACGCTAAAAAACGAACAAATATATTCGATGTTAACTTTTTTGTATTTTTTTAGGCAGTGGAACTTGATTGTAAACGTAAAAAACGACATTATTGTGGACATATGGACAGTGCACATGGTGAAAACATGAAAAACCGCATTTTTGGTCACTTTTGAGCATTTCCCTTCCCATTATTTCCAACGGAAGAAATTTATTAAAAGAAAACAGGTTATATATATGTAATATAATAATATAATATAATAAATATAGTAATATAATATATATAAATATGTAGATGCTTAGTGAATAATTGTGCTCAATTATGTAATATATGCACCAATTAGTATGGAAAATTTATGGTGTCTTGATCGTGAAAAACAATACAAAAAATATTTCTGAAGTCAGGTACGTACTGTTTTCCTTTTGTAATGCGAAGAACAGTAAAAAATCAAGTATCTTGCTATTTGGGTTGACTGTTTAAGAAATTCCCACAAAAATGAAAAACATATACTTCTTTGAATGACGTTATATTGTTTAAAAGAAGAGCAGGACGCTCTAGGATCCCTCGACACATTCAAAGAAGCCATGGTAAGCGAAAATGTGGTCTGGGGTGTTACTGTGATTGTATTGGCTGTATTGCCCAAAAAACTACAAAAGGAGCTTTTTAGATTATTATGTCAATTGTCATTGTTATGATGAATACACTTTTTCTCTGGTGTTACTTTGATTTTATAAGATACGTCCTACAAAAATCACTAAATGGAGCTTTCTCGACTGTTACGTCAATTGTCACTGTTATGGTGATTATGTCGTTAATATTATATCTAAAAAATATATAACCGAGTCCTGTACAAGTGACGTAAGAGCAAAGAGGTTTTCTCATAATCGGAATTTATTTTTATTAAAAAGAGAAACGGTAAAGAAGTATATAAAAATGCAGTTTTTAACGCTGTGGGCGAAATCTCGGAGTTGTAACTCTTGTGTAAGTATATGGAGAGGATTTCTTTTACGACATGAGGTAAGAAAGAAACTTGATGGAACTTTCCACTAGGGATAATGGAAGCAAAACTTCCAAGATGGCCAAAAGCATGGTATTTAGTACCACTTTCAACTACATTGAAAAATTATTTCTATGATCTGTATAAAAATATAAAACATGTATTTCAAATAAAAATCTGAATTTCGCCCTAATTGTTTTACAAGAATTCATATTGTCGCGATGCAGCCCCAAATAGCGAAAATAGGTCGCCGTTCAAGCTAATTCAGCAACGAGGCGACCTTAAACCGAAGGACGACACGTGACGCGCGGGTAAACTTCAGGCACGTTCATAAAACAAACGTAAAGTATTTAAACGGATCGATTAGATCGATCACGATCAATCAGTCTGCTAGTACCCTGTCACGCTGCCCGTCTGAACGTCCGCCCTTTGACATGCCGCTAATTGGAGGAGCCCCGTGCCCGCTGCCCTTCGTCACCTACCAGTAAGCAACCACTTCTTCCACTTTTATATTCTTTTTCACCCTCTTATTATCATTTTTGCCCTGTGTCAATGTTCTCTCCCCTATAGCATTTAATGTTTAAATCAACATTTGTCCATTTCGTCATTTGTCTTTCGATCTCTACCAAGCTACACCCCCAACCAGAGCACTCCCTTTGGGCCCTAGGCCCTCAGGCGTGTGACAATATTACATATTGGTAATAAAATTAATTAATTAAAAATTAGATAAGAAAAGTAAATAGGAGTTAAAAAAATTTTCTATGTTTTTTTAGGTTTCATCCGACTTTACATAAGAACACGCTATTTTAAGGCATATGAAGGCATAAGCAGTTCATTTGTTCAGTTTTACAGAAAAGCTAAGAAGTTTTGGAAAGTTGCGTCACTGTAGGCAACTCTTTTCTTTATGTACCGTACAAACCATTTATAAGTTTCGAATGTAGAGTTTCTCGAGTCTCCTAAGTGAATTTGAGGAATGTTGTTCATTGAGAGTATGTCTCTTTTCCATGAGATTTCCAGTCAGTTATAATTTTTCTGGATGTGGAATTTTATATGGAAAACTATTCAATGTTTTGCAACTTTAGTGCAAATCTAACAAACTCTCCTCAACCCTGCAATATATCCTCAAGAACACGAGAATGCTGTTTACTTTAACACCTGGTTTGACTTTTCACCAAATGTAGATTTCCAAACACCGTAATTTCATTTTTGAATCGAATTTATTCCCTCCACAGCAATCGCTACTACTCCGTTTTATTGCTTCACAACTTTATTGAAATCACTTCCCTCCCGAAATAAAAGTTCGGTAGGTGAATCATCGAAATTGGAAATTTTTCGTGCATCCCGCCTTTGTTTCATCGACTTATAACCAATCAATCCGAATCGCGATCCCAAAGATGAATAGGATTCATAACAGATTGCCTCTTTGAGTTGTTGCCTAGAGACGAGCTTTGCTAGGTATACGTTAGAAATAACTCCAATGTCCCGATCGCGACGTATCCACGTTAAGACCCTCGCGGCAGTAGCTCGGAAACTCCCTGCACCCCATTTTACCTTCCCTAAAATTTTCCAAGTTCTTTAAGAGATAGCGAAGAAAATCAAATCATATAATATATTCATTCTTCCCGTTTTCTCCCCCTGGAAACGACTCCCCTCTTTACATAATATATTCCCATCCGTCACCGCAACAATGTCCGAAATTCCTTCGGCGTCTCACCGGCACTGAATAAACGCAGACGTGTCATAGTTCAGGGGATTCGGGAGCTACTTCGGCGTGAAGGAGACGAATTCATGCTATAAAATACACCGAACAGATTACCGAAGTACCTACTGAGTCACGTTCAGCGCTTTTGTCGCTTAGATTCCTAAGGACCAATTACACTGTAATTGATCCATTATAAGAGCAATAATTGATGCCTTGCTTTGACGGAACTTATGAAATTATGCAAAAACCAGCTCTTGCCTGTTTAATATTGACAGTTATTAATGAGAGCAAGTCAAGGATGAAGGGAAGTAAGTTGAAACTTGTAATATAGTCAAATATTACTGTTGACGCTAACGTCAACATTATTTTAGGTTAAGAAATTGTAATTTATGGTGAACTAATTTTGGGAACTTTTCAACACGTTTTGCTTTACAAACAGATAATAATCACTGACGCAGCTTAGGTAACAAGGTTTTTGGGATATCTAATTCAACTTAAAAGCACGTGTTATTTTATTACGAAGAATAACAACGCCGACCGAACGTCAACAAGTCAAGTTCAAAATCACAATAATTAACCGAGTCAGCATGCGTTTACGGAACGTGATAAGAAGCGCGTTCTAATTATGGTCAGTTTCTGCAGCGCTAGGTCATTGTAAGAAAACAAATAATATCCCATTTAACCAATGTAAAATAAGATGTATAAAAGCTCTGAAATTTGGGACAATAAACCAGTATACGATGTATGCTCAAAACGACAGTGTGTTGTGATCTTTCTTCACGCCACCCAAACCGACAACCCCTAACCTCAAGAACTTCAACCCCGGAGAGCACGTTACGCCCTCTCTCCAAACTTCGAGAACTTCAACCCGGACCTGCACGTTACGCCCTCAGGTCCACACCGGAGAGTACGATACGCCCTCTCTCCAGACTTCAAGAACTTCAGGAGATCACGTCATGCCCTGATCTCCGCCTACAAGAACGTCTTCAGCCTTACAACCTGGAGACAAGATTCATCTCCGCAGCCAGCCACGAGTTACGAGAGATATCTACATACAGTCCATTCTCTAAAGAGATCATTTCACACTTCGTTCAATTACTATTATTGAAAGCAATACACTTGAGTCAATCTAGTAAGAAAATTTGTTTTATTTTTTTATTTATTAAGAAAACAGGATCAAGATTAAAGGGTGAGTGAAAAGTGAGAATTGAGGATAAACAACATAAAAAATTAGTGAGTTAAACTATTTAAACTATTAAACTATATAAGGAATGATGCTTAAGCACTTAAGAAATAAAAGGAACAATGCCGTTTTGAAGTTAAAGTGAGGAAAATAGTATAACAGCCTAATGACAAAAATAAACAAAAGTCAAATGAACTCTGCCTTGTCATTTTCTTACTCAGCGAGTCATTACTGTTTATAGTGCCTTCAATACTTCGATGATTTATTTTGCTGAACACTATTTGTAATATTAAGTAAAACAGTGTGGTTAACCTAACGTTCTAGATTCTTAGACAGTTTCGTAACAGTATCAACTCAAGAAGATTCTGTGACAGGAAACAAAAGAGCAAATGAAGTCAGCTACTTAAGAAAAATGACTGATTTTTCGCCATAGAATCCGCATCAGAATGATTGACAAGCACTATTGTTCAAGACTCTGGTCGTAAAAGTCATCGCTAACCTATAGAGTATTATGCAGTAAGCAATTCAGATAATATATGTCAAACAAGTACTTGTTGTACTTACGTTGTTGTCCTACAAACGTAGGAGTTATAAATTTGAGATATGAATGACTGTATGCAATTCTATGTTTGTATATACTTAATAAGCAATTCTTTAATGGATAGAAAAGGCGCAGACACCACCTGTCATTAACCTATTTACTAAAATTACTGTAATGAAACTGCTTGCGATATTGCGATGACATCTCCTCTTCATTCGCAAATTTTACTTAGACGTCATTTTCCAATACTTTAAGTATGTCATATGGTTAGAACTCTTAGAAATATTCACGTTAGAGAAACTAGGTTTTGGGTAAAAATCGAAATCAACACATTCGTATTGTGATTCTCAACTTTAAATTCATTATCAGTATCTGACTGTTCTTCCACGTTTACAGCTTTCTTTTACTGTGTACTTTAATTCTTGGAGCATAAAATGGCGTGTACGCCAGAATCACCGCCGCCAAATATTTGGAATATTAATAAATCATGTTGAATTAGTAGCAATGATGGTAATGTGATTATTTTGTGTTCAGTTACTATTTGTGTGTAGTGACAACAAGCCTTTATCGTGTTTAGAGCAATCATCGCCTCTTATTGAGCTTCCGGTATTAAGCAGAGTGAGTTTATTGTTTAATAATGTCAAACATGAGACTAAATCATAAATTTTATAGTAGGTACATAAAACGCGTCATTGCTTAGAACTAATAAGTAAATGAAAGTTGCAAAGATCTAAAAATTACTAGGAGAAATACGTATTGTAACGCGAAATGTAAACAACCAGCGTAAGCGTACTCCTTATGGGACGAGGTGGCCCACCACAAAGGGAGGCCGCACCGCTAATTGGGTCATAAAAACAGTTCCAGAATAATTGCGAATATCCATTTGAAGTAATAATGATTTACTATTTTCGGGTTGTTTCTAGAACAAACAAATTAGGGAAGAATCATCGAGTAAATACTAGTAGGTTCCCGAGGCATAATGGAGGACTATAAAAAGAAGCGAACGCTGCGGACAAAGACTCAGATTAGACGAGAAGCCGCCGCGTGAGTGAAAACAGTGCGATAAACGGACAGGTGAAATTGTATAAATAAATTAGCAGTTAAGAGGGTGATATAAATTAATTAGTTAAGTAATAGTCTAGATAAATTAAGTAGTGTTAAGACAGTGTGTAAATAAATTAGAATAAAGGTTACAGTATGGTAACTTCGGCAAAAAATTGAATCGTAAAGTCACTATGGCCGCCAAGCTTTTAAAACGTATATATCATAGCACGCAGGTTCGGATTAAAATATTTCTCTATGACTCTGTACTTCATTTTTAGACAGAGAAACAATGCAGAAATAACAAAAAAAATGAGTGAAACAGAAAGAGAGGTAATGGAACTTCATTCATGTACATTGGTTTGACGATTTGGAAGTGCAAGAAAATACCTAACAGGTTGGGCCAAGGAATTATCTCTGATGTTGGCACACAGAAGTATAGACAATGCGCAATACATGTACTACAAGATCTATGGAATATTTTGACCTTAAGGACTTTTGTGTACATATTAACTTTTTGATCGACGACTGAATTGTATAAAGATGGTATATATTGATGACTTATTGGAATAACATTCAAAGAGTAAATTGCTAATATAAAGTTTATGTCAACGTTAAAATTAACAGTTTTTTTGACAGGACATTTGCGTTATATAAGACTTCCTTTGGGTTCAGGCACGTTTTTTTAAATTCTCATATCACTTTTTTTAATTTGATGACTATGTTATTTGACGTACACATATTAATAGCGCAATTAAGTGAATAAAGCTAAGCTGAAACAAAAAACAAAAAAACAAAAAGACGACAAAATTGGACGAATTTATTATTACATATTTCTTTATTAAATGTCAAAGAAGGCATGAAATATGAACTTAATTATGGCAATAATTTGACTGTGAATGTCATAAACTGGATTCGGCATGAGAACGTTTTCACATACTATTCATCTACCTACTTTGGCAATCTAAAAACAAATTTTACTGTACAACCTTTGGATATTTCCGTAAAAATGACCCTCTGAACGCCTTGAGGGCATTTGCTACAATTCAAATTTAGGTCGCAACGAATTCCGGGTGGATTCAAAGTTATATGCAAAAATGTGATTTTCGAAGTAAACTGGTTTTGCGATATTGAAAATCTCATTCTCCTTAAATTATTCCTAGCTGGCAGTTTTGTTACAGAATTTGTTAAAATCTCTATAAACCTCATAATATAATATTGTCTTAAATATTGTATTAGGCTATAATGTCAGTATAATAATCAGTATAATAAACTATATCAACAAGTAAGGCCATAAGTAATTTTGTACAGGCTACAGTTTAAGGGCCACTCCCACAGTTCATTGCCAAGTTAAGGGTGCGGGATACGATTAATTTTAAAACGTATTTACTTCGAAAACACAAGCAACAAGGCAATTACAGGTCATTAAGGTAAGTCAACGTAAAGGTAGAAACAAATTAAATCCTCCACGTATACGAGATACGCATACGCTTGTAAAAAGTTCTTTTAATAATTAGTTTTCCCGCCCACTTTTCTCATTTCATTTCTCACATTCACCCACTTTTCGCTTCTCGTATTCCCTACTTCGCCAGATATACGCCCTATTTTCTGATGGCGCTGCCCGTCGAAAGATTTTATTTATGTAACGTAAGATTCACGCTATTTATTTCGGATGTATATGAAAAGAACTCTCCAAATTGATTGGATTCCTTGAATGAGGATGAAAGGAAAACAATCCAAATGGAAATATAATAAGTCTTAAGAGGGCTTTCGTTAGATCTAACGTCAATAAAATGTCCGGAAAATGTTTTCATTCGATTTTCCGAATAATATATTGCCGAGGAATAAGCACAAGTCAATTCAAGTAATGTTTACGGGGGAAAGACTTTTTCTGGGAACTAAAATCTTATTAATTCACAACAGATATTCCGACACGATATCTTGTATATTTCCATTGAATCCGAAAATCCATTTCCCTATTATCAATAATTCACGGGCGCCCCCACGGGAAAGTAAGCTCAAAGTATTCGTAGACATCGCCATAGATGTGCAGGAATATGTATCACTACCACATACGGTTCGCTTCGTGCTCGAATTTATTGCTGACAACCGGAATAAATCAAGTTTGTAGTTCATGCTTTTCTATTCATCAAAAGTTTCGCGATAGTGTATAAAGTTGCAATGCAGACATTTACAGAGGCTGCCGAGAGTTCCCAGAGACTGATAACGTAAGATTTCCGTTCTCCATCAGTGTCAACCGAGATTCAATTTACTCAAGCATGTGTCTCAGGTTTAGAAGGTTTTGAATTAGTCATTATCAAGACAAAAGTTTTCTCCAGCATCTACTACCAAAAGAGCAATGCCGTTATGCAACTGTATGCATCATAACAAAACAAATATTACATATATTTGTGTAATACGTATAAATATTGTATATATTTACAAAAACGAAGAAGAAAAATAAAAAAAACCTAACCCAATTTGCCAATCAAAACACGGGGGAGTAGATTTATCATTCATAAAAAGTAGATGGAGAAGAGAGAAAAGGGAAAAAAACTGGTACATTTATGACGTTTTGCGGAAAAACACATTATTAAAGAAGGAAAACAAACAGATGTGAATAAATTGTACTTGGAGCAAGGTTAAGTTATATTTCTTTGATTAAAAGAACCTCAGTTCAAAAAACAAACAATATTTAATGATGATGAATATTGTGTAGGTAATATTTACTGACTGAACTTTTGTGATTCAAATTGCATCAACGTCGAAGGTTTCTGTGGTTAATACAAAATTAAAAATCTGGCCGCTGTGGTTTATCTCAGTTAATCTGTATTATAATATTGTCGCGATGCGGCCCCAATTAGCGAAAATAGGTCGCCGTCTAAGCTTATTCAGCACCGAGGCGACCTTAAACCGAAGGACGATACGACTCTCGGACAGGTACGACATCACGTTCGTAAACATCCCGCTTGTATTTATACAGCGGGATCATAACGATCAGGAGTCAGTCTGTCACCTAGTATCACGTCACGCTGCCCGTCTGAGAGCCTGTCCTTTTCGGCATGCCGCTGATTGGAGGAGCCTCGCACCTGCTACCCTTCGTCACTCTAAAGTAAGCAACCACCTCCCTTTTGACCTTTTTTCTCATTTCTTACCATTTGCACATTTGCCTTGATTTTTTGTATGTGTTACCATGCTTTCTTTTTAGCTTCCACCTAGCTACACCCCCAACCAGAGCACTCCCTTTGGACCCTAGGTCCTCAGGCGTGTAACAATATTACAAAACAAGACAAGTGCCATAAGTACTGCCGACAATTTCATTTCGTGACTTATTTGGGAGTTTTGTTTTAAACAAATGTGATTGTAGTCTCAGGAAAAAGGGAAAAAAGTCCCCGCAATCCTGGAGAGTAAAATAGGTATTCGTGTTATTGCATCATAAAATTTTGTACTTCACAATACTGCAAGAACAAATATATGAGATTATATAGCTAATCGAACTCTTAGAATGCAAGAATTAAATACCTTATTGCCGCAATTGTTATTGTAATAGTAATAAGCAATGGTATGCACAGTAAATATTCAGATAACTTTATAAATAATAGTGTGCTGTCGCCGCCGGCTGACGGAGTGGAAGCAGACGAAGCAGTGCAGAACGCGCGTAGCGCGTACCCGTACCCCTTCCATCGCGCTCGCGAACCGAGCCGATCGCAATCGAGCTTTCACTCGGAGGCTGTAGTGGAAGAGAGATATATGCGTCGCAAGGCAAACGCTCTCGCTCTCGCTCGCACGCATGGGTCTGGCGTAACGTTACATTTTGTGGAAAGTGTAGGTAGTCCGCACACCGATTTATAAGACGTATATCACGTCAAAAAGAGACTATAAATTTCTCAAATACGTAATTTATGTTTATCTAGGCTACATTCCTAGAATATTTAGGTAAATACCATGAACTTAACCAGGTTTAGAAATATAATCACTAACATAAGTGCTAAAACTATTCCAATACGTCCATGAAAAGACTGGATTTTCTAACCGTAATAAAAGGGGCCAAGCACGAAGCAGAAATATGTCTTCTTCGTTGATTTTGAAACGTTCATTCTCCTCTGGACGTCGTCTGTGATATTAACGACAGTGAGGATTCCCATAGGGCAGTGTACATTAACTGCCATCAAAACGTTTTTCCTTAAATTCGTTTCATAGGTGCAACAAATGTATTCAAAACAATCTGTAGATGGAGATAGCGTATAACGAAATATTAATAAAGTTAAGAGAAACATTGGTACCAAAAAATAAAAAAAAATAGAAGTACCAAGTGTTACGTTACGTTTTTTCGTATCACAAATTAGCCAACGAATTGAATCCTCGGTTGTTATTTTAACTAAGTCCGAATATTAACGCAGCGCTACGTCATACTCTACATCCCAATTAGCTTGGTCAAAAACCCGATCCCAAACTGTGCTTGAGATGAGTCGAATGTTTGTTTGCTTACGAGTACGTGTGGTAACCTTTATTTGAAATCTAGCGACACCGTGTCGCCATCGCACTCTGACGAAAACTACAATAAGTGGAAGTCTGAGATTTTGAGAGATTGATGTGGTACCATTTGAGCATAAGTTGCGTAAATTTGAACGCGATTCTCCAGTTAGATAAATCTCTATCCATCCGTACATAAATTGCAAAACGCGAAAATCTGTCTCACTTTGGCACGGAGACGTTTTATTACCTGCATCCGGTTTTGGAAATATTAAGAGGAAGAAGAAGCAATGCGTATAGGTTTAAAGTCTAGAAAGAGGGAGAGTTCAGGTTCAGCGATTGGCTATCACGTCATTTCCGGTCAAGAGAAGGGGTCAGTTGGAAGAGTAGATGAGTTTGAGGAGGAGAGTCGGCCCGGGTCTTTGAGAGCTTTGAGACGAGATTCTTTTGACAAACTTTTGACTGGAGAACCCCAAAATATGAGGGGCCCAAGTCCTAAAATAGTCCATTGAAAATCCGTGTGGTGAATTGGTGTGTCGATCCGAAATAGCAGTGTTTTTTAATTGGTACGCTTCGTTAATTACTGTCAAACGAATTTTGTGTGGTGGGAGATTCCACAACCAACGATCGCTAATTTGTATAACGACAATTAGTTCAACATAATTTGCACATGCATTTATATACTAAAATTATTTATAATAAACCTATTATAACAGTGTAGAAAAAATGTACCTTTTGCTTACATAGCATGTATCCTTGAATTTTTTTGGGCATGCTTATAAATTCTAGACTGAATTATAACAATATAACAAACTTAACACATGAAAACAATCTCGTATAATAAGTTAATAAACATTAAAACACTAAGAAGTTAAAGCACATGAAACGGTTTCTTACGATAGCCATCTTTCTGAGGAGCGATAGTATAATTTAAATATATTATAAGGAGCACAATGAACGCATGTGAGTTGAGGCTAGTAACTTGAAGGTTTTCTTGCTTGTTTAAATTAGGATTTAGGAAATCTTATAGAACATTTCTGTTTACCTTAAATTTCGGTACTTTTGTTAATAAATGTTTACATCCAAATTTGAATATAACTCCATTATTTCGTTATTGAGTAGGCAACTCTCGGTATCGTCTCGTTTCGTAAAGCCCTATTAGAAATTGGTTTCAGAATATAATTAAAATTCGGTATTTCATTGAATACACTTCTTATTAACGTAAATTAAAATTGCTTTCAAATTTTATTGTTTGGAGCAATGAATCTGACTATTAAATATTAAAGATAACTATTAAATTCAAGGGAAAATTGGAAATACAAATATACCATTATCCTATGAGGTATTCTATGGGGTTGAGGCCTAAAATAAACATATGCAATTTGTTCCAGGTCTATTTCACTTTTTGCCAAAATTTCGGTTAAAACTAAACGAATTATGACAATTAACCTTATTTATATGCTACGGCTTCGGGTGGAGGAGCTCACAAGAGTAAGGACACCCTATTGTCCCAGGGAAGAGAAATCTTCTCTAAAGGCGGATGAGTCAGTAAATGACCAACGGCATAGAGATGCAGAAGGCAACGGGAAACCACTGCATTAAAGATCCCAATGGATATCCCTAGTAAAATCAAAATGGCTGATTTCAAAACAAAATATTCCGGAGTTTCAAGTCCCCCAATCGGATCTCCGGGGGGGACGGTTCTGAAAGAAGCGAGAAAGAAGAAAGTAATGAAGATCGGTACGTGGAACGTTAGATCCTTGTATGAAGGAGGAAAAATTCACAATGTGCTCCAAGAAATGCAACGACTTGAAGTTAACATAATGGGACTGAGCGAAACCAGATGGCCAGACCAAGGTGAAATGCTATTCGAACAATCAAAAATATACTATTCAGGTAACAACGAACAGCAACATAGAAATGGAGTAGCAATAGTTGTACACAGAAATCTCAAACACTTAGTAACCAGCTTCACACCCATATCAGATAGAGTAATTATGATAGGAATAAAAACAGCGCAAAGAACACTCAACATAATTCAAGTATATGCTCCCACGGCTGATAAAGTCGAAGAAGAAATTGATCAATTTTATGATGACGTCCAACAAGCTCTAGATATCACGAAAAACAGAGATACTACAATCATTATGGGAGACTTTAATGCAAAGATAGGGAAAGGTAAAGTGGATGATATTATTGGGTATTTTGAACTGGGAATAAGGAACGAAAGAGGAGATAGATTGACAGAGTTCTGCCAAGAACATGATATGGCAATCACAAACACCTTCTACAAGCTGCATGAAAGACGATTATATACATGGAAATCGCCAGCTGATAAAGACAACAAGATTAGAAGAAATCAGATAGACTATGTTTTGATAAAGAAGAGATATCGGAATACCATCAAATCGGCCAAAACCTACCCGGGTACGGACATCGGGTCAGACCACAATCCAGTGATAGTTAAAATGGAAATCCGTCTCAAGAAACAAGCAGCCATAGATAACAAAAAGCAGCTCCCAGTTTCACATCTGAAAAACCCAATGGTAAAACAACAACTTACAGAAAAAATAAATGAAGAACTAAGCAAAATTGACTTAACCCCGAGCTCCGACGTAAACATAAAATGGGAAACTCTTAAACCTACAATTATGGCCCCAACAACAGACCTATTAGCAACAATCAAGGATACAAACAAGAAAAAATCATGGATGACTGATGACATATTACAGTTAATGGAAATCAGAAGGTCGTATAAGAATAGAGACGAAAGCGCATATAAGACCATACAGAAATAAATTAGAAAGAAAATACGACACGCCAAAGAAAAATGGTACGAAGGAAAATGCGTAGAAATAGAAGAACTCCAAGCAATACATGATGACTTCAATCTCCATAAAAAGATTAAAGAACTAGCGGGCATTAAAAGAGCAAACAAAAGCAGTATTCTACTAGACAAAACCGGTAAGATAATTCCAGACACCAAAGGGAAACTAGAAAGATGGAAAGAGTACATCGAAGGATTGTTTGAAGATGAGAGACAACAGGAAACAACAGAGGGAGACACAGATAAGGAACAGGGCCCAAATATAACAAAAGAAGAAGTTATGTATGCAGTTAAAACAGCTAAAAACAATAAAGCTCCAGGACCTGATGAAACACCAACAGAAATTATCAAATGAATTGCAGAAGATCAAATTGGAGTACTGGTAGATCTGTACAACACTGTATATAACACCGGAATCATCCCTAGAGAATGGCTTAAATCAACATTTATAACACTGCCAAAAAACTCGAACGCTAAGGAATGCAAGGATCACCGGACGATCAGCCTAATGAGCCATACCCTTAAGATATTCCTTAAAATTATACATCGAAGAATTTTTAGAAGGATTGAGCAAGATCTTAGCGAAACACAATTTGGTTTCAGAAATGCAATGGGTACTAGAGAGGCGTTGTTTGCTTTTAATGTGTTGTCTCAAAGACTCATGGACGTCAATCAGCCAATATATGTAGCCTTCCTCGATTATAACAAAGCTTTCGACAAAGTCCGCCAAAATCATCTCATAAAACTCATGAGAGATAAAAACATTGACAGGAATGATATCAGGATAATAACATATCTCTATTTTAACCAGACTGCCAAAGTTTCTGTGCAAAATGAACTTTCAGAAGAGATAAAAATAAAACGGGGAACAAGACAAGGATGCGTGCTCTCACCATTACTCTTCAATTTGTATTCCGAAGATATAGTACAAGAAGCACTGGAAAATCAAAAAACAACGGGAGTGAAAGTTAATGGGAAGGTTATAAACAACATCAGATACGCGGATGACACAGTACTAATAGCAGGAACCCTGGAAGAACTGCAAAGGCTAATAGATCTAGTAGTACGGATCAGGGAAGAAAGGAGTCTCACACTTAACACCAAAAAGACTAAATTCATGACAATCACAAAACACCAACAACAGCGAGAAACATTATGGATCAAAGGGGAGCCAGTGGAGAAAGTCTGCAAATACAATTACTTGGGAACAATTGTAAATGACAATAATGATTATTCACAAGAAATAAGATCAAGAATCGGAAAGGCTAGAACAGTGTTTAATAAAATGCGGAATGCATTAACCAGAACAGATCTTACTCTACATCTTAAAATCAGAATGCTTAAATGCTACGTATTTCCAGTACTATTATATGGAATGGAAGCCTGGACGCTTAAGAAGCGCGACACTGACCGGCTGGAAGCATTCGAGATGTGGGCATATCGAAGAATCCTCAGAATAAGCTGGGTGAGCAGAACAACGAACAAGGAGGTATTGAGAAGAATGGGAAAGGAGAAAGAAATAATCAACATAATCAAAATCAGAAAATTGCAATATCTGGGCCACGTGATGAGAGGGGAGATGTATACACTGTTGCAAACTATTATACAAGGAAAAATACAGGGTAAAAGAAGTATAGGAAGAAGACGCATCTCCTGGTTGAACAACCTAAGGCAGTGGTACAACAGTAGCTCTGTTGATTTGTTCAGATCCGCAACTTCAAAGATAAAAATCGCCATGATGATAGCCAACCTTCTTAAAGGAGACGGCACGTAAAGAAGAAGATATGCTACGGGCTCAAACACACCCGCAAAATAAAAATTTTATTTACGTTAATTAAACAACATAAACATGCGGTGAATTTATGTATATCCATATTTTAAATTGTTCATCAATCCGTTGATAATGCATAGATCGCAGCATTGATCGTTCTCGATTCGCAGTAAGGTACTAATTTAATTTAAAACAGGAGCTCAGATTGGATAAAATGTCTTTTAAATTGAGAGAGAAGAAACAGTCACCGTATTCAATTCAATCGCAATTATACGATTTGTTTTCCGCAAAATTTATTTGATTACTTTTTGTAACTTAGTCGAAAGAAAGTAGGTACGTAAAATTAATGACCTGGAATTAAACAGAAAAAGAAACAAATTAAACGGGCCAGACGGAACGAGAACTGATTCGCACGAAAAGTCGAACGATTATAGATCTAACCTTTGGAATTGTAAAATGTAGCCTAAAATTTTAATGAAATCGGGAACTTTACCAATATTTGATAACCTTCCATGTTTGAAACGAGCATTTGCACGAGAGAGAGAGAGAGAGAGAGAGAGGAAAATACCCTCAATTACCGAAATAAATCAACATAAACCGTAATTTTGATCCCCTATTACAACATCCGCGGGAAATATGATCCCGGTAAAGATAAATTTTTGAATGGTATCGTTCACGCTATCATGTACACACGTATGTACACATTCCAATAATCAATATCGGGAATTAACCGACATGGATAATTGAGGCACGAGAATTAGATCCGATGTAACTAATTTCGGCAGTGGGTGAAAAAAAATTCCTCGGTCCACGTCCGAACTGAAAATGTAGCAAATAAATAATCGCAAAAACTAATAGTCTGAAGCAATTACCGGACCAGTAACTGTTCCAAACGGAATACAAATGTCGTCGTCGCTCGGAAAAAGTATTTACAACGGCGGAAAAAAATTTAAAACGGAATTTTTGCGGTCGATCCAATCAAGAACTAATTTTTCTCCTTTTCTCCATTTCGACTTGAGCTTCATCTAATATTCAACGGGTGTATCAGAACATATTTTCTTCTAAGTGAAACAAGCTATTTACATTATCGGACATAACGCGATTACCGAAAAGATGCCAGCTGGGGATAATAGAGAAGGACGGCTCATTTATATTTTAAGAGCAACAACAAGCCTTGAATACAAATTAATACTTTGCTAAGTGATTCTCCTCCGCCTGTTTTTTCCACTTTCCAATTGTTTTTCTTTCCGTATATATTGGAGCTGCAAAAGTTACAAATGTAAAGAATTACGCCCAGCAAGAGTAGCTAAAACACACCTAAACTTGTTTTCCGTTTCGCTAATGAAATGAACAATGTTGCGGTTTTGCCCAAAAAAAGGGGGAGGAATCCAAATGGAGGGATGAAATGACTTTATCGTGCGTTACGGAGTTGTATTAGTTCTTCAATGTGTTTGTATGAGGGTGTTTTCAAGAGTGTTTAATTAATATTAATCAAGACAATTGTTAATTAACCCATCACTAAAACGCTACTCGGACGAGATTAAGTGAACGTCATCGCGATGGCTGCTTAACAATAACCCATATAACATATAATAGCCGGGTACTTAAAACTACTAAGAATTTTATCTACGTATGCATTAGGATCCTGACGAGCACTTCGAAAGTAATTTTCGTTAATTACTCGCACATATCTACAGCAACGATGAACAATGGGCAACTCCACATAAAGTTAAATTACGTATATGTATGTACATAGGCTCCGGAGTAACAAAATTTACATTTGGTCATTTAACTTTCCAAACTTTTGGGATTGCCACCATAAAATGTTGAAAAAGTTTTTATTTTACTATGTATTTTCGTGCGGTGTGATTAGGGATGGTGCGACGTTTTTAAAACGTACGATCGTTTGATTGAGGCAAGGAGAGTCAACTTTAAAGCCATAAAGGTGAAACTAAACTTGAAGCGGAGGTTAAAATTGGCTTACATAAATTTTAGATTTCAAAATGTAATTGAATCATTCACTCAAAAGCTTCGTAAATACAAATTGCATCCTGAATTATTATCCAATTAAGGTTAGTGCGTTTAAGTTTGCTCTGTAACCAAATACATTTGGTCCTTGGGTCCTAAAGTGATTAATACAATGCTGAGATCTCTTGCAGGGCTTTATGAGGAAGAGTCTGCAACATTCTGTATTGGAAAATTTTCGAAAATGGGATGGCTCCCTTCAAGGAGAAATTCGATAATTTGGTGTAAAGTGTAAAATTTATGAATAACCGTTTTTTACCCTCCTCAGGAGATAAATTAATAACAAACCAAAAAAATGGCGATGTAGTATTATTTACTATTATTTATCATTTAGTATTGAATATTGACATTATCTCTTATTAGTAAATAAACTCCTGGACAAAATTAACGCACTACCACATATATTTTGTGTTATTCCAAAATAATGATGATTTTCAGTTGTTTAGCAATCTTACAAGTAGGCTGTAGATATACTTCGACAGTTCAAGTAAATGTTGTCAACATGGGTTTTGATTTAAAAGTGTAATAGCAATGAAAAGCATTTTCGATGAAAATTGATTTAAAATCTGATCAGAAATTGTTGCTTATTAAAACTAATTGTTTTGAGCCACCAAGGTTTCTTGTTATTGATAGTATACGTGCGAGTGTTCTCCAGTTTAATAATGAATCGCAGAACAAATTTGTCAGTGGAAGAAGCACTAAGGGCATCAACTTTTCTGAATGAGGGATATTCGATGCGTCATGTTGCTAATGCGATAAGAAGAGACCATTCCAGCATAAGTAGCATGGTTAGACGATTTAACGAGACAGGTTCTCATTTACGAAGGCCGGGACAAGGGCGAAAACGGTGTACTAATCCAATAGATGAACTTTTTCTTAGACAATCCGCTCTAAGAAACAGGACAACGACTAGTACCATCCTACAAAATGAACTCGTAGCTGCTCGCAATCTTCTTGTATCTTTCCGAACGATTAGAAGGCGCTTAAATGAAGCTGGATTAGACAGAAGAAAACCGGTCAAAAAACTCCTGCTCACCAGAGAGCACAAAATTCAAAAGTTGCGTTTTGCGAGACAACATCAAGATTGCACTCGTAATGATTGGAAGAGAGTTTTATTCTCAGATGAAACGAGAATCAGCCTTAAATCTTCTGATGGACGTGAGTGTGTCTGGAGAAGGCCAGGAGAGAGAGTTGCAAGTTGCAATATCTCTTCAAGAGTTCCGTTTAGTGGTGGCTCTGTAATGTTTTGGAGAGTCATCTGATTCGATGGCCGCACAGAATTGGTCCCCATTCGTGGTAGGTCAATGAATGCGGATTATTATCTGGAACATATTGTTGTTGACCATGTAATGCCATTTGCTCCTATTGTGGTACCGAATTTCTTTTTTAATGCAGGACAATGCTCGTCCTCATGTGACTGGGCATGTTATTCGCTACTTAAATGCTATAGCTATTCCGTTCATGGAATGGCCAGCCAAGAGTCCCGACATGAACCCAATAGAGCATCTATGAGACGATATTAAAAAAGGATTCGACGTCGTATATCTCCACCTGCCAACCGCAATTAACTGGTAGATGCAGCAATGCAGGAATAGGAAAATATTCCTCAAGAAGTCGTTCAAAATTTGCTCTCCAGTATGCCAAGACGCATGGAAGCAGTAATTAGGAGTAGAGGAGGACATACACGATATTAGAACAGCTCTAAGTCTGAAATTTCTATTGTTTTCGTTTGTTTTCTGTTTGCAAGTTTGCATTGTTTCCAAGAAAAAAAATCTTTAATAAAAAATTATTAGAGGTAACGCCCTGATTTGCTAATTTTATTTACTAGCTACTAGACAGTACCTAACTATAAGCTTTTATAAAAATGATATTGCAATATTAATTTCGGTTTTGTAATTATACAAGTTTAATTGTGTGGTGCGTTAATTTTGTCCAGGAGTTTATTTCATGTGGTTGTTTATTAGATGACAAAGGTTTTTTAAAACTGTTTTTGAATAGAACTACCTATTTCGAAACGATAAATGAATTTACTTACGTAACACAATAACAACAAATTTCAATGTACATACTTCGAAATAGGAATCCAATCATCGACGTGGAATAAATAAAAACAACTTTACTTGATGCAGATGTATCAGTCAGACTGATAAATTACTCTACAAACGTATGCACTTAAGGAAGTGCCCTTTAGGGAAATTTTAGATAGAAATGTTTCAAATAAAAGGTATAGGCATTAAACAGCTAACTTAAGTTATGAGATTTGGTATAAATCACTAAAACCGTTTTAAAGACAATTGAACAAAATAAAAATTCTTAAGAGTAAAGTGTCCTTTAGGACAGCTTTAGGAAGAAATATTTCGAATAAAAATTGTATACATTTAACATGTTAATTTAAATACAAAGTTTAATGAAAACATTTAAAGACTTTTCAAAAAAAAATTGAGAGATTGAAAATGTTCAGGAGTAAAGTGCCCTTTCGAAAGGTTTTAGAAAAAAATGTTTCAAAGAAAAGTAGTAGAAATTAGTTATGTACATTGAAATATAAAATTTGGTAAGAATCTGTAAAGCGATTTTGGAGAAAATTCAAAAAAGCTGAAAATTCACAAAAGTAGCGGGCCCTTCGCAGAAGATCAGACAAGATAGCGATAGCGTCAATCGATAAGAATTGAATAGCAAAGTAAACAAAGTGAACAAAACACATTAACTCAGTTTTAGAGATAATCTAAAAGAACCTAAAATTTACGATTAAAATGCCCTTTGCCCTTAACTGAGTATGATAAAATTTATGCGGTGGCGAGTTCTCATGAGACCCAGCCTAATTACAAAATTTCAAATATCCACTATTTATAGTTTCTAAGAAAACGTTGACCATATAGATCATACATACTTACATAAACACAAATATGTTTCCAAAAAAATGTTTTTCGAATTCAGGAGACCCCAAAACTTTCAGAAATGCCAATATCTCAAATTCCAAAAATCAACACTGTTACAATACTTTTTCTTAACATTTGGGTAACCCATATGAGAAAGTAAAAAGAAATGTTTTACGACCAAATTGTTGGGTTATGTAGCATGTCCAATATTATAATAATGAGTAAGATGAGTTATTAAATTTATTAATAACAAGTGGATTTAACAAAAATACAATTAAAATACACGAAATGTGATACACACAAAATACGCATTCGTGTATAACCTTAAATCGATTAATACCCAGTGGACAGAGAATCAAGCACATAGCATATTTTGTGGTCACAGACTGTACCACAAATATTGGGCTGCATTCGTAGCCTGGCAGTAAATAGATAGAATTCTTCCATAATGACATATTGACGAATATTAAACTACTCCACACAGCCACTCTCTCTTCCCTAGTTAGTGCTTTAACTAAGTGAAGTGAACGCTTCCTGTATAAGTCATTTTCTTGTTCTATGGCCATAAAATAAATGCTTATCTTATGTTTAACCCGTTTCTCTACCCCAACTTTTAAGTTACAGTCTACTAAAAGCCCACCCTTAAGTGCCCCCTCAAGCCCTAAATGTGACAATATGAACAACATCTAATTATCATCATCATCATCAATCGGCTATTCTCGTCCACTGCTGGACATAAGCCTCCCGTAGTAATTTTCATCCCCTTCTGTCTCGAGCTGCGTTCATCCAGTTGGAATAGATACGCTTTATACCATCCGACCATCGGGTTGGTGGTCGTCCTCTGCTGCGGATTGCATCGACTCGCAGTTTCCACTGTCACCTTTTTTCCATCTGTCGTCACTGACCCTAGCTAGGTGTCCGGCCCAGTTCCATTTAAGGGTAGCAATCTCCTCGATGGCGTCGATTACTTTAGTTCTTACCCTTAGACTTCTATTGGAAACCCTGTCTCTCAGAGACAGACCTAGCATTGCTCTTTCCATAGCTTTCTGTGCAACTCCGATTCTATTAACTGTCCGTCTTGTCAGGGTTAAAGTCTCGGCGCCGTATGTCAGCACAGGCAAGACACATTGGTTAAAGTCTTTTCTTCTAAGACAGATGGGGATATTTGATTTTAGGACATGGCTTAACTTTCCGAAGGCTGCCCAAGTTAGTCCAATTCTTCTTGACAATTCACAAGTTTGGTTGTCTCTACCTAAGCGAATCTCATGGCCCAAATACTTATATGAGTGGACTTGTTCTATTTTTGAGTTGTTGAGAGTTAAATAAGTACTCGCAACCAGATTAGTCATGAACATAGTTTTATTGGTGTTAACACTCAGACCCACCTTCTCGGAGGCTTGTTCGAGCTCCTGTAACATCATTTGTGCTTCTCCCAGACAATCTGTAATCAGTGCTATGTCGTCAGCGAATCTTAGATGGTTCAGTTTTTCGCCGTTAATATTGATACCGAAGTTCTCCATGTTAGTACATTTAAACATAAATTCAAGCAGGGTTGTAAACAACTTGGGAGAAATAACATCTCCCTGTCGCACACCTCGTCCTATCTTGACGCTTGAAGTGTCCTCGTGCAGCCTGATGCAAGCAGTTGCGTTTTTGTATGCATGTTTAATGATGCCTGTGTAACGATGATCAATTCTACAGTCCGCCATAGCCTTGAACAATGCACTGTGATCGAATGTGTCAAAGGCCTTTTCGTAGTCGACGAAGACAAGAACTAAGGGTTTGTTGTACTCCACGCACTTTTCGATGAGGACCTTGATTGTATGGAGGTGGTCATTAACGCCGTAACCGGCACGGAATCCCGCCTGCTCCCGTGGTTGGTAGAAATCTAGTTTCGCCGTTAGCCTCTTCGTGATGGTTCTCATGAACAATTTATACAACTGGGAGAGTAGACTGATAGGTCGATAGTTTTGGATCTTTGCTATATCTCCTTTTTTATGGACCAAAACAACAACAGCTCTGTTCCACTTCTCGGGTGTTGTACAATTTCTCAGACATGCGTTAAATAATTTACACAATTATAGTCTTAAAAGTGTGTTTCCTCCCATTTTGATGTGTTCGATGCTGACCTCATCTACGGGCGATTTATTGTTTTTCATGTCTTTGAGGCTGCTTTTGGGTTCGTCCATATCTGGGATTTCATCGGATCCTTCATTTTTTATCTCGGGAATGCTTTGATATTTATTCAAGGTCTCAGCATTTTTATACAGATTTGCGTAGAACCCTCTTATGATGTTTAAAATTTCCTGTCTGTTAGTTGTAATTATCAATGATAGTCATTATTAATTAATAATTTATATTTTGCAAATGAAAAGCGACAAAGCTTCTCCTCTTCTCTAATAAGACGTTAATACGACTTTTAATTTTAGAGATATTCAGGTCGAAACGTGAGGGCTTTCGCAAAAGAAAACTCGTTAAGGGGTTCCATTAACGGGGTTTAAGGAGAATTGTCAATCTACCGAGTTTCTTCCTAAGTTGCATACTTATAAACTTCGATCTGTTTTCTTTCATATAACCATCTCTACACAGCACATCTAAGAAGTTCTGATTCCCGTTGGGAAGTTGATAAGGTGTAGCCCAACACAAGATTGTAACATTATTCGGCTTTTTACTTACCTCCTACTAAAAGTAACGAAAAAATGTGTATTGACGAAAATTTTCAATTGGCACCAAATTAACGACTTTCCTTGGGTCTTTGAGCATTGAAAGGAAACGCCCTAATTTCGAGGATTTTTCAATACAAAATGTGGCAGACTCGTTATAACGACATTAAGCTTCCGTTGGAAATTAATCACTTTAGGAATGCTAAAAATATTTTTCGGTAATCGCCACAAAACTCTTATATTATAAGCACGACATCACAAGGTGGATATTATTTCAATCTGTTTGATGTACTTCGCTTTGCTCTAAAAGTATCTCAGCGTTAAGAAAATCCATATATCAAATCAAACAAAGCGAGTGAATAGAACTATATTTTCGCAAGTTAATTCTACGACCTGTATTAAAATCTTCAGATCAGCAATTAGCCCATCCTCTCAAAAACCCCTCAATCTCCTCAAAACCCCCGCTACGAACTTGCCATATTTCAAAATAGATTCCCAATACCCCTCCTTTATTGAAAATGATATCTCATTTAAATCCAGCAAGTCGAGGATTAAGGCAGCGCGGCCTAAAAAAATCGAGCGTAATGGAAATGAGGATTATTCGATTCACTCCCTCTAATACCTCGTACCCAAAATCACTGAGAAGTTTCAGTATCCGAATTAATCATACTTTAAAACGGTCAAAGAGCCAGCGCTCCATGTATTTTGGTGAACAAAAAGCTATTCAATAGAGAGTAGCAAACCGATTTGAAGTTGAAAGTTTTATGAATGCCGTGAGAGAAACATTAGGTATTAAGTTTGAAAAACTAGTAGGTACATTATTTTGATAAAATAATTAATAAAGTATGATAGAAATTCTTAGATAGAAAACCAAAACCCCTACAACCCTTCCAAAAATTATTATTATACCAAAGGGAAGATGCTAACAAAATCGAAAACCAGTACAACCATACTCATATATCAGAGAGGAACTAAGTAACAGTCTAACTATAACTCTACTAAGCTCTACTAAAAAATAATAACGAAACATATTTCACTCAATACGATAATTTATAAAAAAGTATATGGAACTTAATAAACTCACGATTTTTTGCTACATTGCGTTGAAGGCTTTCGCAGCAGAGTACATTTAAAAGATAATATTTATAAATATAAATATATACAATATTTTATTCACAAATCTTTTTTGTTAAAAGGACGCAACCGTCAACTTTTAATAAAAGGGACAATTATTGTCTCTACCTCTCATTACATCACGTTAACCACCATGCCTAATCATCCCTTAAGTTTCTGATATGAGAGGAGGAGAATGACGCATCGTTTCGAAGACTTCCCATTTCACCTTACGGCCCTTATACTTTTTAGGCTTCTATAGCTGATTCAGCTCTTTGTAAGTACAATTTGTCAATACAAGGCGAGGTAAGTACTAAAAATCACTAACTTTGTCCACCAGAAGGGTTCAATCACTTCTTGAATGGTCTCAGCACTTAGTTATAATGTGTTAATTTATTCTCTGTTACTATCACTAACAAGATTGATTTAATATTGTAAGGTACTTCTAAGTGTACAGATTGGTTAAGATTTTATACTTCGGCAATATTTACAGTTGCAAAGTTTTAATGTATAAAATATTGGGATCTAGTGCATCAGGAAACCAGATATTTGTAGCAAGAATGGTGACAAGGGTATTCAAACGGTACTCTTAAAAATTATATGTATACTGTGCGTTTAACTTTAATGTTCATTTACAATTAATTACACTTTTATTTACCGCTTAACAATTACTTGATATAGGTAATCCTGTGACAACATTAACTAACAAACATAATTAATTATCTAACTGAATCTAGCGTCTGGTAGAAGCTATCATTTGAGACTGTTCCCAATATTCTAGGGTTAATAGTAATCCCGCAATCGATTAACAAACTTAGAATGAAATAGGTCTAGAGTAACACCCAATTAAAAAACATTAAACTCTGTAGCCTGAGTCTTTGGAATACATTAGTTTTAGGTGCTTACTAGGACCTTTATGTAAGAAATATTTGGCTGATATAAGTATCTAGGCAGTCGATACAAATACCTAATTAAGAACTTTATAACGGTTATTACATAATTTGGTCCGTAATATTGATAGAGGTGACAATGGTACCACAAGTTATGAATTTTATTCGATTACAAGTTAGAATTTCACCATTATCACCCACGTCCTTTACATTTGGAATAAATCGTCCATATAATTTGAAAACGATATTTGTCGTTTAGTGCATAAAATTAATGGTTCACATATTTCGAAGTTATCCAAATTTATTATTATTAATTATTATAATACACAATTTATTCATGAGTTTGATAAAATATGCAGTTACATTTGACGCTATTCGTAATTTATAACGTTCATCGTTTAAATATATAAAGAAATATTTGTGACGCTGATCATTTTCTACTTTTGAAATGGATTTAGATTGATATAATCATCGATTAACAATGAAATTAACGTGATTTGTGCATTTCTCTATTTAGAAACTTTTTAAATTTTACTGCCACAATAGTTGTCATCAAGCAGTAATAATTGTAGTATTTGTTAGATGGATGAGATGGATGATACCTATAACAGGGAGAAGAAACGTAACGGTAATAGGTCGAGAAAGCCGGAATATGAATTGAAATAGAAATATAAATACACTCAGTGGCCAATATGACAAATGAATTTAACAAAAAATGCAAAGACGAAGGATAAGATCTTATTAGCGAAGAAAAATAGATATTCCTTTTATATGCTTACCTGAGACACGCAAGAAAGAGATTTAATAACTGCTTAAGCCTGCAAAACTTCCACACCTCCAACTGCATTACAAGGTGTCGTTATCGTTTTACGACTGCGGTGACCCCAATCTAATACTCAACGCAAATATGCGCCTTTTATCGATTATGCGCGTGTTGACTGCAAACCGCTCACACCAAATATATGATGGTTATACTCACAATATATGAACGGAAATAAATACCATGATATCATTTAAATTTATAATTAGAGTAGGCTACGATTTTTAAATTAGGTTGGTAACACCAACTGCTGACAGTTTAATTTGAATTGTTAAAGTGACGCTCCAAAATGTTTAATTTACAGCATAAGATTTTTCTTAAGGAGAGTTATTTTAAGAACGCCGAACGGCAAGAAAATGGTGAATGGAAGTATTCTATACAACGGTGCGTAGATGATTTCCAAAATACATTCCCTAATTTTCCCCTTGAATACCCAAAATTGGTTCAACAAATCTATCAATGTATGGAAAAGTTTCGTAATGTGGGGACTGTTGGTCGAAAAGCTGGTAGCGGAGCCCCCAAAAAAGTCACCTGAGGTTGTAGCAGATGTTGCAGCACGAATGGAAGAATCTCCTAAAAAATCTCTCAGCAGGCTTGCACAGGAGACTGAACTTTCTTATGGAACTTGCCAAAAGATCCTAAAAAAAGATTTAGGTCTTCATCCATATAAAATATTCAAGAGCTTCTCCCAAGAGATTTTGGTGTTCGAATGGAATATTGTCAACGGTTTTTAAATAACTTGAATAATAACAACATTTTGGATCTTAAGTCTTTTTCCGACGAAGCATGGTTCCATCTTTCTGGATATATATAAACAAACAAAACATGCGTATTTGGTTCACAGAGAATCCCCAAGAGTTTGTTCAATCCCCTCTTCATCCGCAGAAAATGGGTGTTTGTCTAGCAGGCCCCAGAAGACGCATATTTGGCGCTGTTCTTTTTTAAGGAACTATCAACGCTGAGAGATATCGCCATAATTTACTTGAACCGTTTTTCCAAAATCTTTACGACGATGAACTCTTCATGCCTATTAAGCCACATCATCCACTTCATAAGTCCATTTACTATAGGCTCATATTTTATTGCTAATTTATTACGCAAACCACGATTTTATTGCTCCACCCCTTAGCGAGAAAAAGGGGCAAATCTGACATAAGACTTAAGCCACATCAACCACCCCTGTATCTCCGGAACTGTAAGAGATATATACATAAACCAAGCGGCATATTTTATTACTAATTTATTGCTGGTGATCGCGACTAGTAGCGCAATCCCAGACTCGCCCCTTCAACACTTAGTAATAAACTCACCCCTGAAATATCAGAAAAATTGTAACAAAAAATGTATGTCCGCTAAATGCAGCCTGGGATCTTTATTACTATTTAATTTGTCATATTCCAACGAAAGCATGATTTTATTGCTCCACTCCTTAGCGAGATATAGGGGATAATCTAACATAAGACACACCCTCAACACCTGTATTTCCGGAACGGCAAGAGATATATACATAAACCAAACGCCATATTTCAGTGCTAATTTATTCCTAATTTATTACGTAAGCCACGATTTTATTGCTCCACCCCTTAGCGAGAAAAGGGTATAATCTGACTTAAGAAACAACCCCAACACCTGTATCTTCGGAACCGTAAGAGATATATACATAAAACAGACGGGATTTTATTTTTGCTAATTTATTGCTGACGATCGCGACTAGTAGCACAAACCCAGACTCACCTCTTCAACCCTTAGCATTAAACTCACCCCCGGAATATCAGAAAAATTGTAACAAAAAATGTATGTGTGTCAAATACAGCCTGGGATCTTTATTACTATTTAATTTCTCATCTTCTAAGGAAAGCCTGATTTTATTGCTATACCCCTTAGCGAGAAAAAGGGGATAATCTGACTTAAGAAACAACCCAAACACCTGTATCTCCGTAACCGGAAGAGATATATACATAAACCAAGAGGCGTATTTTATTGCTAATTTATTGCTGAAGTCATGCGCAATCTCAGATCCACCCCTTCACAGTTAGCATTAAACTCACCACCGAAATATCAGAAAAACACTTGAAAGTTGAGCAATCAAATAGTCATAAAGAGCCCAGGCTGTATTTAACGGACATATTTTTTTCTTCAATTTTTCTGATATTTCGGGGGTGAGTTTAATGGAAAGGGTTGAAGGGGTTGTTCTGGGGTTTCGCTGCTAGTTCGTATGGTCAGTAATAAATTAGCAATAAAATATGCCGCTTGGTTTATGCGTATATCTCCTCCGATTCCGGTTATGCAGGTGTGGATGGTGAGTCTTAAGTCAGATTATCCACTTTTTCTTGCTAAGGAGTGGAGCAATAAAATCACGCTTTCTTTGGAAGATGAGAAACTAATTAATAATAAAGATCTCAGGCTTCATTCAACGGACTTACGTTTTTTGTTACAATTTTTCTGATATTCCGGGTGCGACTTTATTGCTAAGGGGTGAAGGGGTTGGTCTGGGATTACGCTACTAGTCGCGATCGTCAGCAATAAATTAGCAATAAAATATGCCGCTTGGTTTATGTATATATCTCTTACGGTTCCGGAGATACAGGTGTTGGGTTGTTTCTTAAAATAGATTATCCCCCTTTTCTCGCTAAGGGGTTGAGCAATGAAATCGTGGTTTGCGTAATAAATTAGGAATAAATTAGCACTGAAATATGGCGTTTGGTTTATGTATATATCTCTAGCCATTCCGGAGATATAGGTGTTGAGGCAGTGTCTTATGTCAGAATATCCCCTTTTCTCGGTAAGGGGTAGAGCAATAAAATCATGCTTTCGTTGGAATGTGACAAATTAAATAGTAATAAAGATCCCAGGCTGCATTTAACGGACATACATTTTTTGTTTCAATTTTTTTAATATTTCGGGGTTGAGTTTATTACTCAAGGGTTGAAGGGGTAAGTCTGGGTTTGCGCTACTAGCCGCGATCGTCAGCAATAAATTAGCAATAAAATATGCCGCTTGGTTTATGTATATATCTCTTACGGTTCCGGAGATACAGGGGTGGATGATGTGGCTTAAGTCTTATGTCAGATTAGCCCCTTTGCCTCGTTAAGGGGTGGAGCAATAAAATCGTGGTTTGCGTAATAAATTAGAAATAAAATATGAGCCTATAGTAAATGCTGACTTATGAAGTGGATGATGTGGCTTAATAGGCATGAACTCTTGCATGGGTACCTTCAACAGGATAATGCTACAGCTCACAAGACAAGGCAAACCATAGAAATAATTCACAAGTTTTACGATGATCGAGTCGTGGAATTTCTCCCCCGAAGTCCTGATTTGTCTATCCTAGATTATTTCATTTTCCCATACCTTAAAAATACCGTTTTTAAGAACAATCCCCAGAAACTTGAAGAACTGCAAGGAGCAATAGTTAACCATGCAACACTGTGACTATTCAAATGCTGGAAAATGCTTTGAAATGCCATTTTGGGCATTTTCTTTAATTATCACTGAAAATGCATTACTTTCTAGTGCTTTATTTCCTTTCAATCTCAACCACTGAACTGGGAAACCTTAAAGGTTAAATTTGTTATCAAAATGTTTACATAACCTCTAATTTACACAGCGAGTCACTTTGACAATTCAAATAAAATGAGTAGGCTATGGGAGTTGGTGTTGCCAACCTAATTTAAAAATCATAGCCTACTCTACTTATAAATTTAAATGATCTCATGGTACTATGCTCATGGTAAGGGCAAACAGCACTTTTTGAATGCTCTCGGTATATCGCCATTTTACTCCGTACGTTAAGTAACTTCGCAAAGCAGAGTTGGTTAAATTAATTGACAATGTTCCAGTAGATTCATATACAATATCCCAATACGTAGCTTCAATTAGCCTGTTCGCGTTCTATCAACATCTACGTTCAATCAACGGCAGCGCAAATCATGCGGCACGAACCTTTGATATACGAACCGAATACAACTTCTAATTTCTATTAAATCTCGGTTTATTATAAACTTTTCGCAAAACCTATTCGCGTATGCGGCAAAACAATTTCGGCAACTATAAACTCGAGTTATAAATTTGGCGAAATACTGATTATACATACCAGTCGGGCTGGGGGAAGACACTTACCTGCAAAAGAAAGAGAGAATTAGTTAGGTTACATCAGAGTAAAGTTTTCTAATTAATTTTCTTTAAGGGATGCTCGGAATTAATTTGGAAGTGTATACATTTTTGAGGGGCGACGCGCTCGCGAGATGATATAAATAATTAAAAATTGTTGCGTTAGCAGGGGGCGCAGCTATGCTGAGATTTATGGAGTCTCGAGGAAGGGAATTAGGTCGAAATGAGTAACAGGAATTGTGAGGAGATGATATAAGCGTGAAAATTGTAGTTTGGTTTAAATTAACAGAAACGGATAGGGGGGTACAATTTTCATTCTGGGTAACAAACTGTAAGTTGGAAAATTTTAAACAAAAAAAAACAAGTATGCGCCCAAAATATTATTTTTCTTAAAGAAAAAGATTTTCCAATTATAAGTATTCGAGGTTTTGATTTTATACAGATCACAAGGTAAATAAGAGTTCCATGGGAACTCGCGTGCGATCCATGGAAGCAATGGAAGCAGTGATTTCCTTAGAAAAATGTCAAAAATGACAGAACATCATCTACTTAAATGTAATTTTTGAAACAGGAACGTTTTTGTGATGAAGTCATTTTGCAAAAAGTGATTGAAGAATCGAACTACATTACAAATAGGGTGAGTTTTTAAAAATTGCTTCCATTTACTTGAACTTTTACCGCACGCTGCTAATAAGAGTTTGTAATAAAACAGTTTTAAGAAAAGGGGGCTTGATTTATTACATGCTGATATTACACGATTTTAATGAAAATTTGAGCTGTTTGTGTTAACTTTTAAATGCATTTTATACAAGAGTAGGTAATCATAAAAATGTTGTTTGCTTTGATTTTAAAGGATGGAAATGATGGGGCGGATTTATTTTCTTTTTTTGTTTGTAAACATACCAAACGTAAATATCATGAAATTTGGTAAAATTAATGCGTTCCGTTGTTCAGGCCAATTTAAATCGAGAAGTTATAGCATGTGAAAAAAATGTTAGAACTAACAGAAGCCTAAAGAGATATTTGTGATAGGATTAATCCCTCTTGAACATTTTTGGTTTCGAATAAATGCTCAGTATCAGAAAATGCACGTTACAAGTTCCGGTACTTTATATTTATTTACATAAAAGTCAGGAAAAGCGCACATTACTGAAGAGGAGCTAGATTGAAATAGGAGCCAGTCTGTGCAGAGTCAAGTAAGCGATTTTGCTAACGTGGTTTGTATTAAATTTTGCCGGAAGTCGTAAAAAAGAAGAATTTTAGAAAATTTCTTTACAAATTTCACAAGAATCAAGTTTGTCAATTTTGTTAGCAACTATAGTTACAAAGTAAACAACACCGAAAAAATGTCAATTTAGAACTAGTCCGGAAAATTTAATTTCCCTGTGCGTAAATAGGCAGGAAAATGTTGTTTCCAAGGCGATTTCCGGAAAAGCATATTATCCCAATTTATTTTTTTTATGAGAATTTAATTAAAACAACGTGCCGAAAACGTTGTCAAAACAACGGGCACCCGAAAAATTAATTAGCATTCGCGGGGCAGATCGGTCCCGCTTTATTAAACGTTTCTCGCTCGTAAAAAGTTCCACGGACGGATTTGCCTCTCGCGAACACTCGCGCCGATTCCGATTCCGACAAAAGCGAAATCTAAAACCAATTTCCTGAAACAACATCAAGAAGAGCGGGGAAAACAAAATCAAAGTTCGCGAAGTAATTCGGGTCGAAATCCTGCCGACGAGGACGCCGACAAGTAAACCGACACTAAAACAAAATCAAAATTCTTTTATGAGATCTCGCGGGCCGGAACTTCCAATGCCAATGTCAAAAATTCCGAACGCCAGAATTTTAGGGGGAGCCGGGAACTGGCGGGGACGGCAATTTTCGGAATCCCTTAAATTCGGGCATTACCAATAAAAAAGTTATTTAATTTAAAAAAGAAACTCAGCTCGCGCCCGACTCCATAATAACTTTCCTACGAGGATCGTTATCTGGGAGTCTTACTGCCTCTCTTTTCAGAGTTTCAACATATCCCCGTTTTAGCGTCAACCTAAAAACACAAACCGTATAAAACCCGCCCGACTCCTTCTTTACAGTGAATCTGCAGTTTATCCAAAATTAAGAAGTCAGAAACCGAATGGCGTAGGCGTGAGGAGAATTTCGTATCATCGGCACTTTTATTCCAGTGATAAAAAATTTAATATAAAGCTAACTGCGCACGTAAAGCTATTGAAGTGGAAATATAAAAAATATTATAGAACGAAAGAAAGCTGGAGGAGGGATAAAAAAGACAAAGGTAAACACAAAGAAAGCGAAAACGCCGTGAAAAAATAATTTACCGCTTCATTACTGCATGGAATTTCAAGTAAACAACACATATATATGTGTATAAATGTAATGCAGCTTTATAGAAGAAGTAAAGGAGACAGGCGGATTTAAAATACCTTCAAGGGATCGATTTGGAGTTCTGAAAAGTGAAGTGTTCTGAAGGGAAGAGTTATCCAGAACACTTCACGATATATGTAAAATCATTCTAGCCCTTTTCAAATCAATTGAAAACATAGAATATCTTTAGCATTCATACGAACAATTATCATAACTAATCATAAACATAAATTGTCATCATCACTTATCACTTATCACCAATGGTAGAAATGAATAAACGACGTAGTGTAGGAGGTCAATTCTGTCACCATAATATCACAAACAAAATAATTAACGCGCGAAAAGAGAAAAAGTTTAATAATCGACTGCGAAATCATTGAAATAAGCGTGAAATCGAACGACATTAAATATGATGATCTATTCTATATTGAGATGAAAAATAATAAAGCTCCAGGCGACGATCAAATAGTTGTGGAAGCAGTAAAGTTCCGTGAAGAAGCCCTACTAAAACAATAAACAAGTTGTTTAATCTATGCTTGGACGACGACAACCCTACCCGAGAACTGGAACAACATATTGATGATCCTGATCCATAAAAAAGGCGACAGCGCAGATTTAGAAAATTATAGGCCAATAAGCTTACTATGCCATCTATATAAGCTTTTCACGAAAATAATAAACAAGAGACTGGAGAAAAAACTCGACTTCTATGAAACAACAGATCGGGCAGGCTTTTGTTCAGGCTATGGAACGTATGACCATCTTCTCACATTAAATATACTCATTGAGAAGAGCCTAGAATACAATAGACCATTGGTGCTCGTGTTTGTCGACTTCCAAAAAGCTTTCGACACCACTAAAATGAATGCAATCCTGAAGGCCCTTATCCAGTGTCGCATAGACTATAGATATACCCGTCTAAAACACAATATTTACAGCAACTCGACTTTACAGCGTGAAAATCCATAACACGACCAAAAAATTTCAAATACAAAGAGGAGTTAGACAAGGCGATACACTGTCCTCAAAAATATTCAACACTGTTTTAGAATATGCTTTTAAGGCTCTGAATTGGGGAAACAAAGATATCAGTATAGATGGGAAGATGCTAAATAATCTACAATTTGCAGATGATATAGTGCTGACAACAGACAACCTCAAAGAAGCCGGTTTAATGAGAAACGAACTGAAGCAGGTAACTGAAAAACTTGGCCTTTACATAAACCAGCAAAAAACAAAAAATCATGACAAACCTAGTACTTCTTCTTCTTCTTATGACGCCCTCTGCTTTCGAAGGTTGGCGATCCACATAGCTAACACTGTTCTGGAAACAGCAGCTCGAAAGATTTCACTGGAAGTGCACCCATACCAACTTCTGAAGTCTTTCAACCAGGAGTTCTGACGTCTACCGATATATCTTTTCCCTAGGATCTTTCTTCAATTATTATTCTCAGCAGTTCATACTTGTTGCCTCTCATAATATGGCCTATGTATGTAAGTTTTTCTTTCTTTAATAAGGGCTATTACTTCCTTCGGCTTCTTCATCCGATTAAGCACTTCTACATTCGTAATTCGTTGGACCCATGAGATGCGGAGCATGCGGCGGTATAAGTACATTTCAAACGCCTCAATTTTCTTTTCAGTTGCAGGGTCCAGGGTCCAGCATTCACATCCGTACAGCAACACACTGAAGACATAGCATCTAATCATGCGAACCCTGAGCTCCAAACTCAGATCAGGACTAGTAAAAAATCTTTTCATGTTTATGAATGTTTTCCTGGCTTGTTCGATTCTGGAACGGATCTCTTGTTTCGGATCGCACCATGCGGACTATGGTACCCAGGTATTTAAAACACGAGACTTGTTCGATCTTATTGCCGTTAATCAAAATTGCTTCAGTAGTGGGTCTCTTGGAGAAGTCTACCAGTTTGGTCTTAGATATATTCATGTCCAATCCATGATGCTCACTATATTCAGTTATTCTATTCATCATATTTTGTAGGTCTGATATGCTATCGGCAAGGACTACGGTGTCATCTGCGTATTTTATATTGGTGATACAAATTCCATTTATTCTGATACCTCCCATGTCTTCCGCTAGAGCTTCTTTGAAAATTGCCTCCGAATAGATGTTGAATAGGAGTGGTGACAATATACAGCCCTGTCTTACGCCTCTTCGGATTGACACAGTGTCAGATGTTCTTCCGTCTATTTTTACTTCGGCAATCTGGTTCCAGTAAAGATTTGCTATCAATGTAATATCTCTTTTGTCAATCCCGGTTGCGGATAATATTTCTATCATCTTTTGATGCTTGACACGGTCGAATGCCTGTCTATAGTCAATAAAGCAAGCGTATACAACTATGTTCATATCTCTGCACCTCTGTGCTAAAACATTTAAGGAAAAGAGGGCTTCTTGAGTGCCCAATCCTTTCTGAAATCCAAACTGAGTGTCGCTTATTTCTTCTTCGCACTTCTTGTAAATTCGAGTGTGGATTATTCTCAGAAAGACTTTAAGGATATGTGGCATTAGACTAATCATGCGATAGTCGTCGCATTGTGATGCGTTTGTTTTCCTCGGAATCGTTACAAAAGTAGACTTGAGCCAGCTAGGAGGGATTTTTCCCGTTGTACCCTATCTGCTCCCGTTGCCTTTCTGTTTTTCTGAGTTTTCAACGCGTGTATGACTTCACTCTCTGTGATAGCTGGTCCATCTTCTCCATGTTCGATTACTACCTTGGGAGTCTCGTGTCTGTCATCATCAAAAAGCTCCTCCACATAGCTCTTCCATCTTTTTAGTTTCTCTTCGATACCAGTTATGATTTCATTATTTGTATCTCTGAGAATTCCTATTTGGCGTTTTCTTCCTATTTCAGTCACCTCCCTAACTTTCTTATGCACATTAAACGAGTCATGCTTCTGTTGTAGTTCTTCGATCTCTGTACATTTCTCGGCCAGCCATTTTTCCTTTGCCTCTCTGCACTTCTTCCTTATAGCTTTATTGAGTTCTTTATATTTTAACGGTGTGGATTTGGTCATCCTTCTCTGTGTCATAAGTTCTAAAATTTCATCCGTCATCCATTGCTTCCTCTTAATATTTTCCTTAAAACCGATCTCCTGTTCTTGGATCTTCATTATTGCGTCCTTCATCTTCCCCCATATGGTCCTAGTACTGGGAGGGACTATATTACTAGACAGCAAAACCATCGAGGAGGTCGACGAACACAAATACCTGGGACACCAAATTAGAAAAAATAGAGACAACCAAACAAAGGAATTACAGAGGAGGATTGGTCTTGGATGGGCAGCATATGGAAGATTGAGAGATATTTTCGGTAGTGACGTTCCAATGAGCTTGGAACGGAAAGTATACAATCAGTGCGTGCTGCAGGTAATGATTTATGGCGCCGAAACGCTTACCTTCACAAAAGGCACTGTGGAGAAATTGGAAGTGGCTCAGAGAAGGATGGAGAGAGCTATTCTGAGTATTAGGATCCAAGATGGCATCAGAAACACCGAAATTCGACGAAGGACAGGGGTACAGGACATAATCCGAAGAATCACAGCATTAAAGTGGAAATGGGCGGGACATGTTGCCAGATTTAAGGATGACAGGTGGACCTAAGCATAACAAACTGGAGACCCAGAGCGGATAAAAGAAGCAGGGGTAGACCACCAACAAGATGGAATGATGATATAAAGAGGATTGGAGGACACTGGATGAGAACAGCTCAAGAGAGAACCCAGTGGAGCAGTTTAATGGAGGCCTATGTCCAGCAGTGGACCCAATACCAGACTGGATGATCATGATGATGATTCTATATTGACTTTAAATAAGATTATTAAGGTAATGCCATCAGTCGAGGGTCAAAATTTGTACCCGCCCAGGAGGAATCAATTTTTGATACGTTGATAGAGTTTTGGACACAAAAATTAGTTTTGAGAAACTTACTAAATAACATAGTAACCACTCCCCTCATAACCTAATAAAATTTGTAAAATATTTGTGCTGCGGTGATACTCTTTTTATAAACCGCCTTGCTCAAAGAAAAGCAAAACTGATTGCACGTTTTCCCCACTAGACCGCTTTCACATTAAGGTAGCTGCTTCTTGCATTATAAATAAGTGGATTAGTAGAAATTTCAGTTTTTTAATTAAATCAAAATAAATATATCTCACATTTGTCATTTAGAACTTTGCAACAGTTTGTGAATATAAATTTGAACGTTATTCTATAATTATCCATCACTCATTATGATTTTCAAAATTTGTACACAAACAAGCTTCTCGTTTAAACGATGCTATGCTTATACAATGTTGCCATTACAACCGAGAATAAACTAATCTAACTATTTTCCAAATCCGACATTTCAATTCTATATGCACATCCGGGTAACCTAGCACCTGACGAATTAAGAGAGGAAACGGTTCAAATCTGTCACGAATTCGACTATTAATACGGTAAGTAAGACATCCCGAACACCGTCAAATTCGACAAGTAATTGCCCCTTTGTTCTCGGTTTGTCGCAGATGATGACAAAATAGCGTTACAAAGGTTTAGATGGCATCCAAAATTGTTTCAAACACAGCGGCAATTAGGAACAATTTTGATTAATTTAGAGGTGCTGAAATGGTAAAATCTGAATTTTCCAGGGGAACTCTTAGAATATTCTGATCTTTTGAAAGAACCGAAATAAGTTGTGACAAGGTTTGAAATCGAGAAAAGTGTTACTGCTTAGTACACTTTCGTCATAACATCAATATAAACGTCAGTTAGTTATATTTAAAGACACGAAGGATTTAGACTCTGAGTTAATTTCTAAACTGATACAACAAGAACATCTGGATACGGTTACAGATTAATGAACAATCGCAAACTGCACCACACAGTGCAATAAAGACAATTACCGTCGAAATGCTTTCCGTTTCCTCCGTTTTTCCACCATCGAACCCGTTTCAATCGACGGGATATTTAAGGGTGTGTGTGTACCTGACAAAAATGCACTTGTCCCCGGCAGATAGACGGGGATTCGATCAGCTGAATCCGTGGAGTCGTCGGTGTTTAAATGAGAAAATAACAGACAGCTGCGCCACACGTAAGCTCGTTACGTGAGAGGATGGAAGTAACGTACATCATTTCTATACGTACTATTTCTTTTAACCGAGACCCGGAGGACTACGGAAAAGATATAGAAATCTATCTCTAGTTATAGGCAGACAATAACATTAGGGACGGATTTGAGACTGGCTTTTGAGAATCCGGCGATGTTAAGTAAAAGGCACAATGGAAAGAAGCGAGAGAGAGAGAGAGAGAGAAACAGGATTTTGAGTCGGTTCGTATAATCGGGTCCCTCCAATTTTGTACTATTAAAACTGTAAAACTTTTGTGCATAAATCTGGCTGATGTTAACAACGCTTCATTAAATTTCAACAGTACATTCATGTCCTAGCAAATATTTATGCCGTTCTGACTAATACTTAACAAACATTACAATCCGGCTATCTGGCCTCATGTTATGGCCCAGGTTATAGCAGTTACATAAACATGTATTTCATGTTAGAATATTTGTAAAAATTGAAATAAGTGAAAGAAAGGGTAGTCGAATGAAACTTCATTTCATTGAGATTTAAAATTGTGATAAAAGCTGATTAAAATTCGACTTGTCTTTAATATACTTTCAAACACCCACAACGGATAGATGATAAAAGTTACGTCTCTTCAATAGATAGGTGTCAATTTTTATAGATATCAATCGTTATATTATTTCATATAATGTAAAATAGTGTAATATTACACTCATAGACATTCGGATTGGTGTGATTGGTTGTATTGATTCAGTTGTGGTGATACAATGATCATGACAATTCGATTAAAGAATCGTTAAAAACATTCGCCTATTTTAAAATATCTAATTAGTCTGATCGAAGAATTGGCGAATTCTCAACTTTAAATATCTTGGCATCTTGGTCATTAGATACCTTACTTCAGTATAAATCATTGGCTGAATGATATATTACCACAGACATAACAACCAAAGCCTTTTGGACAGGCCAACAAAAATTTCATTTCGATTTCTTACACAATACCACTTTCAGTAATCGATCTGTATTTCCTTACACAAACGGCTGAACGAGCGTCTTTTTCTCCGCTCCATGGGTCACTACACATCCACAGAAATCATTTATTATATCTCTGAATTAGACAAGAATGAAAAATGACGTTTGAACGGAATCCAAGAAAACGTCAGGCTAATAAGTAAATCATTTTTAACCAATTCCACAGTGAAATATTCCTGCGCACATAAATCCGAGCAATTCCGCTACGGAGTAATTTGTTGAGAGTATTTGAAACACGAGTTGGGCATGTATTATGCCGGGATTGATGTCGCGCTGAAAACATAATGGTAGGGAGTTTAAAATTTTAACATTGTAATCGTAAACTGATTCAATTTCGATTTCGAAATTTAACGCTCGGGGCCAAATTAATATCGCACAATGGTAAGAACGTCAAGTGGAAAAGAGATTATTTGACAATGGATATGAAATTTTAGAGATTTATTAGCGTATGAACTGCTAAAAGTACTTGTGTTGGTAGCAATACGATAAAAGGTTAATTAGACTTTAAGGAAATCTGGTCATATGTAATAGTTATTTAAGTCACAAGGAATGTAAAGACATGTTAACAGTCGATACATTCCGTGTGGTTTATTAGATTTTTCACGTTGAAAATTTTCTCATAATTTCTCAAAAAATGAAATGTTTGCTTTATTTCGGACGTACGTCACTCTGACATAAGTTGACTGACATACGTCAGATATGTCAGTCTGACATATGCGTAACTAGGGATAAATCAACTTGATTTACTTTTTTGATTTTCCTAGGAATGTAAATGACAGTATTTACATTCCGTCGTCAAGGAAAAATAATACACAAATGTTATTTGCCATTTTCATGATACGTATCTATGCATATAAGAACGATTTACGATAGTGGCAGCGTGAAAATAGTTATTTAAGTCACAAGGAATGTAAAGGCGTTTTACCAATCGAGGCAAGTGTGTACGAGCCGAGGCGAAGCCGAGGCTTGTCACTTGCCGAGAATGTTAATAGTCGATACATTCCGTGTGGCTTATTAGATTTTTCTTGCTGCCATTGAAGATTTCCTCAGAATTCTTCAAAAAATGAAAGTTTGCTTTAGTTTGGACGGTCGTCACTGTCATCTAGTGATTGTATTTGCGTAACTAGGTTACCCTATGCGACAAATTTAAACAAACCGAAACGAGTCAGGAAAAATTCAGAAATGGATATCGATGAAGCTGCTAACGTTGCTTTGCAGTGTTTGTTGCCGAAAAAAATCAAGGACGAGGTGTACATTCACGTACGAAACCTTTAAGAAGTGGTGTTTGAAGAAAAATGTGGTATGTGTGTCGGAAAACGTAATGCTACTGGGTTTTGTAGCGGAAACATAAAGGCTATCAACCCAAAAACTCGCAAGTGTTAACACGAGAGCAAATTGCGACATTCATAGACGAGGCTGTAGATGAGTAATATCTTTTAATCAAGGTAATTCATTTGCTAATTTCTTTTAATGACATAAAATTTATACCTCAATTTGTTCCAGACTGTTATAATAGTAGGAATCGCAGGAGCGTGCCGAACCGACGAGTTCTGCAGAATGGAAATTCTTCATGTTTTTGACCAATTTCAGAAGGATACAAAAGAAGTATTAGAACATGAAAGTATTGTGAAAAATTTATCTTTTTTAAATTGTTCCTTTGTATTTAATTTTAACCAATAACTTCTAATTGTTAATCTGTTTTCTACAATCCTGTAATAATAAATCAACTTGATTTATTATTTTTATTTTCCTAGGTATGTAAATGAAAGTATTTACATTCCGTCGTCAAGGAAAAATAATACACGAATGTTATTTGCCATTTTCATGCTACGTATCTATGCATATAAGAGCGGTTTACGATAGGGGCAGCGTGAAAAAAATTAATAAGAGCACAACACTGCGCATGAGTTATACTGAAACTATCGAATAATACTAGATCTCTAGGATGACAGTTGTAATAAAATGTCTTTGTCACGAAATATGAAATTACATTTACTCATGTGTAAACCATTTTGTATCGAAGCTTTGGTCCGCCTGTTCTAAAATTATCGTGGATGTTCAAAGACAGTTCAACACAAGCCCCAAAGAAGCCAATGATGCTAAAGCATTTCTCTTATTTATACTACCAACACTAATAAATCATTAAGAAATAAAATAGAAGGGTCATTTCCCAAATTAATAATGGTGATGTTATGCAATTCAATAAAAATATGACATTGTAACTTGCTTTCTTATGTGCTTCTCAGCGATTTTTACTACTAATATACCAAACGTTCCTGTTTGGAGCTTTCTTTTTACTAGCTGCATCCAGGCAATTTGTTACAATTTTAGTCCTTATTTCTAATTAATAAATTAAATTCAAAAATTATAATAAATTATCCTTCTATTTTTTGTTTGTTAATTTCTTAGTTTCTAAAAATTTCATGGACAATATTGTCTTTTGTATTTCATAACCCAACAGAGCAGAGAGTGAGTTAACTTGAACCTGTCACCGCTATCGCTCATGACGTGAAGATATTCAATGTAATCTCGCCATGTAGGATCCAATGTGACAAAAGATGAAATGTCATTTGGTTTTCGGGGACGAGGCAGATCCAGAATATAAGTATTCCCAGTAAGCTCGAAAAGTAAGGCGATGTCTTGCAGATGAACGAATGCACTACATATTTAACACATTAACACATGAACACTTACAAGGGGATAGATTCTTTAGAGAATATGATTGAAAATTTCACTAAAATGTTATATTCCAACTCAAGCAGAACTAAACCTCGTTTTGGAAGTAACAAGAATGTATCTGGAAACAACTGGGATTTGCATACAACAGGAAACAATTTCCTTTAGATTTCCTGCCTTCCAAATCTGAAGATTACACACAGAAAGACTTTAGTCTCGCCAGTAACAAACAGGTATAAGGTCATATTTTTAATTTTTCGTCATTCTAAATATGGCGAAGACGGATTACTAGAGATTAAGTCCTACTACAGTAACACAAAATCACGAGTTGATGCAGTAAATGAAAAATACTCCTGTAACGTCGCGTACGTATCAGAGATTCCGATTGTCTTAGATCGTTATAAGTGACCGTACACTTCACGCGCCAACTTAATATTGCGTGAACAGTTGGGAAATGATAACACGTAATTGTAACTTCGGATTTACTAAACTATTTAAATGCAACAACTTAAAATACAACGGAATAGGTGAAGATAGATAATGATTCTCTCGCAGTCAGAGGAAGAGTGTTCTTAAAATTAAAATTTCCCTAAAGGAAACGCGATCTCCGCTTATTGGTCAGATTGATTTCAGTCCCATTTACTCGTCGCTTATTGGTTGAAAATCACCCCGGTAAAGAGTAAAGGGCGTGCTGACCATCGCTGAAGATCGTAGCTTTCATCTCATATACAGATGGTACGCACATGTTTTAGAAATCGCGACGTACCCTACTTCTTCGAAATGTGGTCAAATCTTTCTGTAAAATACTCGATGACTTTCCCGGAGGGCCTTTGTTACCCTTACGGTTAAATTGTTTACTTGAACTGTGATTTATCTATATATATATATATATATATATATATATATATATATATATATATAAATGGATGTTTGTGTGTATGTTCCGCATAGGCTCCTATACCATTCGTCCGATTGCAACGAAACTTTGGTGAGTTGTAGGGCGCATGTCCGTGAAGGTTTCTGAATTGGTTCCGCGTCGAAAAAAGAGCCATGGGGGCTGAAACGGCCAAAAAAATGCATGACAGTTAATGTCATCTTTATTTGACAGACAAGTGACTGACAGATGGCGCCATCTCGCGGCGAAAAGGTAACTTTTAAATGTCGAACAGCAAACAGTTTGTCAGCGCTTTGAGGATCGAATTGCTCAAAAGCATTTTGTTATATCTATATACAAATCTAAAAATGGATGTATGTTTGTTTGTATGTTACGCATAGGCTCCTATACCATTCATCCGATTGTAACGAAACTGTGGTGAGTTGTAGGGCGCAGGTCCGTGAAGGTTCCTGAAATGGTTCCGCGTCGAAAAAACGGCTTAAAAATATGCATGACAGGCAATATGTCATCTTTATTTGACAGACGATTGACTGACAGATGGCGCCATCTCGCGGCGAAAAGGTATCTTTTAAATGTCGAACAGTTTGACAGCGCTTTGAGGATCGAATTGCTCAAAATCATTCTGTTAAAATTAGAAATATTTTTGAACGTGTGTGAGTGTTAGTGGTGTTATTTGTGAACTTTGGACATTGGACAATAGAAAACACGCGCATTTATTTTATACTTTCGCTGTGAATTATGCCTCCAAAAAGGAAATCGATTGGCAGATCCATATGTAAAGTAAATAAATAAATGGCTTTACGAGCTTCAGAAAATGACGGGCAAAGGGAAGATAGATTAGAAACCCTCAGATTAAAAAATGCTCAAGCCCGTTTATTTGAAAAAGACGAGCAAAGGGAAGATAGACTAGAAACCCTAAGATCAAGAAATGCTCAAGCCCGTTTATCTGAAACAGAGGAGCAAAAGGAAGATAGATTAGAAACCCTCAGATTAATAAATGCTCAAGCCCGTTTATCTGAAACAGACGAGCAAAGGGAAGATAGACTAAAAACTCTCAGATTAAGAAATGCTCAAGCCTCTTTATCTGAAACAGACGAGCAAAGAGAAGCAAGATTGGAAATCGAAGGAGTTCGCATTGCTCGATCAAGACAAATAACGCACGCTGATTGAAATCATTTTCATGGAGTGTGGAAAAAGGGATGAGACAGGGTCGCCCCCAAGCAAAGCCGAGTACCTACATCGGTTATAAAAAATAATTACAAAAAAATATTTTTTCCCTTTTCATAACATTCTACAACATAATCACAGCAATGTCAGCAATGCAATGCATGGTATTGAAATAAATTATTTGTTTTCTCGGTAAATCTATATTCGCTAGATTAACTATTTTTATTTAATTGCTCATTTATTTCATATCAAACTGAGCCACAGCGAAGCGTGGTCGGGTCACGGCTAGTAGGAAATAAATTTTGAAGAAGTATCGGGTACTCGAGGATGACAGCAATATCGACCACTGTAAATCAACATCGGTACAACAATAATTTAAAAATGTTACTTATCTGAGACGACACAACTCCAAATATTAGTCTAGTCGTAGAACAAGAAAGCAATTTTTTCGAGAAAGAGAAAATAATTACATTTGCCTGGACAATTCAGTTTTGGCATTCAAGGGTTAAAGAACCAACGATGTAACCTAACTTAATGCAGTGAACTTTCGTGGCAGAATCCGTCTATGTAAGACTATCTGTCTCGACTCAATAGCAGCACTCTTTACTTTCCCTTCAGAAAGTTTTAAAGTAACGTTCTTGTCCATTTCTTTCGTTTGACTTGAGTGTAATAAAACCAAAATTAAAAATTACAACTTTTTATAAAGGTGCTTTGTCCTGCTGGAACAAATTACGGAGGAGCAAAGAGAACCCAGAAAAAATTTACTACGGCGTCATACTGGCTTTACATATTTATACCCCCTCTCCCATAATTTCATGGTGGGAATAAATTATGCGAGAACAAGTTTTCGAAAATGAATGCAAATCAAGGAGGAAAGCGCTCTCGACAACGTCCTCCGCCGTACTTCATACAAATCCGAAACGGAATTATCGTCTTTCGGTAGGCGATATTCGTCTTTTTTCCAAGATTTCATGGCAGAGTTGCGTTCCGTCCTTAACATTTTTATCTCGGTTCAAATGCTTTGTTTTCTCAGCTCGACACTCCTCCCGCTCTCGGCGCAGTAAGTAATAAATGCAAGATACTCGAGGGGTTATAAAACAGCATCTTTTGTCGTGAGGGATAGTTCGAAACTAGGAATCATCCGGGAGAAGGGGAACAAACTGTTCAGCGGAACTCGCTGTTACAGACGGCCGAATGTAGATTTAATTGGTAGCGCTAAATCCAGACCAACTAGCATAGGGGATGAAATCAAAGAAGTTTCTGGACGTGCCGAAATAAACAAATGAATCGGCGATGGAGGTAGTAAAAGGTGTAAAATTCGTGCGAACATAACGGTTTATTGGATATTTCGAACAATATACGACAACCACTACTTTTGCTAAACTGCCAAGGTAAATATTTAGAATTTCCTTCCCGAGTGTATTTAACGTAATCCACGAAGCGTATTAATGCCATCACGTCCGAATAACAACAGATAAAAGAATATTTCCGTATCGGATCGATCGTACCGAAACACTCCACGTTACGTTTTAATTTAACGAATGCCCACGGAATCTTGGCGGAGTGCGCGCATCGCTAATCGAACTCTCTCGTCATATTGGAAAAATAAACTCAGAACCGGAAAACTGCCATAGATAAGAGAGTTCATGCTGGAGTGGGTCACTACCCCTCGGCGGTTCCTGAAGAGTTATTGATATGATGCTTCCTTTCGTCGTAATAGAGATGAAAAATTAAGCAAACTACTGTACCGGTTCATCCGATGTGGCAGTTAAAATCAATAAACCACAAGAAGGAGTGGAAGCGGTGAAGTTTCCCGAAATCGGGAAGTTGCTGCTTCGATAATTGGGCCGGGTGGAACATTAGCCATCTCTATCAGACAAAACACAGAACATCGAAGAAATTAATATCTTGGCATAATCAGCACAATTAGAAAACTTTTCTCAATGAAAAGACAATTACAAGTGGAGCGAGTCAAACCAACAATATCAAACTGATGATAAGCACTTTAAAAAAGTTAAATATAATGCGCTAAAGCAATGGTAGTGATACTTTCCAGAACTATTAATAGAAACAAGGGTTGAATATACGCAGGTTGAAATAGAAAATTATAGAATAGCCCCTAGATCTATCATGGAAGAAGACATAACATCAAACGAAATTAGAGATGCCACGAGGCAAACGAAAAATGGAAAAGTACCTGGCCTTGGAAACATAAATATCAAGTTAGTGAAAGCTGCCCCAGAAGCTTTTATGGAAATGCTAGCTAGAAGATTTAATAAATATCACAGTAGAGATACAACACCAGAAGAGTGGAGATGAGATGTGATTACGCCTATACAAAAGAAAAGTAATATACTATTTTGCACAAATTATCGCGGGATTAGTGTAATATGCACTGTAGCACGCTTGTAACGGCGTATCCTAAAACGACGAGTCTAAAACTGGACTCGGAAGAACAGAACGGCCTTAGGACATTACGTTCCTGTGTTGACTGTATATTCACCATGGAAAATGTTATAGATGTAAGAATATTATAGGAAGATGAAGAGAAATGTATATGATTTTCGTAGATCTACAGAAGCCATATGACACCGTGCCATTAAGGAAGATACGGCCATCCAAGGAAAATAGTAGAATATCCAAAATCTATATTCACGCAGTGTAAAATCTATATTCGGGATGCAAATGGACAGTTCAGATCAATAACGAAATTTCCCAAGATTTTAATGTCACCACATGTGCGAGACATGGCTGCACACTAGTTCCCCTACTCTTTAAAATACACTTGAAAGAAACGTTAAAATATTGGAAGAGTAGTACAACAGTAGTACAGTACTAGTAGTAGTACAAAATGTAGTGGTATGAGAATACTCATCGGTATCGGCATTCTCTATACATTGATTTTTACGGGTCCGGAGTCATCCACGGGAGCACCGATTTTTTCTCCAAATTTCCAGGAAATGCCCGAAAAAGGACCCTAAACGCGTAGGAGATAGTTTCCGTCGAAGAAAACGGGAGATTTTTGAAGAAAAATTTTTTTTAAATATTTATCTAGAATATGGTGGTAGAATAAAATGCAATATTCCATATTTTTTGGCAAATTCGCCGCATTTCGCCGAGGCTGGTATGAGACGTGAAAATATAATATATGAGATTTGTTTTGTCCTGTAAAGCATGAATTACTTGCGAGAGGGCAAGGATATGTTGTAAAAAGCGCTTATATATCACTGGGAGATATTTTCCGGTGAGGAAAATCGATATTTTCTGAGAAAATGTTATTTTAATAATCTAGTTTAATAATATACTATATATTCTTGTTTATAACTATATGCAAGATAAACCAAACAAACCAAACCTTCCCGACCGCACTCGTAGGCCCGGAAACTCCTGTACTTTACATTCAAATTTCCGGTGACCTATGACGTGAGAACATCGAATTTGCATGAATATTCTGCAATGTAACGTTCCATACTTTTTCCGTACACCATTTTTCTGTTCCATGTCGACTGTCATTAATATGGCTGCCCGTTTGTTTACGTTCTACAGCAATTTTAATAATAAAATATCTCGGTTGTTAGATGAAATACGACAATTGACAAGGTAAGGTCTGCGTGGCATGTAATCTCCACTGATATATCTCTTTTAGCAAATGGTATAAAGGATTTTGCACCCGTGGATGACTCCGGACCCATCTTTACAGATTATCAAGTCTTACTAGCCACTGATGGAGATGACAGCTATACGCTTTGAAACTTGAAGAAGTAGTAGGAAAAGTGGGGTCTTGTCATTAACACAGATAAAACAGGATACATGAGAGCCAGAGAAGAAAATGATAATAGTAACTTGAAGCTAGACAGCTATGTAATTAAACATTGCTCATCTATTTAGACGTAACACTTCCCTCAAACGGACGAAATAGTAACGACATTTCAAATAAGGTAGAACAAGGAAGAAGAGCTATCCTCATACTGAATTCACTACTATGAAGTAAAACAATAATTGAAAATAAATTAAAAGCAATATTTTATAATACTATTGTCCAGGTATTTGCACGTATGGGTCTGAAATATGGAGACTAAGAAAAACAGATCGAATCGAGAGGAATTTATGGCCAAGAAGTGCCAGAATATCCTAACTTAACCACACTTGGAATGATATAACTAAAGGAAAACACCAAGTCTTAACCAACTGCTTTATTAAAGATGAGCATCTTTAATGCTCATCTTTAATAAAGCAGTTGGTTAAGACTTGGTGTTTTCCTTTGGTTAAATTACCATGGCCAACTTTGAGAAGCTGGACAACCTTCGGTCTTTGGAATGATAGGATAAGCAAAATCATGAACGTTGAGAACATCTATATTTCCACAATTCGCAACATTTCTATGACATCATAGAAACAATTGAAAACAAACGCGTAATAGTCAACGTATAGCCGGCAACAGATGGCGTAAAAAAGTCTGGAAATGGGTTCTAGCACAACCAAAGAAAAGAAAAAGACTACCTATAACCTAGAATACCGATGTGAACGAAGCTGTGGCAGACAGATGACTCACAGAAGGAGACTGACAAGACAGGAAATATTAGAAGTTGAGATGCGAGAAACGGTAAAGGCCGTAAATAACTCGCCATGCATATATATAATACGATAAACACATGGCGATACTAGTCGACATTTGTGGAAAATGCAAATTTCAAGTTTATATCGATTCATGGGTGCGTGCTGGATCAGATCGCTTAATATCCCTTACACCCCTCTTGGACCAAAAACGTAAGCAAACATGTTCAATGAATTTGTTAAAAACCTAAAATTTTATGCACAGAGGGCCGAATAATGGGGTAAAATTTATGCGATACTGACTAAAATGCAAAAAATTTGATACGATTATTGATAGGGCTTCTAGTTGGTTAAGAAAAATGCCATAACTTTTTAATAACCATAACTAAATTTAATTTTGGAAATTTTATTCAGAGGTACTTTTGGCTAACAGATAAAAGCCTTAAACTTAATACTTATATTTTAGGACATCTAGTGTTCATAAAAAATATAAAATTTTCGAATTTGACTTATCCAAGGGGAGGCAGTTATAGAATAAGTAATAATTATAATGTAAAGTTTATTCTAATTCATTTACACACGGTCTTAACACTACTTAATTTATTTAAGCTATTTCCTAACTAATTAATTTATATCACACTCTTAACTGGTAATTTATTTATACACTCTCGCTTGTCCGTTTATCGCGCTGTTTTTACTCGAGCTTCACGTCTAATCTCCTCTCTCCGACAGAAAGCCCGTGTTTATATACGTATCTCAATTGTATTCGAGAAGATTCCGGTTCATTCTTTTCCCTAATAATGTTTATTCTAGAAAGGCCCGGAACGTAATAGATCATTGTTTTTTTAAGATGTTAACGACACGTTCGGGAAGGTTTTTATTGCCCAATTAAACAAAGAGGCCTTCTCTCTTTGAACTGAGCCGCTTTCGCGCCGATGTTTATATTACGCGTTAAAATATTATTATTACTAATTTAATTAATTTGTGTCTTTTCCTTCTAGGCACTTGACAAAGACTTTAAAACTGAAACTCTGCATGGTTATATCTAAGTGGGTTAAGCTAAGTGGCTCAAAAAAATTAAAAAATCCCAACTTCAGTAACCGAGATGGTGGAAATGAGAGGAAATATTATTCATGAGTTACAAAATGGCTAAAAACGGAAAACTTCGGACTTACCCAATACTCCTACTCGTTCTTAACAATATGTCCAGTTACATTACAGAATAGTAACTAAGAAATTTTTATGTATCTGTCCTAACCCGCCATATGACAGGTCTGTTATGAGGAACAAATTCCGCTCTAGTTCCAGCCAATGGGATTTTTTAATTATTTTCACATCATACTCATTTATATTTGCAACACTTATACTCATATCATAAAAAAATGTAGGTAATTCAAGTAATTACGGAATAACCCAAAAAATTCAACAAATCCTGCTATTATTTTACTTGAAGACGGTGCGTAATGGAGTCTAACTCCGTCTCAAAGCACAAGGAAAAGAATAATGCGCCGTAACTCCAGCGGGTATTTCCACAACAACCGCTAAATCGCAGCCTAATCGTCCCGGACTGATTCGCCCGGAATAAGATATCGCCCCCGATTGCTGTTCTCATCTCCCCGTTGTCATCTCGGGGATTCCCAGCCTCTCACCGAGGAGATACAAGAAAGAGCAAAAAAACAGTGAAAGCTGTAAAATTTAAGCTTCTCTTAGTGATAAATTGTACCTTTTCCTGCGGTGTCGGGCGACCACAAATCTCAAGTAATGCCCTGCCCGGGTCATATCTTCAGATTACGTTCTGAAATTGTTGATGTTCAAAATTGCGTTTGCTTACAGCTGTTTTAGCTTAAAGGTGATTTAATGCGCGAGTACGACGGAGCCGGGGAGGTGCGTAAAACGCGTGTCCCAACTGATTTTATGAAAGTGGTTTACACCTTAGGCCGTATTATTTCCGCAAAGAAGACGGGAGATGATTAAAAAATACACGGCTGGGTCGTCTTAAGGCGTAAAAGATAAAACACTCGAGAACGATGTGATGTATATTTACATAATATTTGATAATAAATATCGATAATAAATTCTGGAGGGTACAGTGTGCTGCAGAACGGATGTAACAAGACGTGTAATGAACAATTTTTTTAGACAGCGAGGATGCAATTTGCGACTGGAGTTGAAGTGACTTGATTCGGTAGTTTATAGAGTGTATTATTTACAAAATTGTAAATAGTATCACCAAGAAACAACTACCGTCAATTTTTCAAACTCCATAAGGCAAGGTTATTTAAATAGACTAATACTATATTAGTGATCTCGATAAGGGTATTTATTTCTTAATCCCCCAAAACAGCTTTAATTTTGACGGTTTTCTAATTTTGTGTTTATATATTATTCGAAACTAGAAATACTGTGGTGACGACACATAAATAATCTCTTCCATTCTGAACGTTTATAAGGGCTTATATAAGCTTCCATACGGTTGGATGATCTATTGTCACTTCAGTAAGTCACGTCTTCCATAAGGCCTTTCAATATCTTCAAACCAATTTAATAAAGCCAGTGTGTGTCCTTTAATGTTTTTCAGATGGACAATGCCATCTTTAATATAATCTCGTGGAACAAATACCAAACTTAAAAACATTTTCTACACTTTCGTGGGAAAATGTCATCGTTGTTGTACCTGACACGTAATTCAACAAGTGATAAGTGTTTCGACAAGTGAATAAAGCAGCGAAAAATTCGAACATCTGGAAAGCATTTTTGTATGGCTTAAAAGCGGTAATTTCATAGTGGCATGCAATAGGTTTAGGTCTAACGTCTGGATATAAGCCAAGAATCATTTGAAACAATTTTATGTATGTTGTGTTTCGTGCTCGGTGCTTGGCAGTAGGACATATATATCAATGACGTTACACCACCATAAACCTGGCAGAAGGATATAATTTGTCAGTTACCCACTAAATGGGATTATAATATAACTAGATTTCGATTGCAACGTATTAAGACGAGTGTGATTCATTGTTTCAGTGAGAATTTTCATGAAAATTACATTCAATCTGATTTTGCTAAAATAATGTTTGATGCCGAACACCAACAAATTAGCCAAATTCATACTCAACATAAATCCTACCTGATACAAAATTTAATGTAAAACGCTAGACGTCTGACCAGTTTTCAATTCCTGTTGCATAAATTGAATTCCGCTGTAACGGTCATATTTTTGGTAATGGTAGAAGTGAGTAATAAGTAGTAAAAACCATACTTCTCTAGAATAGACTAGAGAAATAGCGGTCGTCTGAATGACGCCAGTAAATCAATTTATATGCAAATGAGCTCTCTTCGGAGTAATAAAGTTCTTTTTAGATCACATCACTAATTTGTGATATGGAACAATTGCTCTTCACTTTCTTCAACCCCTCCCCCCCCCCCCGCTGATTGGCTAGTAAAAATTCAAAATAATACGGTAAATGGTAGATTTAACTTCACTTTTACGGCGGGTCAGTTAGATTTGACAATTTGAAAATAGATCATCATCGTCATCATCATCAGAATTGTTCCTAGTATTTCTATTCCTGTTGTTTCTCTTGGTCGTCTTCTGAATGGCCGGCATGGCCGCCTCTTCATAGTGTTCCTATTTACGACCATATTAAAGGATATCTATTTATATTTTGATATAGTTACGAACTTTCAGGTATTTTTTCAAATTGTTTAGATTTATTTTAATAGGCCACTTAAGACTAATATCTTCCCCCAAAGACTTATGAGAATAATAAATTTTGGGAAGTCAATTGATAATGCTAGCCGAGGCATGTGTACGTTGATTTTACGTTGTCACCCAACGTATATTCTTCTACTGTACTATAATTAATTCTTATAGAAGCTAAGGTTTACTGAATTTACTGTGGATATAAATTATATATCATAGTTTCATTCAGACTTTCAAAAAACTCATTCACAATTAATAGCTTGTAACAAATTTTTTGGGACGTTTTTATACGATTTAAAGCATTTTATAACAACATAATATAAAAAAAATAAAATTTCAAATTAGATAGATATTATTCTCGGTACCACAACCAACTGCCTAGAACAAAATTCCACAAGATCACAATCTATTGATGAAAAAGTATACAGGTTGATCAAGAAATACTGTTTAAGTTGGCGATCCTACCTGGAGGATTTTTTTGACTAAGGGTTTACAACGCTACACCGGAAATCTCTGCACTCTGCATGACAGCGACAGCTAAATAAGCGCAAATATTTTAGGTTGGGGCGGCGGTGGTCGTGTGGTTTAAGGCGCTGGCTTTGAGTCAGGCGGTCACTGTCGTCGTGGGTTCGAATCCCACGTAATCCATGGATGTTGTGATTGTTGCGGGAAGTGTGTAAAATGTATCCAAAATCCCGTTCCTATTCACGCCGGTAACCAGGCCGGATAGGATCGGATATCCTGTAGGAGGGCGGGACTAGGATACACACACCCTGAGTCGGTAGAGCACGGAGTGGATCAATTGGACCGTGGTTCGGAGCCCACGTTAAGCTGTAGGTCCCGTCCAGTTTAGCCTTGCAGCAAAAAGGAGACGTTAACTACAATTCACACACACACACACATATTTTAGGTTATGTGAATTTTATTTACGATTAAAAGCCGACACCAGAAAAAACTTCAATATTTAAAAGAACTGCTCGAATTGAGCACCATTATGTAAAAACATAAATTCACTCTCCGTTTTAGGCTCTCGAAGACATTAATTAACATCCGAGGAGAAATATTTGCAACTTCCTCGATAATGGTAGCTTCCAGTTCTTCACGTGTATGTAGAACATTACTTAACACCTTCTTTTTAAGGTGCCCAAAGAAACAAAAGTGTAGAGGTGTCAGCTCTGGGGACTTACTTGGCCAGATTCCCGTACTTATGACTCTATGGCCAAAAACTTCCCGCAAATATTGCATTGTGGCACGAGCTGTATGTGCTCGAGCCGAATTATGTTGAAAGTAGCCATTTTCGAGCTCCTCTACGGTTAATTCGGCAACGAATGGCTGAAGAATGTGCTGAATGTATCGTTCAGAATTAACTGTGAAGTCAAAAAACACAGGACCAATTACTCTCTGCCGCGATACAGCCAGCCAAACACCAACTTTAGTAGGATGTAAAGTTGTTGTTCTAACAGCATGTGGATTTTCACCAGGCCAAATTCTGTAATGTTGAGAATCAACATAGCCATTGAGATGGGACCAGGCTCCATCGGAAACAAACGTTTTATCCAGGATGTCATCATTGTTCATTTCCTGATTGAACTAGTTAGAGAACCGGACGCGTTGTGGACGGTCAGGAGGATTTAGGGATTGGACCATCAAAAATTTGTACGGGTAGTATTTCAATTTGCTCTTCAACACAGTGGAACAACTTCCTTATGATAAACCTGTAAAGTCACGAAGCGGAATACGGGAAATTAGGAAAAAGTATGAATTGGAAAACTTTTGATAAGGATCAAACCTGTTTGGAGGGAAAGCTTCCTAACCGATTTGCGAGGACTTTGTTGCAGTCGGGCCCTGACGTCTTGCACCACATTTTCAGTGGGTACGGAGGGTCTACCAAGTGGCTTTCCTTTCTTCACATTGCCTGTATTGAAATATCGTTGAATTACGCGCATGCAGTGTTGTTTAAAAACGTCGATAGTGAACACAACTTCAGAAAACATTTCTTCGAATTGGTGCAAAGTGGATTCCAAGGAGTATTGTCGTCCAGATATGGGCTCATGAACTGCACTCCGAAAATAAGCCATGCCAATGAAAATATCCTGTTCTAATGTAAATAGTACCATTTCTATATTTTTATAATAAAAATTTGAATCGCCGCTCAAGTGTCAATGCTGTCGCTGTTAAACATCGAAGTAGCTGTCAAACCACCGGAGGTGCTTCCAGTTCTACCCTTTTAAAGTAAAATTTACGATTGCCAACTTAAACAGTATTTCTTGATCACGTTGTAAATTATAAAAATACTTTGGAATAGTCCGATGTGTTATCAATATCTGGAACGCCAAGACACACCATAATACTCTCCAAAGCAAATTTACTTAGTGACCTTCATTTCCACATCTGCTTAATTAAAGTAATAACTAAACTATAGTTGCTGCATAAATTCTCTTCTCGTATACCTAAATCACGAAACTGCAAGAAAGGAAGTAATAATGAAGGATTAGACAATCCAGAGGAGTAACGCAACACCCTAAAATAGACTAGCGAGAGGAATGATAGGTGGATTCCAGGTGTTCCATAAGTACGAGATCTCTCCTCCAGCGACTTGATGTGAGCCGAACCCACTCCCCCCACCCACCCCGAAGCAGGTCTGGCTTGTATGCCAATATATGAGAAAATTTCTGAGGCGTACCGCGAATGCCGACATTCGGATTATGTTGTCTTATCCCTTTTCATCCCGACTCAAAATTAAGTTTCGAGGGATCCGGTATCGCAAGGCGTCTGTCACGCGGGGCCCGAGAATAGGAACTAGGGTCCCTTCATTATCAGCAATTGAGATTGTGGGTCCCGACAGTGCGACTGCAGATACCGAAGGTGCAGGGCCTCTCCATATCGATCCGTCCATTAACACGCTCCTTTAAGGTTTGAGAGAAGGAACGAGATAGGAGAGAAAGACAGACAGACAGACAGAGAAAGAGAGAGGGAGAGAGATAAAGACAGAGCGCCTCGGGGACGATTTTATGGGGAGATGCTCCGTGCGAGGGGAGGCGACGCTTCCCGTCTCCTTCGTCCTTTTTTTAATTACGATCGCACAACAAAGTGTTTTGGGGTTACGGAATGAATGGCTAATTAACAACTTTATTGTCTCTTAATGGGTTTCGTTCATTTTTTTCCTCGAATGGTAATGGGGCAGTTTTGGCGGAATTAGGTCCTCCTTTTTGTTTGGGTGAATGGAGAAATCCGGGCCGGAGGAGCCTTTAATTCAACAAGTTATTGGAAATGGATCGCTGTAAATTTTCTGGAATGCAGCGAGGTCGATTAAGGCAATCTCGTAATTTATGGATTAGGTGGTAACAAAGTAAGGAATTTGGCAATTATTCGGAAACCAACTTGGTACCTAAAATATTACAAAATCATTTGAATCCCAATTTTAGCTAGAAAAAATGAAACAGTGAAATAGTATATTGTACAAGTTTTGAGATTTCACACGAGTTTCCAAATTGAACCACGAGCCTTGGCAAGTTGCTTAAGCAAACGAGTGTAAAATAGAATTTTGAACACATGTTGTACATTATACTTTTTCTACGACTGCATCAAATACAAAGAAATACACAGGGAATTGCCACGAATGTATGTTTGGTCGCCGAAATACACGAATCTAGCGTGTGAAGCCTGTTCACACGGTGGTGCACGTTGCCTAAATATTTTCACACGGTTTTAGGTTACGATCTGGATTTGTCAATTAATTTCAAATGTAGTTACTGATGTTTTTTTACATACGGTAACGCGAAATCTAAACATCAGTGTGAAGCGTGCTCCTTCTTATCTGACGCAGGCGGCGCAGTTCAAAGGGGGCCATAAAAACTCTTCTCTAATAATTGGGAATCCAATTAAAGAATAGTAGTTTAAAGTACAAGTTGCAAAAGACGTCATATACCAAGTCCGAGTCCGAAATTCTAAAACGAGCCGCTTGCGGCGAGTTTTAGAACGGACGAGGGCTTGGAGTGTTTTCCACAACGAGTACTTTACAACATTTTCTATGTTCCGGCTTCCATTTCATTTTTATTTATGTTTAAATAATTTAAAATTTCTTATCTGGGGAATTTTTTTTATCGTGACATTTAAGTTGGTATTACTGCTGTTTCCTAGACATCTGTCAATTTTCACAACATTTTTATTAGAGAGCATTAGGGAATATCTCGTTACCAACCCCCCAAAAAAATTACCAAAAACAATGCTTTAATAAGCCTCATTAAAGCACTGTTCTCGGCAATTTTAGTGCTAGAATAGCTGTCATTTTAGTGCCGGAACATAGAAAGAATAATCTGGTCCGTTCTCGAAAAGACGTTATTAAGGATATATAATTACAAGCCGGCGGTCGAAGGCATAGTAGACCAGGAGCCGCCGTGAGTGAAAAAGTGCGATAAGTCGACCAGTGAAAAATGTACAAATAAATTAGGGCGTTAAGTGTTTAACTTAAATTAGTCAGTTAAGAAATAGACTAAATAAATTAGTTAGTGTTATGAACTGTATAAATAAATTGGAATAAACGTTATAATACATTTCATAACAGTCGTAGAAAAACTTTAGTATATAATTTTTTTACGCATATCATTTAACAAATCCCTTTAAAGTACTATTTACAAAACAATTTCCATTTGGAAAATTCCATATGCAACAGCTGATAATTACCATAAAAATATCTCTAGGACGAGTGCTAATAAGATTTTGGAAATTATTTGAGCGACAATTTATTACTACTTTCGTAATTTTATAGATATTTGTCTGTGAAATGTGTAGCCGCAGAGTACATTCAAACCAAATAATTGAGTTTTGATGAGATTTATGCTTCACTCTGTAAATGCAATTACATATCTTCAAACAGATGACTCTCTTATACTTGTTTCAATTCATACCTGTTACTACTACCTAGCGATTTTGTAGTAGAAGGCTTTATTGTATTTTCAGTGAAAAAGTGAAGTTCATTAATTGAATAAGGAAATATAATAAGCGAAAAATCTACCGATAAATTCTAACTAAAAAAGAAAACACAGAGTGTCGGTTCATTCGTTCATTCATTATAAATCTAAAATAATTTTCTGTTCAAAATTTATAAACTGCACATTACATTTGAATCATACTTGATGAGAATATATAGTATACCTGTACCTTTATTCTTTGTGTATTGAGCACATTTGCAATCTTCATTTAAAGGTTAGAAAAGGACTAAACCAAGTGGATAAACAGTCTAAATTTTAACAACAACGACAGTTATGTTACGCAAGTGGCAGCGGTGACTTCTTCATACAATTTGCTAAAGAAAAAGTCTCTTGTACGCATTCGATGGAATTAACGAGTTCAGAAATAAATTGGATTTATCTATTACTGCGCCTCATGAGTAAGCGCTTTCACCATTTCTCACAGCAGTACAAGTTGAAAAGGTGCACGTGCAAACAAGAGACAATGTTCGTTTCAAACGCTATCTGCTAATTTTAATTACGTAATGGAGTGAATTCTTAGATTCCGGGTCTAAAAGCTTTTTACAGAGTTAATAGGAGTTTAAGAGAAACAGGCAAAAGATTAATCAAAACAGTAATGTGCTTAAATCATGTTTTATAAGTCCACCTTTGGAAATATTAGACAGCATCATGGTGGTGAGCTTCCGAGTAGAGCAGAATGCCCGGAGTTAGAAGAACATATTCTAGATTAGATTGATGACAACCCTAGCAGTGTAAGAAAGCTGATATCTAGCACTACAGCAATAGATACAACAAAATATGTTTAGGTAAATCGGAAATCATTTGATTGGGCCTTTGGCATTTTAAGAAAGATTAGCTGGTAAATCTGTTTACAAATTTTACAACAAACTTAAACAACTTATTGAAAGAAGTACTTGTGCAAGTTAGAGCTCATATTGTTTTATGCACGATGGTATACTCTAACCAATAGCAATTGGAACACTCAATAAAATCTGAATTTACCGAGGACATTCGAAAAGAGCCCGTTGTCTCTATACAAAACCATGGGACTTATCTTTTTGCTTATTCAGAAACGCCCTGGTATTTTTAAAATGCAGGTGTTCAGTTGCCCAAGTAAAATCACAGATGTGAATGTATGGATATATACAGATAAAGAACTAGAGGGTCCATTGGACCGCAAAATTTTTTTGCGACAGCGGCACTTCGTTTGTATTTTCTTCTTCTTCTATGGTCCAGGTGTACAGTCGATCAGTGAAATAGTGTACGAGGAAGTACGCGAGACTCTACGGATATTGGATGATCCACTGGACCATAACACAGCGGCCACGTGTACTTTCCTTGTGATGTCTTCTTCGGCACATATACTAGAGAAAGCAGTGGTGTGTGAATGTGTGTGCCATTTTTTTGGGCGACTTGGAAGTGAATTCATTGTTAGAGTTATTATCCGTAATGATACGCCCATGAACGAATCGCCCTTATTACCTCTATTGCAATTTTATATATTTTGCCTTTTACAAATAAAAAAATATTTCAAAAAAATCAATTTTACTCAATTAACAAAATTATATTTTGAAGATTTTTATCAACTATCCTATTATTAACCTGAATTGGAGCTCGTCCAGCATGGCTTTTCACCACTTAAAAAGCCATTAAGTTGTTTTTTTGTCGTTCCAACTCTGACTGGACAAAGTATACCCTAATACAACTTTATAACTAAGGTCGCCTTATAAGACATTTAATAATTTCAAAAATTTAATCAAACATAATTGTTCACTATTTGTCATCTTATACAAAACAAGCAATTGTTGGTGAATATCACATCTAATAAGATATCGCAGCTACTGTGTTTTAAGGTAATGTTTAAGCGTTTTCACAAAACTGGCTTGATTTAGCGTCAAAATGTTTGTGCTAGCTAATTGAAGATTTTATCACAACCACGAAGCCCACTCCAACAAATTGAGAATGCGCCTCATGTTGATAAACAGGTAAGAAATTCAAATTATCTCCGAAACCGTTAACCCTACTGAACTGAAATAATAGATCTTTTCGTTAGCAAACTGTATGAGGAACTCGCCATTGCCACTTGGGTACCGTAACATAGAATTTCGAAGAATGAGGCACTCAGGGAATAACCGAGAGGGCAAGCATAGCAAGCATAGAATATATATGATGTTATATACATTATATAATGATATATACATCATTAGTTACTAATGATATATCCGACTTATCCATTTTTTTTTTTCATGTTAACACATCTCACCGATCCAGTCCGCAGTCTCCACCCCTGGAGCACGAAACCGACAATACAGGCAATTGTTGTAACACGAGTTGCCACCAAACAACTAGCGCGTCGCGATATTTGGCCGTCCGGATCGTTCGATTTTTCGATGTTCATACCTATCACCGATCCAGCGCTTCGAGCGAAGTTCGCGATAAGAAAGCTATGCTTCCAATAATTTATTAACCATCGGGCTGGTCCAATACTGTAAATATACTTACTACCAAATAGGTTAGTTAGACGTACTTTACACATCCACACCAAATGTTATTAAAACATAAATGATCCTATTTACATGAATAAAAATGTGAAGTTTGGAAATTATGAACACAAAACGATTTCGAAATGCCAACTTTGAACGGCTACAGGTACTAATATAAGGACAATATTAAAATATTTCGATACCAAACACTAGGATTATTTTGACGTCTATTGTACACTGCCGACAGTTCGCCGTGTGCTTAGCGGACACCCTGTATTTCGATCACTAATCCACTCACAAACCACTCAAGTCGGTTCAATAACTGTAACACGTCTAAAAGTCCAATAAATCTGCAAAAGTTTGCCCCGTATCAGCGTCACTCGTTCACTGCAATACAAATGAAACAAAGACGATAAAAGAAAAATGCGACTTTCGCCAAATTTGAATAAGGATTTCCATAGGGGGAGCGCGAGAGATATTGTAAGTTGGCGTAAGGAAGACAAATCAGTCTTTTCTTAGCTTTATACTCGAATAAATCAGTTGGAGTTCCTTTTCGGTATTAATATGATGTAAAGTTCCCAGTTTTCTTCTTTCTTCGGGCAATGAATAAATTTAATCAACGCTTTCGTCGAGTTCATTCTACGGTTATTGCTTAGGAAAGTTTTATGTCTTCGTTCGATAGCTATTGGAAAATGATGTGACCCAATTAATTGGTGTAATACCCCTCTTATAGTTTTAGAAATAAGTTCTGAATGATCCTACATCAAAGTCAGTACCACTTCGGTAAACTTTGAATTTGCTAAATTACTTTCAGGAAAAATTTTAAAGGAAACTAATTTAATTTGCCAAAGTTCCTAATGGATGCTCATAAACGATAAGCGCAAAAATTACTAATTTTATATGATTTTTTAAATACATGCGGTTTTGGAATTCACTGGATTTTTTACGTTTAAATAGCGCTCGGGATGTCAAGCATTCTTCAGGATAAAATATGCATTCGAGGATAACCGAGGAAGACGAATTTACCCCTCCCATTACACGAAAGAGGGAAGTTTCAAAGCCAGTTTAAGTAGTTACTTAGGACGAATGGTGACATTTAGACTCAGTAATCTGAATTAATAAATTGCGTGTTGACAACCTGAGGTGTTCTGCGGAAATTAATTCCGTCAGCTACGAATTTAAATAGCAACAGTTGAGAAAAATGAAAATATTGATTTGATGTGCCACTTTATATGAAAAATCACAACGGATGTTTGACGTCGTCGTCAGTCAAGCTATCAATAAAACTCCTGGCCAAGGCGGCTGTCAATAAAAAATTGTTTGCTTGGAGTTTCGCCGCCCCTAGATGAATTTTAATATTGACAGTTTAATTTAGGATTCTGGCAATTCGCATTATCGAAGTTGTTTATCAGCGATATTTGTTAATGGAGTTAATTACATTCTTGCACCGTTTTAATTACTTGTTCAATTTAACGTTAATGACGTTAAGACTTCGTATCACTTTATTTTCAAATGGGGACAGGCGCTATTAAGCATAAACAGCGGTGACGTTATTCTTACGATTGAAGTTAATGTAGAAATTCCAAATCGAAAGTCACTTTTTTCTATGAAAATCAGTTTGGAGGCACCTCAAAATTAAGTTCTGTATTTTTTTTTAAATACTTAGTTTTAAGCAAGTGACAATTTTCAAGAATAATTACAGCTCTACAGCAAATGTCTTAACGGTTGTAGGATTTCATATTGAAACCAAATATTTAACAATCCAAAGTGATTGTGTTTTCTCAGACTCAAAGATTGTGGTGTTTAAAAAATTTTGAAACATCGAGATATCGAGAATAATTACGACAAACTATTTCAGGTTTGGCTTGTTTTGATATGAATTTAAAAAATCACAAAGACAAGTAAATGTGGAATCCCAAAAATTCACTATGTAACTCCACTGTATACAGGAACAAACTGCTCTTGCGCTGCAATAAATAGTCTGACCAATTTGTTTCCAGAACGAGTGAATGAAACCAGACAAGACCATACTAGACCATAACCGAATAGACAAGACAAGACCAGAATAGACCCTACCAGATCAGACCAGAGCAGAACAAACCAGACCGGATAAGGCCAGACCAGACAAAATAAGACCACACTAGACAAGACCAAATAAGGGCAGACCAGACCAAATAAGAACAGACCACACCAGAATAGACCAGACCAGATCAGAACAGACCATCATCATCATCATCATCATCATCATCATCATCACACAGCCATAGTTGTCCACTGCTGAACATAGGCCTCCCGTATCTTTGTCCATCCTTTTCTATCATGCGCCTCCTGCATCCAATTCCTTTTGAAGCGTTTCAGATCATCTCGCCATCTAGTAGGAGGTCGTCCTCTACTGCGTGTGGCATCTTGTCGTGGTCTCCACTCCAGTAGTATTTTAGTCCACCTTCCATCCCTCATACGGGCCACATGTCCAGACCAGTTCCACTTTAGGGAAGCTATCCTTTCAACAGCGTCTGTAACTTTCGTTTGCCTCCTAATATACTCGTTCGTAATCTTATCTCTTAATGATATTCCCATCATAGAACGTCCCATGGCTCTCTGAACCACTCTTATTTTTCTCACGGAGTTTTTAGTTAGAGTCAGGATTTCGGCTCCATAGGTCATAACTGGCAGGACACAGCTTTCAAACACCTTACGTTTGAGGCAAAGGGGAAAGTTTTCTTTAAATATATAACCAAGTCGCCCAAAGGCAGCCCAAGATAGTGATATTCTTCTTTTAATTTCACAAGTTTGATTATGTCTATCTATTCGTAGTTCGTGGCCGAGATACACGTAAGATGTAACTTGTGTAATTTGAGAATCACCTAGAACTATATTTTGGTTGGGAACAAGGTTTGTCATGATTTTAGTTTTAGCAACATTGATTTTAAGGCCTACATCTAATGAAGCCTTGTGTAACCTATCAAGCATTGTAGCTGCTTTGTCTAAACTATTGCTTATCAGAACGATGTCATCTGCGAATCGAAGATGGTTTAAATTTCGACCATCTATGTTAATACCCATATCGTTAAAGTCGATCTTCTTGAACATATATTCTAAGAGGGTGGTAAATAACTTTGGAGAGATTGTATCTCCTTGCCTCACACCCCTTCTGATTGGGAACTTGTTCGTGTATTTGTGCAGTTTCACATATGACGTTGCTTCAGAGTATATGTTCTTTATAAGAGTGATATATCTGTGATCGATTCTGCATTCAGTTAACGCCTCGAGCATTTTTGACTGATCGATAGTGTCGAATGCTTTCTCAAAGTCTAAAAAAATTACAGCTAAAGGCTGGTTATATTCCACGCATTTCTCAATAAGGGTTTTCATTGCTTGAAGATGGTCGTTAGTACCAAAGCCCGCTCGGAAACCCCAGCTTGTTCTACAGGTTGATAAAATCTAACTTATTCGTCAATCTCTTTGTTATGATTTTCATAAACATTTTATATATAGATGAGATAACAGACTGATGGGACGGTAATTTTTTAAATCTGCAATATCTCCTTTCTCAGACCATACCGCAGTATTATTACCACAGTAAATTATTTTCGATGAAGACCATAATTTATTTTAGAATTGATTGCTCTGCATTGACGAATAGTGAACAAATTTTAGTGCCCTTTATGAGCATACCTTTGGTGATTTTTCTTCTACACCTTCCTGACCATACCTCCCGAAGGCTCCAACCTTTGGACTTACTTTCTTTATGTCTCTACAAAGCTATTATGTTCAAGGAAATAAAGAAAGAGTTACGATTACAAATTGGGAAAAACTTTCTTAATAAAATGTGAGTGCTTTGTTTCTAAAGCTTGTGGAAGAAAAAGTAATATTGAAGCGTTTTCGTAGTTCAGGAATTGGATCTGCGGATTGCAATCACCTCAAACCCCATGGCTTTGTAACTATTGAAGCGATAAGTTTAAATAAGGACAGTTATATGATAACAACGATGATTTAAGAAATGAACACCAGACAATTTTATGTTAAAAATGAAAACCGAAGACTATATCTCTCCTAGAGAGTTAAATATTCAAATGTGTCTAGACTACGAAGTAACCCCATCAGGCAGACGCCAATAAAAATAATCTATATGTAAATTAGTGCCCGTTTCTGGTTGGCAAAGAAGCTTAAGTTCTTCGCAAGTCACCTTAATGTGTCATGTTAAAATGAATGGCATTTTTTTTCCCTAAGTCGCTCGCTTATTAGCGAGACGAAATTGAATCGATAGGCGGGTGTCATTATTTGGAAAGAAGTTTTGGGTAGCTTTGGCGCTACTTTGCGTGCTCACGCTTCATTCCGGGTGTTCAGTCAAATTTGTACCAAAAGAGGATCAAACAATCAAATTTAACGTTAATTACAGTACCGTAGTACTCACCGTTAATTGCATAAGTGTGTATTATCAGCAAAGGGCGGAAAAAATGCACGTGAATAGTTTAAAAAAATGCGCATTAAAATGCACGAAAATTTCAAAAAAATGCACGAAAATTTCAAAATAATGCAAGGAATGCATAAAATTTGGTAAAAAATGCAAATGCTTAAAAACGTTTTTTTTTTTTCGTTTGGATCGTCCTGGATTAAGGAAAAAGAATACTCTTGTTTAAAATGTATCTGATTTTATTACAAACCACAATTTAGTTTCAATACTACATATTATATTATATTATATTATGTATAGGTACATAGATATACAAAAGAAATAGGAAAAAAAACAGACTGTAAAATAATAATTCATTTTTCATTCATTAATGCTGGCACAAAATGCATTTATAATTATATGTTTTTCAAAGTTTTCAATAAGAAAAGATTGTCTTCTATCAGTAAACATATGTTTGAAAATAGAAAAAGTTCGTTCTACATCTACTGACGTAAGAGGAGCGTATTTTAATGTATGTAAAATATTTGGTTCTACATCAATTATACAATTAAAGTCGCCCGTAAACATTATTGCAACAGTTTTTAACACAGAAAATCCTCCGTTAGCTTGTATAGTACTGGAAAATTTGGACAAAACTAACTTTCCAATGTTTCCATGTACCTTTTTACATTCCGCTTCAAAAACATTTAATAATTGAACTGCTTGAACCAGAGTCATACATGTATTTTGCAATTGAACCATAGTTTTAGAAACAAAAGAATAATTAGTTTTATAAATAAGAGTTTATTGTGGAGAGTCGAATTTGTAAATATTTCTTGACATTTTAAAAGAGCCGCAGAAGAGGAATCATGCAAATCGGTAATAACTTCCTTTATTTCATCGTAGTGTTCGGCATAAAACATTGCTGCATCAAGCCATGTTCCCCATCTAGTTATGACAGGTCTTGGCGGCAGTTGAACTCCCGGAAGTCTTTCTCTATAAAACTGAATTCGCGATGGACACTTAATAAATACTTTCTTCATATAACCTATCAAGTCGTTAACAATAGAAAATTGGTTTCTTATTAATTCTGCGACTCTGTTAATGGCATGGGCTAAACAAGTAACGTGAATTAGATTTGGGTAAAAAAAATTTAAATTTTTACCAGCCTTAGTCATATATGGGGCAGCATCAGATAAAAACAAAATGAGTTTCTCAAATGGAACAGTATTTGGTAAAAACAAATTACTCAAAGAATCTTGAACAAATCTGGTGATTGTTAAGTATTTGTCAAGTTGTTTTGAAGAAATTAAAAATGATTTGGATGGAGTGTTTTCTTCTAAAACTCCTATTAATAAATGTGCAATATATCTTCCAGTCGAATCAATCGTTTCATCAACAATAACATAGAAGTAATTCTCGCATATAATATTTTTTATAGTCGCTATCGTGTCGGTGTAGATTACATCAACACTCGATTTCCTTAAAGCAGATTCATCCGGAATATTAAATGAACAAAATTCTTTCAGAAATGATTTTAAATGAAAATTATATAATTTTTTCAATGGAATATTGGCCGCCACCATAGCCTTGCAAAGTTTTTCATTGAACTGCTTCTGTGGATAATTTTTTAACTTTTTCTGTAAACAGGACGTTAGAGTTTGATGTTGTTTAGCGCCTTGTTTCGATTTATTCAAACTTGCGATATGCTTTCCACTCTTCACATGTTGCTCCACTATGAATTTTTTTGCAGCATGGATCTAAATATGAAGAAGGTACTGTTAAAATATGTTTTGTTTCTTAATTTTAAAAGAAGAATAGGACTTAAAATTGAAAGTAAAATAAATTCAGCAGCTTTGACATATATAGGGGCCATTCACAATTCTTTGATAAAGTAAAAAGTGCAAAAATGCGTCAGGTAATTTATGAATGGCCACATTAATTGATATCTACGTAGATATCCACTCAAAATAATTGCCATAATTGGAATATTGTAAGCAAGTAAATGAATTACTAATTCAGTTAATTAAATTAAGTTATAAAGATACTAAGTTATTCAGTATTAATTCAGTTAAATTAATCTAGGTAGTTATTGCTTTCTATGTACATACTATTTTCGAACATGCTGTGCAAAATAATTTGTCACCATCCCACTTCAGCTCACTATAAGGTTTAATCCACACTTCAATTAAATTTGTCTTGGGCATTTTTAACTTTACAGAACAACCGTTGAATTTAACTTCTCTAAAGGTAGTGACAAATTGGAAGAACATCAACCTGGTCCTAAAACCGGTACAATGGCCGGAGAGGATTAAGAAACACACTAACACTAACAGCTAACCCTGCCCCGCGATCAAAATAAGCCTTTCTACGAATTTTAAGTATAATATGTCATTAAGTACATCCTCCTCCTATTAGACTACCCAGGTAAAAACAACCCTTATGACAGGAACCACTGCCAGATAGTAAAGGTACTTGATTACAGTTCCAGTTATAACTTATATTGTCAATAAGTTGATTTGTCACTCATCAGTACATTGTTTTTCTAAATATCCAGCAGATTGTAAAGAAAAATGCAAAATATGCACGATTGAAAAAAAAAATGCAAATTTGAAGAAAAAAACGAAGAAAATGCAAATAATGCAAAAAATGCATTTTGCATTTTATCCGCCCTTTGATTATCAGCAACCCACCACCAGGTATTATTACATCAGGTATTTTGTCTACTATACAGTGTGTTCATCAAACCGAGTAATTCACAGACTTGACAAATAATATCTAAGTAATGTATATTTGGATTCTTAATGTGTGCGTTAACATACGGAACGCCATGCTCTGACGGTATGAATCCAGTATGCGGAATGACGCTGTTCGTGGCACGACGTTTTCCAATCACCTGAGGAACAGCCATTTTCAAACGAAAATTATTTTATATTGTGCCGCTACAATGTGTTACGTTACCTTCCAGGTTTTTCAGGCTATTTTTATTGAAATTTTCTGTCGAAATTTCGGAAAATTATTAGGAAAAATTTCTCGGAAAATGGAAAATTTCCATGTTTTGACATACTTTTGAAATTTCATTGTCGCAGCAACATACACACACTGTAAGGTCATCGATATATTGAGGTAATCAATGTTTCATTTCACTTAATAAAATAAAAATTTTGGCGTTTCCATGGCAATTCTCATGAAAACGGTCCAATATCAATCTCAACAAATTCTAAGTTCTCCACTTCAATCTAAAACAAACTGTTTTCGTTAATACCAATCGTTTGTTTTCGTGCAGCAGCTTCGTTAAACGCGCTACGTCCGAACGAGTGTCCAAATATCACCCCGCAGTAACTGACAGGGCAACAAGTTACACGGAACATTAGCCGCCAATCGAGCAAAGAAACGGCCGCCTACTTGAAGTCTTTATTTGAAAGCTAGTAATTATTCAGGATTAAAATCGGACATGTTAACTTAACTCCGAGCAGTAATAGGGATTTATGACGCGGAAATGGAGTCGCTCCCTAACGTATTATTTGCGATTAAACGTCATGCAATTTCGGAATTAGTAAACAAGCTATGGATTTTATTTTGTAATCCTCCCACTATAATCGCAAAATTGCATGGGCTGCAGTGGTTGAAAATTCGCGTTTAATGGGAGTTTTATTCAGAAGGGAGATCAGCGAGATTATATTGTTAGGTGGTTTTTATCAGTTAATCAAACAAAACAGTGCGCAGAAAAGTTGTAAAAGCGGATAAATCTGAGGCATAGAACTGTAACCAAAACTTTATTCCTTGCTTAAAAATTATAAAAACGAAAAAAATGTTGCTGTACTTGTTGCTCTTGCTAAATGTTGCTATACAGGGTGTTAGGGGTTTGACTGCCTTTATTTTAATAGGTGATAGTATTCATCAAAACAAACAAAAAAAACCTTATATAATGGGGGTGCTAAAACCAACCGTTTTCGAGAAAAGTCCAGTTATTTTATCGAGGTATTTCACCACAACTCGGCAACACCGACAAGCAAATATACGTAAACATGTAAACAGCTGGGCGTGGTCAATGTTTCGCGACGCGTGCGATAAATTCGAGGTGTTGCCACACCACGTGTCTCACAAATTATGTGAGATTCTTTAATAAAACCGAATTTTTACACCTCAAAATTAGAAGTTTGCTATTTTTTTTTTCTTGAAAACGGTTGGCTTTAGGATCCCTGTTATATAAGGTTTTTTTGGTTATTTTGGTGAATACTATCGCCTGTTAAAATAAAGGCAGTCAAACCCCTATCACCCTGTATACTCAATTCCACAAAATAATTTTTCCCTTTAACGAAAACAGAGATCTGAATTTTAACATAAACGAAATAATTGGAAACTCCATAAAGAGTGTTGTTAAAATAAATCAGCTTATACTTATTATGCTTGCGAAAAACACAGGAGAGATACAACATTGAATAAAAACTCAAAACGAGAGCATCGGTTAATCCCCAAATTACCAAAATTAATAACGGTTATTTGCTCAAAATCCCAGTATACAAACAAGAGAATACACGGCGTCCATTTATATGTATTTCATAATCCAGGCCAGATAAGGACCGGCGCTAGGCTATCGTTCCATTCATTTCAAAGCTTTGGTAGCAAAACGATGAAAGTAATCACTAAAAAGATCCTGTTTGCGTCCGAAATCTGCGAAAACACTCCTGACTACATGATTTAATGTTGGTAATATCTGTCATGAGACCGGGAAGGGTAGGAGATAAATACAAAGGGGAGAGTGAGCTGAAATGAAAATTTAAGAAATATTAATGATACATGAAACGCCGAATAAGGGAAAGTAGGGGTTCGGCGTCGGAAGGAAATAATGGGTGAAAAATTAAAATTAAGGACTGCGTAGACGTAATATTCAGTTTATTCATGTCTCTTTCGGATAGTAATAAAAACTAATGACAGATCGATCTTAATAATTGTCAACAAGAGCTTACACAATGACATTCTACTAAAGGACGTGTAATGCCGTCGACTCTAATTCTGTTTGTGTTTGCGCTTTGCTGAACAAACACTTTAGAGATTATACTACATATCCTAATATCAAACTTGTGTTTATCACTCAGGGCCTAATTATAGTTTGGATGGAATTACCACCGTTGGCGACGACGTTTCATCTCCTTGCCGAAAAATTCAAATTGTACGAGTCAAATTTTAATATCAATAGAAACTCGGGGGGAGATACCTGCCTTTTGTATTTCATAAATTTTCAATCAGGGCCAAGTTTTTCATATCGCTTCCATACCTGATGCAAATTCACTAAATCCAATTTATATTTCGTTGCATTTTGAATCGGAAATACTCGCAAATTCTATGCTAATTTTCAAAATGAAAATTTGCGCGCCATGTCAACGGTCCGATAATCCTCCAATAATATCAAGTTTCAATGGCGAAAAGACAGATTTACTGCGAACTGGGAAAGACGCTATCATCCAAAATTAACGTCCTTAATCTCAAAAAATGGCAAAATAAATTTAAGACCAGTTCTGGAATGGACGCAACGACAGTTATAAACGTACGGGCACGAACACGACACAAGCTCCCCTAAAACGAACAGCCGGACCCGTCGTCGTTTCTCGACTGCGACAAAAAGAACTAAAAATAACACTTCACCAAAGTGGTACTGCAATTTTACATTGAGCAATTCAATTGTCAAGTTGCGAAGACATTACGAAAATATTATGAAAGATAATATCGACTGGAAACTGAAATTTCAAGTGCTTTTCCACATCGGGAAAGTCCTTCAATTGAAAATTGAAAACTGGTCGATACTCAATAATTGAGTGGAAATTTCAGTGTGGTTATATAATTTTCATATTAAAGCAACAGTTTGTCCTGGGGGGACATTTCACGAAACAAGCAATACAATAATCTGTATTATTTCAGCGAACGAAACGTTATCACTGAAATTGTAAGCAGCCCAGCACAGAGTATTCTTCATGGTCCGCAGATACTTCTCCTCGTTTAGGTTTATTGAACACGGCAATTTTTCAGCAACTCAAATTTTCAGGTTATATTCACTCGAAATTGCCCGTAAATTTACCATATCTGGCCCCGTTTCCTCCGTTATGAAATATCTCTAGGAATTTGACTAGTCGGGATCCAGTTTCCATCTAAATATATCACGCCACGTGATCGCACTGTTCGTAAAATAACAATATGGAAGGATTGATATCCTACGATTAGGTTATTAAATTTGGGTAATTTGTAACTCGCGATGATATACGTTTAACTACAGGTAGGCTTACGCGACAAAAATTCAACGTGGAAATATTACAAACGGCGGGGATTTAAAGTTTGATTGCGACGAAATTTATTGAATGGCTAGACACATACCTGAATATTAAATTTTTATCTTTCCGCTTCTCAAAAGTCTTTATGTGCTTCACAGCTTCTCGTAGTTTTATTCATTAATTTCAACGTTTACAGAGCTGAGCTAGCAATTTTAGTTCTTTCACTGTTTTCCGTTTGCAAATATTTCCTATTACTTTTCATACTAAGCTCTTTGGCGTCACTCCCGTGCATGGCTGTAACAGTAAACTGTTACAGTTCCATTATTGTCCATAATTCTTATTCCTTCATTCCTTACACCATCCCATTTTCATTTATATTACATTGAGGATTGGCATGAAGTTCAGTGGCATATGACACTGATAGAAGTAGTATTCGTTTCAGTTTCACTATTTTCGATCTTATATTTGCATTCTTTGCTGCATGGTTAAGTGTTTGCCGCTTAATAACGGCTCAGTAATTCTGTGCAATATGAAAAAGTATAAAATCAGCCATTAAGATAGTGTACTTCTTGTTCGCAGACGCGACTGGTTTTGATTATTAAATCGTCTTCAGGCAACTGGAATTTAAGCTCCATAAATATCACCATTAAATGTATCACTATATTTACAAAGTCTGCAGAAGAGATTTTATGTGTAAGATTAAAGCTCAGTTCATAAAGCTCGGAGTCAAACCGTGGAACAGAGTGACTAGTTGTAGGGTATAAAGATATTATTAAACTGTGTAGTATTTTTGATAAAAGTTCGTTATGGTTAAAACTGTTGCATATCTTTATTCACGAAAATCACGGGTTAATCAATAATATACTACAAAATTCTAAATTTCATCCCTGTCATGCCCCTTTGATCATATCTACCTTATCAACTTTTCCCCAATGTTCAGTTATCTTTAAAGCTGGCAAACGTAATGCTCCACTTGAAGAATTGTCTATTCTGACAAAGGTAAAATTATTTTTGGAGTGAAACTTTTATGCCCTCGTTTTACAGATATTTTTCGTATGAGAAAACGGGAGTTTAGGTCCGTGTAAGGGTTGAATTTGTGACAGCAACGTTGCCGGCTTAACAATGTTGAAGTTCTGTGTTCCTCGCAAGACGGAGCCTGTCATTCAACTGTCAAACGAGCACTGCGACAAATCCAAAATAGCATTTTTGAATTTTTGGGCCTTTAAATCGATTCTTAACACGAAATCGTGCAAGATCCGATTTATGGCATTGTGGACTCTTTATCAAAATAAGTTCTTACCGAATAAGTGACGTTGTGTCTGAAATACGTCTAATAATAAAATTGTAGTGGTGTAATTTAAACTAACAGAATTGTTGTATATTAAGTAAGTTGTCACAAACATCTAGAAAAGACGAATCAAGTGTTGCAATATACGAGAAAACTTAGGCAATGAAAAAAGTTATTATTATTATTAATATTATTATTATTATTTATTACTACATTTGTTAATTTCGACTAGCCTTACGAATATGCTTTTTAATCCAATTTCAATTATAAATATATAAATTATGCTTATAAGTGTTGCTACAATGAATTATGCTTTACAGTTTTGCAAAAGGGTTTTAATAATTCAATGTAACAGTCATTTGTACACCAAAGTTAAGAGACAACGTGAATCACATAATAACTATTAGAGATGAAACGGAGGAGAGAAAGCACAACTTCCACTTTAAAGTTGAGAGAAGAGATTAATGTAATGGGATAAAGCGTAAGCAGGTGCATTAATCAAGTTGCCGAGTACGGTACTTCATCATCATCGATCATCAAGTTTATTGTATGAGTTTATTGGCTATAAGATCCTTCCTCAGTTGAAGTATGTGACTACATAGATTTCCACTTGATTATATTTTTGATGACAACACCCTGGTTGCTCTTAGTCCCAAGAAAGTTTTAGTTTTTGATTCTTTTATCAGGATAAAACTGGCTTTACTCTTAAGTTTTAACATTATGTAAAAACAACTTCGAAATCTATTAATGATACTGTAACGTTTATTTCTAATTTATTTACACTATCCTAGTTATTCACTAAACACTACATAATTTATCTTAGACTATTACTGAACTAATTTATATAACACACTTAACTACTTCCTAACTAATTAATTTATATCACTCTTAAATGTACATTATTTATAAGCTCTCAGTTTTCACCTTGTTTACTATGTCGCGCTTTACGTCTAATAATCCTCTCCGACCGCAAGCCCGCTTATATACATTTCTCAATTGTATTCTCGATAATTCCACAAAGAACTCGATCCATCTTGATAATAATGTTTACCTAGGAAACGTCGTAAATGTAATAAATTATTCTTTCCTTAAATAATAATCCGTGAGTATTCACGGAACTGTCTTTTTTTTATAGGATTCAATTAAGCGTAGCGGCATTCTTTTGAGGTAAGCCGCCGAGGTCCGATACGAGTAAACACGTCTCGCGCAGTTGTTTACATTTCGCGTTACAATACTTTTCGATTTCAATAATGAACACTCCGCCCTCAAACGCGTTTCTTCTAGTTGTGTAACCAGTAACTTCATACATTCATTTCGCGACAAGCTTTTTTCGTGTGTTTTGTATGTATTGCAATTTAAAAGACATACCCAATCTTGACAATATTCATAGTACCCAGAATTCCAAACAATTCACAAGAAGGTTACTTTGGCCATGGGGATTGAGGAGCGGCCACGCCTCATAGCGTGCATAACCACCAGCGTGTTAAACTTGACCGACAACTGATCGACCCTCTCTTGATCTGCTGCCTTGGTATTTCAAGTATTCGAGTGATTGCTTCAGCATCTTCTCTTTGTTTGATTAGTTCTTGCAGCCAATGAATTAAGATATTGTTCACGTCAGCACGCGTATTTTGGAAAGCAAATAAGATGACCTGACTGCGGTAATTATTAGTTGAGTTAAGACTATCTAAATCTTGATGAGTTATCTAAATCATGCAGGCCCCTTTTCGTTTCCGAAAGTAAAAAAATTAAAAAAACTAAAATGTTATCAATTCGAATTAAGGCAAAAATATTTAGGACCGCTCAAAGTGTCGCAAGTATTTTGTGTCATCGGAAATATTGAAAATAGTCCCAATTGCCTTTCAAACCCTTCTTAAGCTAACCTAACAAGAGGAATACTGGATTCTCTGGCATGGCACATCTGTTAACTATTTCCCTCAACATTAAAAATGTTCTATGACAATAAACCCCTAATTTAGAACGAACAACCACGAAAAATAAAAATCCTGCCAAATTTGCTCCCATACCGGTCACCAAAAATTCTAAATCAACCGCATTAATAACGCTCTATCCGACTCGCGGAACTCCCCGTTACCCATACGACCCATAAGGCATGTCCGTAGTTTTAGTTTAATTAACTTTAAGGGAACAGCAGGATTAGTTCGACAAATTAGGTGAGGCTCTGAGGTTAAACAGGACCGCTCAGTTGCACATATACGTCCCGGTAATCTCTGGTCTGAGTGGAGTCGAAGCAAGGCGCTGCGAGTATACTTCCGTCGGTTTGCAGTGCAGCCGATACGCGGAATATGCACAGATGGTATAATTAAATTGAGCTCTGAGGTGGATATGACGACGTGCGAAACGGAAAGTCGACAAGGAAGTTACGAGATGAACGTTTAAGTGTGTAGTAAGATCTGAGACACCTATTACGAAGCTATAACGGGAAATTGTGTTCCAGGATTGAATGGACATTTCAAATATTGAAGCCTCCCTACAGCAGTGAAGTACGTACCATTCATCCAAACTTAACTTCAGAAACTCTACACACTTAAATTCTCCCAGCATAAAAGCCGCGCCTGATAAAGTGGACATATCGACTAATGGCGATCCCACTCTCGTGTTGTAAGGTGGATTTTTGTTTTCAACATAGTGTAACGCGAAACGTAAACAGCAGCGCGGAATGTGTTTACTCTTATCGGACCTCGGCGGCTTACCTCAAAGGAACGGCGCTACGCGTAATTGAGTCCCGGCAACATCTTATTAAGGAAGAGTGAGACTTATTGCCTCCTAGACCTTTCTACATAAAAAAGAAGGTTCGAGTGACATCAGGAACTATCGCGAACACAATTGAGATGTATATAAGCGGGCTTGCGGTCGGAGATTAAACGTGAAGTGCGACATAGCAAACAAGCGAAAAACGGACCAGTAAAAATAAATTACATTTAAGAGTGATATAAATTAATTAGTTAAGAAATAGTTATGTGTGTTATATAAATTAGTTCAGTAATAGTATAAGATAAATTAAGTAGTGGGTAGTGTATAATTAGGACAGTGTAAATAAATTAGAAATAAACGTTACAATAGGGAATATTAAACTGATGTACTGTGCAGGGAGAGTCTGGATACTTTAGATAGGCATATTATGCATACGACGACTATACAGATGACGACATTTATGAAACCGTCCTGGTGGTGAGTTTATTTAATTTTTTGTATTATTATTAAATACCCAAATTCGAGACAATTTCAAAAAACGTATATCCTCATAGGACATCCAATGAGAGTGAGATCCATAAATTCACCTCTAAAGTTTACACTTCTTCAAAGAAAATTCCGTAGAGAACCTCGCGAATTTCCCCATCTTGATAAGACTTCTAAAAGAAGCTAAAATATATCCAGTTACACCTTAATAGTTGTTCCGTTTAAATTCGTGAAAAACCGTCCAGATAACAGAGCCAACAGCCGGAAAACAAAGTGAATTAGCGAAGTTAATTACATAAAACTCCTTCAACGTAGATTTCAATTAAAAGTTCCGAAAATAAAATACAGGTTAATAATTTTAAATCATTGCAATAAATTAAAAATAAATACGACGCTAATTCAAATCGTGAGATTTAAAACTGGTTCCGTTACCCAGTCGAACGTTAGACACGAACGAGTAGGCGATTTCGACTGCGTTAGAGAAAATTTTAATGATGAATCCACATCAGGCACTATGAACTAGGCGAAATATTTAAAGTGTACTCGACGCAAATTAAACGGGTCGTTTATATCCGAATTATTTATGCGCCGACCCCCAATTAGTGAAATAGCCCCAGATGATAACACGCGGGACTAATAAATAATTTATCATGTCTAATATTCCGGAATATTCATTACAGTATTTTATACCGCCACATGTTCATATTAATTACAACATTAACATTACATGCATGCATGATGATGCATCGACGCCTCAGAAAAGATGAGTGGCCATCAGTGGCTAATGTAATGCATAGAGGGGGTGCTTTTAATACGTGTTCCTACAGCACAGGAAATGCTGTTAGCAATTTGTCTATATCAACAAATTTAAAGTGGAATACCTAAAACGTCACATCGTCAAAAATACTGTATCAGGAGTATTCGCCAAAATAATGAGAGAATATTATTCCGTTACTAATCGTTTTAAATTTAGCAGAGTGCTAATATTTCGAAAATTTGTTATTTTATAAAGAATCACGTTATACAATTAGGTATTTAATAAAGAAACATTATTTCAAACTTGAGCTTCTTTAAATATTTCAACAAAATATTTCAAAAGTGCACTCCGATAAATTTATAAGGTTCTTCGTTTACTAAAGAAAAAAATGTACACGTTTTTCCACATTAAAAATTCATTTACAGAAAAAAGACGGAGGAAAATTAAAACTTACACAAAAATAAAAAAGGTAGAATATTAAATCTGGGGGGAAAATTTTAAGAGAAAATGGGAAAGTTTCAAAAGAAAATGAGAAACGTCTCCGGTGGCATAAAGCAATATGAAGCCGTAAATCGAATAGTACAGCACAAATTAAGAACAGAGAAAAAGTGGTACAACGAAAGAAAAGAGAATCCTAGAAATATGTTATGAATAGGTACTGTCACGGGCAAAACATTGCAGATATCGGGATGAGGACATGCACCTTAAGCAAAATGTGAATTTCCGACAAAAAAATAACCTCACAAAGGCATTTCCTAGCGAGGCAAGTATGTTTAGTTAAACCGAGCAGTACAACGCGAAACAATAAACATTTCGCCTAATAAATACCAGCCTAATTAAACGTCGGGAACAATTGAACCGTTGTGTTGCCAGTAAAACTACGATGTCCGACTATTAGATGTCCCTCAAGATTCCGAGATTCTTGCACCTGCTGCACCTCCAGCCCCTGGGGACTCATGTAAGCCATCACCACCGCTCATTAACATTGTTTCTTTGTTCAACATTTTGTTTGCCTTAACATGTTAATTTTGTCTTTGCCGTCCCACATAATAGGCGTGCCATTTCTCTTTATCTCCCTGATTGAACCACTACCCTTGTTGAAAAGAAATGTTAATTTATGTATACTTTTGAACTTTTCCTCAGCTACCACCCCCCAATCAGAGCACCCTTCTGGATCCTAAGCCCCTAGGAACGTAACATATAGTGGAGGTGTCGGATTTCGTTCCATAGGGGAGATTCCTTATAACCTCTCCTACCCTCTAAGGAAATATTTTTCTCTCCATCATTACACATAGTTGAGACACCTGGTTTCAACCCTAGGACGGATTCTTCCTGCGAGTCGAAGTGAATACTGTGAAAATTACGTTAGACACAGCAGCCATGGAAGAAAGTAGTGACAGAAGAACTTAAAAAAAGGAATCTTTTTTAAAACTATACACTTGTTCCTGCTAGATTCTTGGTAGACAAAATAAATGTGTTTGATATGTATGATCTGTTTGCTCTACCCCATTGTATGAGCTACAACCTCCAAACCGTTCCCATTTGAGGAGACATCGGGCCGTAAGCGTGACAATACGAACTATTGTTAAAAATCTACATTTTCTGATAATGTTTTAGAAGTTACGATTGAATTAATATACGAGTCGATATGAAGTACACCAAAAAAGTTGTATCAAAATTACACAAAAACGCCCCATATGAGTGCGTGGTCGAAGGAAAAGTATTATACACAGTATAAGTTTTAATTGAACCAAAAGTCGATACTAAATCATTCAATTTATCAAAGAGGAATTTTCAAGGAAGACAAAAAACATTTTTGTGATTTTTTAATGGCCTATTTTAAAATGTTCTCTAATCCTCCACAAACTTATATACTATTTTATTAAATTCATATTAAATTTCAAAATAAAATACCCGAAAATCGCATTGCTAAAATTGCATTTTAACCTGGTCAATCAGTCTTTCGTCAGAAAGATAATATACAAAAATTGTATAAATAGTGGTACAACCTGCGTTAAAGGGAAGGCCTGACTAGGGAGTAACCGACCCGAGCCACCAGGCTAACCGGTTGTGACGTTAGTAGCCAGCTGTAGACACCAAAATTACAAGATTAAGAAACTCTATAAGAAAAATATTGTTATCTACCCTGTAAATCTCATTCCGGTACTTGAATGCTAAGTCATTTATATCCATTATTATAATTTCGAATATGGGTAACTTCACCCCACTTCAATAGGTGATGAATGTGTAAAGTAAATGACAAGGGCAGGGATGAGTTGCACGCAGCGGTCATTTTCTACCTGAATACGAGTAAGAACACCAAAATTAAGAGCGGAATTGCGCGCAACGAGATAAATGCATAAATAAGGACATTAAGGAAATGCAGTGTTGGGTAACTTTTCGATTTTAGAAAAAGTTAAGTTACAAGTTAATCGTTACCGAACCAACTTAAGTTAAGTTAAAAAGTTACCTTTTAATAATCGCGAAGTTAAAAGTTAAGTTAAATCAACTTTTATAAAGTTAAAAAGTTACTTAAAAGAACAGTTTACAATTAGTAAAAAATTTATCTGTTAACCTCATTGAACCTAATTTTAATGTATTTATTAGTATTTATAGTATTTATTTTACTGGAAATAAGAACAGACAAGAGATAATGTAAAGGATAGGTGAATTTAAATTTCATTTTGTCTTAATTAAACATACCAAGGAAGGAATCATCAATTATTTATTATGTACATACATTACAAGTTATAATAAACAACACTTGACCTATTTACAAATACTTATTAAATTTTAATAATAGGGCCATTTCAAAATCCTGTCGTGAGTTTTACACTTAAGTCGTCAAAGACTAAACCACCTGCACTGAACAATCTTTCCAAGTGTGCAGATGACGGGATTGAAGTGTTGAATCTAATAAATGCTTTTTTAATCGGAAGGGGAAATTCATTCAGACTCGTTTTATTAACTCCATTTGAACCGGTCGAAATGTAATTGTCTACTATTTTATTTGCAACGTTTTGCAAATCATTGCTTTGACTGGCCGTTTTAAAACAGAAAAGTCAGTTTTTTTTTTCTTTTTTGTGCTTGAATCACAATTTGGTTTTCTGGATCAATAGTATCATTTTGAGAATATTCTTTGACGTACATCTTCAGCTGCGTACTCAGTCTAGATTTTTAAATAAATTTAACTTTTTCAAAAAGTTAAAAAAGTTTAAAAGTTACCGTATAAAAGTAACTAGTGAAGTTATTAGTTAACAAATTCTAAAATCAACTTAAGTTAAGTTAAAAGTTAGTGACTTTTTTACGTTTTAACTTAACTTCCAACTTTTTAACTAGTTAATCCCAACCTTGAAGAAATGTTAAGGGAAATTCGTAAAGGGCAAGATGAAATTCAAGTATTTGTAAAGGGCAAGATGAAATTCAATAGTAAAGGTATTTGCAAAGGCATGTTGTTAGCATAACTACCCGTTTGCAATAATTAAGTACTCCGGGAATGCCGATAATCCCTTGACTACCTGAGGCATCCCTTATTAAATAAGGTAAAATTTTAACCACTGCGCGCAATTAACCTACGCCGAGTTACAATTGTGTTTCACATATTACTCATATTCGCTAATGAAGATCTTGAAAATCCTTTTATTTATAATCTCTTGATCTTGGCTGCTAAAAGTTGTTGCTGAATATAAATGGGTGCCAGGTTGGAGGTTAAAAAAATAAAATAAGGGACCGAATGAAAAGAGTGAAAAGAATATTATATGATAACTGAAAAAATGTACGATCCCGAAGGACAATTTGAAACTCAACAAAAAAATTAAGGGCACAACAAAAGGAAAGGTAGAAAACAGAAAAAAAACGTCAGACAAATAACTAACCCTAAAAAATCAAATATAAAAAAAACGGAAAAAATCAAAGGGGAAAGAAAATCAAGCACAAAAAATAATAGAAGAGACATGGCGAAGTAGGGCCTGCCATATATAACAAGTGTACCCCCTTAATCGAGATTGAACAATTTTATACAGTTTTTCTTGATAATCAGTCAGTTTTGCTCTTACATTATATAGATGAAATCTGTATCAGTTATCCCGGTATCACGACGGATGGCCGGTTCGAAATTCGATACTGTAAATCCTTCGCTAGCAGTAATAAAAATGTTTCTTATTGTCCAGAAAATGCTGACTAATTAAATCGATTATAAAAATGTTACACCTGAATCTCGGTAAACTGTCGTTTATCGAAATTTTCATGAGTGGAGACTCTGACTGATGATTTCTTGATAGTAATATGCGTTTGCATCTTCCTTCACCCTTAGCTACTGATCATGGGTCAATCTGACCCATGCCAGAATTCATGCGCAAATATCTAACGAACGAAGAGGTTTCACAGCCAACCGATCTCAGTAGCTGTAAGTTAGTACGCGTTCAAACATTAGTGTGCGTGTCGTGAATTTGACTGCGTAATTTCTTCCAAAAAATCGCGGTGTGGGTCAATCTGACCCATGATCAGTATGAGTGCTTTTGATTCTTTGGGCCAAAAATGCTCTGTATATTCATGCAGTAGAAGGGCAAGACGCTGGCCCATGGCATTATTCTATGCAATTTTGAATATATCCTCCGTAAATAGCTATATAATTTATCAAGGCTACAGACAGGGCTAAAAAGAGATATAAGTCGAGTGATTAGAGAGCCTACAAACGATATACAAAGTCCTGTATCTACCACAGCTGATTCAGTCCTGCCAAAGCGAACAATTTGCCCCCTTTGTCCACAAAAAAAGACAAAAAAAACATCCCATGCATGTGGAAAATGCTCAAAACACAAAATATGCTCTGTAATGAATGCTCTTCAACTATTTGCAGAAACTGTTTATAGAATGAAAGTTTAAAAAACTTACTTATCATTTTCAAATATCTTGTCAGTTTTTTTATTTTTTAATATACTTAAAGTTTTATGCTATTTTTTTATGCATAAAACTTAGGGATCGAAAGCGAATACAAAGTTTTTTGATTTACAATATCTTACGGAAGCTTAGCTTTGTTTGATTTGGCTTGGATAAAAGTATAAAGAAGAGTAAATAGTACATTATATTATACTAGTTTAATAAGACGGAGTATTGTCTCACGAGAGTTTTAAAGCACGACGAGCGAAGAGAGGAGTGCTTTAATAGATCGACTGTATACGTCTTATTAAACGAGTGTAATATACTATTTTATCTACTTTCCTTTATTAATTCATGATTAATTAATTAAATCAATTTTGGTTGTTCAAATTTTCGTATAAGTAGATAAAAGTGATTTATTTCGGAGTCGCGCTAACAATTTGATGGCAACTCGTGTTACAATTGTTCGTATTGTGTGTTGCCTGTTCTAGGAGTGACGATTATGGGCTGAATCTGAGAATGGCTAGAGCGGCTAGCTACCAATCGTTTCTGTACATAACGTATATATCGGGTGTTTTTTTTAATTTCACCTCATACTAGGCTGTGGATAGTGTTTGTGAATGCGCCGTACTAAAACATGTCAAAATTGACATAACCTCACTTTAAAAAAATGAAACAGCTCCATTTGATTAATAGTGTCTTGAGAAAGACAGCTCACTCATCTACGCTTAATTAATACAGCCGCAAGCTGTCTTTTTCAAGACACTAGTAATTGATTGGAGCAGTTTCAATTTTTATTAAAAAGTGAGGTTATGTCAATTTGGACATTTTTTAGTAAGGCGCATTCACAAACACTATCCACAGCCTACTATGAGGTGAAATTTAAAAAAAAAAAAACACCCGATATATATAGCATTATATAAAGCTATGCTTCCCCTCCCGGTCATTCCCAGAGTGCCTCATTTCGTTTTTTTTAATATTCACTTTTGTGAGTAGAAATAAGTAGTTAAAAAAGCATATAACTATTTTAAAGAAAAAGTGAAAAAAATACCAAAAATTGACCATGTGTCAACTAGACCCACGATCAGAGTAGACGGTATAAAAACATGCTCAGTTGTTAAGGGTTCAAAAATGTGTCTTCTACATGAACGAAACTCTATTGACTGTGCCACTGTTAGTAGCCGAACCCTCCCCGACGTTTTGCCGTCGGGTGTAGCATTCAAAATCGAATTGCGAAAGTATCACACTGATAACACTTTTCCCCACTCGGCGGTGTCTCGTGCCGCACTAAACATAATTTCCATCGTAAATGAGGTGAGAAATCGAGTTCACTTCGGGACCGCCCCGGACCGAACCCTTTTTATCGAATAATTCAAGATCGGACGCGCCACAAATCATATTTTTCTATTTCCCTTATTCCGGTAGCAATAAAATAATACCGCAGCCGTTCCGAACATCTAATAAAACGAAATAAATATATCTTTCGGGGTCCCCGGGATTTGTTTCTTGCCCGATTTTGCTCGACGCGGACTGGCAGGCCACCAAAACGTTTTGCGATTGTTATCTTTCGCGATTCGGACGCCCGCCGCCGACGCCGGACGTTTATTTCGGACGATGAAACGGCGAATTTTCTTCCAAGGGAGGAGAAAGGCAGAAAGAGAGAGCGAGAGAGAGGACCTTGTTTTTGTGATTCTCTTCGACACGCACGATTTCGCAATCCCGTTACCGTGGAAAAAAATATCGAAAAAATTACTGAAAGATGGATATATGTATTACGAAGGGTCGATACGATCAATCTAATCGGATAATAGGGGCAATTTCGAAGCGGGAAAAACTACATATTAAAAGCGCTGTGTTGACGCAAGTGAATTGTGGCTTGCATTCGATATATCCGGCGGCAGTCAACTCGTAAGAAATTTTAATCCCCAACCATAAGATCGGTCAACTCGTAAGCGAACCGACAGGCAGATTTTTACCCTTGCTCTTACGAGTTGACCGAACTAGAGAACCATATTTTCACGAGTTGACCGTTCTCGGCGAAGGTCAAATGCGGACCCGAATCAATTCTTAGGACCGAAGGTTGTCTAGCTTCTCTAAGTTGGCCATGGCAATGTAACCAAATGAAAACACCAAGTTTTCACCAACTGCAACATGTAGTGCAACAGGCTTGCACTACATGAATGAGGAGTATTAGATCACAGAAGGTAAGTGCCTTACAAAAAGCAATATTCACAAGTTGTTTTTAGGGAGCCCGTTGATCGAGGTGTGTGGCGTCACACATACAATATAATTACGTCGACACACACAACTTGTGTTTGACGTTGTGTCGACGTAACTGTGTTGTATGTGTGACGCCGCACACCTCGATCAGCGGGAGCCCTAAAAACAATTTGTTGTGAGTATTGCTTTTTGAAAGGCATTTACCTTCTGTAATCTAATGCTCCTCATTCATGTAGTGCGAGCCTGAGGATGGCTTCAATGAAGCCGAAACCGGTCGCTCAACTTTGAAAGCAGTTGGTGAAGACTTGGTGTTTTCATTTGGTTAATTCATACGAGTTGACCCATGCCCGATATCTCAACGTGCCGTTTTCCTAGATTTACATTGTGTTTTGATTCATTATACGCGTTATACTAGCCGTATGTCACATGTGTAACGTTTCGGTCAATGTCTCGCATTCTCATAATGTACATTAACAATTAACTCTAATCGGTTTCATAGGACTAAATTGAACAGAGTCGGATAAATGACTAACGCCCGTTTTGACTCGCCTCTCAGAAAAATATGAGCTACAGCTCATTCCACGAGGAATGTAAATCTGAGAATGCCGTTTTGAGGGTTTTTCTGCCATTGCACTTGTTATTAACAAAAAACGAAAAAAAGCTATTTCGATTATTTTTTATATCTCAGCCATAAGATATAGCGGAAATCGCAAAAAAGATCCTTAAAGAGGAGGGAATTCCCGATAAAAAATTCTCAACTCCCGGAATTCTATCTCTAATATTTATATTTTTAATTTGATGCTCGCAGCCTCTAAAGCGAATACGTAAGTCATAGAAAATATTTTTTAAGGTACTAAATATTAGTTAAAAAATTAAAAAAAATTGATGTATATGTATATATGTAAAAGAATAATATCCGGTTGGAAAAAAAAATTTCCATGCATTTTTCAAAAAGTTTGCGTATTGTTAATAAACTCTTTTTTTTTCATACTTCCGTCTTCATTGAAAGCAGGCTAAATGTTGAAATAACTTCCCGATAAATTTTTTAGCTTCTTGGAGTCCTTTCTAGGAATGTACCCAATAAGATGACGTCATTTTTCTTAATATCTTTATTTACTTTACAATTGATTTTAAAGTCAACAAAAAACGAAAAATGCAGAAATTATTGTTAAAATTTATTCTCATATGTTATGGTATACCTAGCTGTTTTATATTCAAAATAAGGATTAAATAATTGCGAATAAAATTTTTTAGAGCTATTTGTTTAAAAATTTTATAAACAAACGGCTTAGTTTAATATTTTTGAACAATTCTTTTTACCATTCTATTGTTTAAGGTCGATTAATTTTCTTTAATAAATTTTGTTATTGTCTAACATCGTTTTTTTAATATTTGCATTATTTAAATAATTAGTTAAGGAATAATTTTGTCATCAAAAATCATTATTGAAGGCTCTCAATAGAAGAGGAAAAAGATTTTTCTTTTATTTGATAATTTCATGGTTTATTAAGATAACAATTTGTTATAAACAATTTTTGAGTCTCACAATATTTTTTCTCATACTACTAAAGATTACAAACACAACCATATGCAAGAAAGGGACGAAAGAGAGCATTTTTGTTTGGACTTCATAAAATACGTCTCATTTTGACACTTGTAAATCAGTAATTAATATATCTTAAAAGGTAATTAGAATTTGGATTTGAACTGAGAGTTTGCATGTAAATTACCATTAAGGTAAATGATTTTTTCCCACATAAGTACTTTGTTTTCACCATAAATTGTTGAAAAATTTTTCATATATAAATTCTGTAATATGTATACTTTCGATTTACTAAGTTACAAAAATATATATAAATAGTTATAAAAATATTTATACAAATATACCTGTATAATAAATTGGTTATATTAGGAGCAGTCCAGATTCTCCAGGATAGTTCATGTATTTTACGTTTCCTATTGGGACTTTAGAGTTGACTTTAATGTTAATTTTAAGGAATCCGGTATCGTTCTAAGACTTGTAAGTGTATAAATTGATTGACTTCTTCTAACCACCAATCATTTCTGGGTTATAGTGTCTGAAGGTGTAGTGATACCGATAGACTTATGGTATATATTGCTCCTTGTTTTTAATAGTTTAATTAATTTTATCCAACACCTGACAGTTATGACTGTCATTATTAATGTCATTTTAGACAAATAAACTATCAAATAACACACTAGTGTGTTATAATCCATAACTTACTAGTGAGTTATGGATTATAACCCACGTTCATATTTAAAGTAGTATTCTATTTATTTATTTATGGTACTTAGTGTGTTGTGTTGAATATTAGTCACGCGAGAAGATTTATACCACGAGGCCAAACAAACAATCTACTTTAACAAAAATGTAGAAAAGTCACCGTCAAGTCATTCTGACATTTTAGGGTACTGAGACGTAAGTAGCTTTGATTTGATCACAACGCTTCATGTCATTTTAGACAAATAAACTATCAAATAACACACTAGTGTGTTATAATCCATAACTTACTAGTGAGTTATGGATTATAACCCACGTTCATATTTAAAGTAGTATTCTATTTATGGTACTTAGTGTGTTATGTTGAATATTAGTCACGCGAGAAGATTTATACCACGAGGCCAAACAAACAATCTACTTTAACAAAAATGTAGAAAAGTCACCGTCAAGTTATTCTGACATTTTAGGGTACTGAGACGTAAGTAGCTTTGATTTGATCACAACGCTTATTAATTATTATCTCATTTCTCAACAAAGATTTCTTCCACTTGTTGGATAAAACATTGTATGCCACGCGTGTTATGTTGCCTAAGTCACTTGAGAATTTATAAATCATCTCGCGTGACCTATTTTCAACATAACACACTAGTACCATCAATAACTATTAATAGACTACTCAAATAAATTATTGTAACGAAACGGCTCGCCGGCCGCGACATAAACACGCCGGGAGCTACACAAGTTCGCCTTATTGCAATTCTGGGAAGGCCGACGGGAACAATCGAGAGAGTTCGATGCGATAACAAGTTCCGCGAATTCTAGAATGATCTCCAGAAGCTTCGGGACTATTCCGGCAAACGACGAGAAGCTTCTACCTGCCATAAAAAGGGAATGTCGGACCCGAAGCAGGCCAGTTGAACCGGTGTGTGTAAACATTCGAGCGAGAGACCGCGCGCGCTAAAATAAATAAACATCTCCGTGAACGAATATGAATTAGGTGATTGTTAAGTTAAATTTATAAGTGTAGTGTAAGAAATAAATTAATTAGGATAATCGCGTAGTGTTTTAGTTTAGTGTAAATAGTAAAAACGTTACAGTGGTGTCAGAAGTGGGATTAATTAGTGAAATAAATTAAAAACAATGAAGAAATTACGCGATTTAAAAGTTGTGGACCTCAAACGCGAGTTGGAAGAACGAGAACTCGAAACGTCAGGGACGAAAACAGTGCTGCAGAAACGTCTGGAGGAGTATATAATTGAAAATGGAGACGACCCTGAAACTTTCTACTTCGAGGAAGAAGGTGAGCGCCTCCTTGACAACATAAAAAAGGAACTCCACGGTGAGTTGGATAACCAAACGAAGGAGATGAAAGAACTTCATGGCGACTTGGACAACAAAATAGGAAAACTAGATAACAACATGAAAAACCTTCATGGAGAGTTGGACAACAAACTAGGAAAACTCCACGACGAGTTGGATAACAACATAAAAGAACTCCACGGCGAAATGGGAAAAATCCACGGCGAATTGGACAATCTAGGAGAACTCCACGGCGAGCTGGATAGCCGAATTGGAAACCTTGACAGCGCACTTCAAGCCGAGAAAGTCCAACGACTGGAACTGGAGAACCAACTGCGAGAATTGGGGACCCGATTAGAATCCATGCATTTCCAGCCCAGTCGGCAAAACATCTCCAGTCCAGGTAATCCATTCAACGACTCGAGTGAGGTAACCAGGATCGAGGCAGTCCCTACTGCGAGCCACCGAGTGAAGCCGCCAACCTTCGACGGGGAAATTCCCTGGGAGAACTACCTCCGGCAGTTCGAGGCAGCGGCGAAAGCCAACAACTGGGCGCCAAGGGACAAGGCAGTGGCTCTGACGGTCGCTCTCCGGGGAAGCGTTCTCGACGTGCTGCAGACTGTTCCAGAGGGGGAGCTGGACAACTTCGGGCTACTCGTCCAGAGGCTGGAGAGGCGGTACGGGCACGCACACCTGGGCCAGGTCTACCAATCCCGAATGAAGAACCGACGACAGAAGCAGGGAGAGAGCCTCCAGGAGTTCGAAGCCGACATCGCGAAACTAGTCAGATTCGCCTACCCGGAAGCGGCGGAGTCCATGACGGAGAGTCTCGCGGTCTCGGCCTTCATCGACGGCTTGAGGGATGTGGAGATGCAGCGGGCGGTACGGCTGTCACGTCCCAAGAGCACGCTAGATGCCCTCTCGATGGCCCTGGAATACGAGGCTGCGACGGAGGCGTCAAGGAGCTGTGGCCGCGTTCGGGCGGTGGTCGGGGACGACGCATGCGTGGAAGCCGAGCGGAAGGAGGACGCCCTGGAGCAGGTTGTCCTCAACGCCCTCAAGGGACTGCTGAAGGGAGACAGAAGGGAACCGCCGAAATGCTGGGGGTGTGGAGAGGTTGGCCATATCCGAAGGGACTGCAAGCGCCCTAAAGTGGAGAAGCCAACAACGGCCCAGACGTCGGAAAACTAAAGCGGGTCGGCTCCAAGGGGGCAGCTCCGACCCGATACCCGTTCCAAGACCCCCTCATCAAAATAGCTACCCTGAGAGGTGAAGGTGGCAGCCTGTACGTGGATGGCGAAATTAACGGCAGGAAGCACACCCTTCTAATCGACACTGGGGCATCCAAGACGATCCTGAAACCAGGCCTGCTGAACACGCGAGGGAAGAGAGTGATGGAGTCCAAGTGGAGGTTGCGAACGGCTACGGGCGAAGCTGCCGCCGTCCACGGAGAAGTCGACGTCGAGATCAAGATCGGCACTGCGCGATTCTCGCCACACCGAGTCCTGATAGCTGACATCGAAGAGGACGCCATCTTGGGAATGGACATCATGAAGACCCACGGCTTCGCACTCAATTTAAAACGACAAGTAATGCAGGTCGGCCCAGAGGAAATATTCCTGCACACCAAGGATGAGACGGTCCATCAGATAAAGCTGACAGAAGACACGATCCTGCCGGGTAGGAGCGAATCGATAGTGGTGACCCGACTTCAAGGCGTCACCGGAAAAGGGAATCCTGCCATAGTGGAACCTTGGAACCACGACGTGGAGGTGGGCCGAGGCGTTCTAGTAGGGAAGACCTTGGTAACGCTGGGTGATGAAATTCCAGTCCGGCTCATTAACATCAATGACTACCCAGTTACCATCCGCAAGGGGACCAAAGTGGGAACCTGCTCACCAGTGACGTCACTGATCCACCAGGTGACGGCGAGCGCTGGCTGCAGAGTCGCGAAAGTGGAGGAAGCTCTAGTGGGCGCCTGCGATTCTCTCGCTGGATCCGAGAAGAAGAGGCTTATTGAGCTACTCCGTCGATATCGATCGATTTTTGTATCTGACAAGGGGCATTCTGGGAGAACGAATATTGTTAGACACAAGATCAATACGGGGGACGCGAGACCAATCCGTCAATCAGCAAGGAGGTTGCCGCAGGCGAAGCGGGAGGTAGCGGAGAAGATCATCCACGACATGGAGAAAGAGGGAGTCATCGAGCCATCTAGCAGTCCTTGGGCATCTCCTGTAGTCCTGGTAAAGAAGAAGGATGGAGACACCAGGTTCTGTGTAGATTATCGTCTACTGAACAACGTGACGAAGAAAGACAGCTACCCTCTTCCCCGGATAGACGACACCCTGGATACTCTGGCTGGATCGAAGCTGTTTTCCACCCTGGACCTGAAGAGTGGCTACTGGCAGGTGGAAATGGACCCTGCAGACAAGGAGAAAACGGCTTTCACAGTAGGATCTGGACTGTGGCAATTCACCGTAATGCCATTCGGGTTGTGTAATGCGCCTGCTACTTTCGAGAGGCTCATGGAGAACATACTCAGAGGGCTCTCCTGGAAAACGTGCCTCGTGTACCTGGATGACATAATCGTCGTAGGGAGGACGTTTGACGAACACCTGTCAAACCTGGAGGAAGTCTTCAAGAGACTCCAAATAGCTAACCTGACGCTCAACCCAAAGAAATGCCATCTCTTAAGAACGAGAGTACACTATCTGGGTCACGTGGTCAGCAGTAACGGCGTCGAGGTGGATCCTGAAAAAGTGCGAGCAGTCCAAGAATGGCCAACACCGAAGGACAAGCATCAGTTACGAAGTTTCCTGGGGCTTTGCACTTACTATCGTCGTTACGTCAGAATGTTTTCTGACGTCGCAAAGCCGCTGACACGACTAACCGAGGAAAAACGAGCCTTCCTTTGGGATAAAGAATGCCAAGCAGCCTTCGACGCCCTGAAAAGACGCCTGACGACGGCCCCGGTTCTCGGGTTTCCGACCCAAGAAGGACGCTTCATCCTGGATACAGATGCAAGCAACGACGGGATCGGAGGGGTTTTGTCACAACTGCAAGATGGGCAAGAGCGGGTCGTTGGCTACTTCAGTAAAGTCCTGTCCAAGCCCGAAAGGAACTACTGTGTCACCAGAAGGGAGCTGTTAGCCGCTGTGAAGTCAGTAGAACATTTCTACAAGTACCTGTACGGGAGGAAGTTCCTGTTGAGAACGGACCACGCAGCGATCAGATGGCTCCTGCGATTCAAGAACCCGGAAGGCCAGGTAGCTCGGTGGATTGAGCGTCTTCAGGAATATGACTTCGACATCGAACATAGAGCAGGAACCAGCCACCGTAATGCTGACGCTCTTTCAAGAAGACCGTGTCCGGAGGGATGTTCCCACTGCAGTCGTGCAGAGGTAAAGGAGGCTTCTACTTGCCGCACGACGGTCACCGACGAGGACTGGTCACCAGACGGGCTGCGGCGAGCGCAGGAAGGCGACCCTGAACTCCAACGGATCCTGAGGTGGAAAGAAGAGGGACGTCGGCCGGAATGGCAGGAAGTGGCCCCATCCTCTAGGACACTGAAATCGTACTGGGCGCAGTGGGACTCCCTGGTGATACAGGATGGACTGCTCAAGAGGGTGCTGGAATCCGATAATGGCGCAGAAAGACGATTCCAACTCATCGTGCCCAAGATTAAGGTGGCGGAGGTGCTACGTTACCTCCATGACGGAACCTCAGGAGGCCACCTGGGAGTAAAGAAGACCCTGCAGAAAGTGCGCGAGCGTTTCTATTGGGTGGGCTGCTCGGAGGCTGTTCGTGAATGGTGCAGGAAGTGTACAGTTTGCTCAGCCAGCAATGGACCGCACCGCAAGCCGAAAGCCCCGATGAGGCAATACAATGTGGGAAGTCCTTTCGAGAGGATCGCCCTAGACATTACTGGACCATTTCCTGAAACCGATTGCGGCAACAAGTACATCCTGGTGGCGATGGACTACTTCACGAAATGGGTAGAGGCCTACGCGATTCCCAACCAAGCAGCCACAACTGTCGCAGATGTCCTGGTGAAGGAGCTAGTGAGCCGCTTCGGAGTACCGTTGGAGTTGCATTCCGACCAGGGGCGTAACTTCGAGAGCGAGCTGTTCCAGGGAGTTTGCGAAAAATTGGGAATTCGCAAAACTAGAACGACGGCGCTGCACCCTCAGTCTGACGGAATGGTGGAGAGGATGAACCGCACCATGGGCAAGTACCTCTCGAAGGTAGTGTCTCAACACCAACGAGACTGGGATCAACATCTCCCCTTTTTCCTGATGGCCTACCGTTCTGCCATCAACGAGTCCACCGGCCAAACACCAGCAAGGGTACTGTTCGGGCGAGAGATGAGGCTTCCCTGCGATCTGAGCTTCGGTTGCAAACCGGGAGAAGATCTGGCTGGGGAAGACTACGTCACCGAGCTGCGCAGAAAGATGGACCAGATTCACGAGATGGTACGGACGAATCTCCAAGTCGCCAGCGACCGCATGAAAGATCACTATGACGTCCGGGCGGACAGCGGCATATATGAAGAAGGAGACCTGGTGTGGCTGTACAACCCGCAAAGAAGACGAGGGTTATCACCAAAGCTTCAAAAAGCCTGGGAAGGGCCGTATACAGTGAGGACCAAGATAAATGATGTCATCTACCGGATCAGCAAAGTCCCGAATGGGAAACCCAGGGTGGTGCATTACAATCGATTAGCGCCTTTTGAGGGAGACCACGACCAAGATCAACAGGTGCGCCAACTACGGCCCCAAGAGGATGAGCCCTCCTTTGAAGAGTTTATGGCTGCGTATGGTGGGACCGGGAAGGCCAGATGCGGTGTGACCAGGGAAGAACAACGGGATCTGTTCGGAACACCGCCTGAATATGCGCTGGCTCATTGCGTGGCCCAGGACCTGCGGATGTCCCGGGGAATTGCCGCGGAGTTTCGGTCGAGGTTCGGCAAACTGGACGAACTCCATCATCAGGGACCGGCAGTCGGGCGAGCGCTGAGGATTAAGGAAGATGGATCACAACGGCCGCTCTTCTACCTGGTTACCAAGAGGAGGTCCTTTCACAAGCCCACCTATTTGGACCTGTGGGACGCACTACATGACCTCAGGGAGACCCTACTTAGCGAAGATCTAACTAAGTTAGCTATCCCGAAACTGGCTTGCGGATTGGACGCCTTGGACTGGAGGGTCGTGAGGAATATGCTGGAGGTCTTATTTCGCTTCACCGGGGTAGACATTTTGGTGTGTTGTTGGAATCCTGAGAGGAGTCCCCACAAGAAGACCGTGGCATGTTATTTCCACCAAACCTCGCGTTGCATACAGGGGACCAACTGCAGATTTCTACATGGGCCTGTCAGGGACACGTTTCGGGACGAAACATCTTTAAGGCGGGGGCAGTGTAACGAAACGGCTCGCCGGCCGCGACATAAACACGCCGGGAGCTACACAAGTTCGCCTTATTGCAATTCTGGGAAGGCCGACGGGAACAATCGAGAGAGTTCGATGCGATAACAAGTTCCGCGAATTCTAGAATGATCTCCAGAAGCTTCGGGACTATTCCGGCAAACGACGAGAAGCTTCTACCTGCCATAAAAAGGGAATGTCGGACCCGAAGCAGGCCAGTTGAACCGGTGTGTGTAAACATTCGAGCGAGAGACCGCGCGCGCTAAAATAAATAAACATCTCCGTGAACGAATATGAATTAGGTGATTGTTAAGTTAAATTTATAAGTGTAGTGTAAGAAATAAATTAATTAGGATAATCGCGTAGTGTTTTAGTTTAGTGTAAATAGTAAAAACGTTACATTATTAATTTTGAATTCCTCTACCCACGCCTCTACGAGAATAATAGAATGAGAAAAGTCAGTATACAGTTAATTGTGGTATTGTTGGTTCAACTTAAAAGGGTATTAAAATTCAAAGCAAGTTCCTCAATAAGTATTTGTTGCAGAACTCTTTTCTATAGTTAATTACAACTTTTATGGAGTTTTCAAATTTTACAGTTCGCTACAGGCTACCTCAAATTCAAGATTAGTTGTATCTTTCTAAAATTAAGCACACTATAGAGATACTGTTAAGCTTAAAGTCTAAGGGGAATTTAAAGGTACGCTACTAGGGGTTTCAGCTCAGAACATGGGGGAAAACAAACGGGTGGATCTCATTAATGTGCATTTATTTATTCAAAAATATTGATCAACAAGGGCGATTTACCCGATCAACTATTTGAACCATGCAGGAGAGAGACAGAAATGGAAATATGTCTTGACATGGACGTGGACGTTTCCGCGGTCAATTAGGTATTTTCACATTTTTTGAAAACTGGCTAAATGAGAGATTATATGCCTATGAATATTAGGTTAATATTAAAAAAAATTTAAAACATTCAAGCAAAAGAAGTCATTTGAAATTCTAACGCTAGGAATTGGCGCCAAAACGCCGCCTGACGTCACACCGCATATAAACAGTGTAGTGAAAACACTATTTTACGACGCGAATAAGACAAATTACTAGATTTGGTCGCAATTTAACTCCTACACTCCAGCGGAAACAACAATAAAGTCTAAAATACTCGAATAATCAATTTGTGGACTGCAGAACGGACCTGTGTTTATATGCGGAGTGACGTCACGATGAGCGGTCGTTCCGCGGGTCCTCGCACACTTACTGCTTTTTATACCTGAAATATTTGGTGCTGGGCCTATTACACGATTTTTTATGATGATACAATTTGTCTGAGGGTTCGTCCCTATGACTGTAGATATATTTCTTTTAATTTAAAATACATGGCAAATACCTAAACTTTTCTAGTAAGATCGTGTGAAAAAGCAACTGTAGATCTCGTGAATCGTAAGACGCCACGTGTTTCAATGTAAATATCGACTGTGGAAAATGTTGTATTAAACAATGGATATTCTATTGAAATGCAAACATTACTCCCAGTAAAAAACTCTTTTGTCGTCTCGCTGTGTTAAGGGTTCGTTTAACCGTGTAGGTTACCAATTGACTATGAGGTCCCGCTGGAAATGTAAACAAGCTAAGCACAAGTCCAACAGAACAAACGTCCGTAGGTCGTATTTTCCACTCGACTATCCCGGTTGATTGCGATTATATTATTAATGCGTAAAGTGTATAGAGCTCAATTAGGCAAGTATATGGGCGAACTTCGATATTGGATCGCAAAGGGTAACAGTCACAATTTAAGAGCATTGTTTTAAGGCACACGCCGTGTAATGCCATGGCGAAATCAAAGCCTCGTGAACCCCGGAAATCCGATAAATCTGTGCGTGTGTAGATAACAACGGAAAATTACAACGGATCCATGGAAATTGAACTATTATTTGTGTAATTATCTCCGTCGATAGCCGCGTCGAACCTGCCCACTCAATCCCGTTATACTTTACATATTTATTGGTGACAATGTGACATAACGGTTGGACGATCAAACCATCAAGTTCGACAAAGATGTTAGTTCCAAATTTTCGATCGCTTGTAGTTAATAAAGCGTTGTGTAGTAATTTAATTTTCACAGGCAATCAGAGAGCAATAAACGTTATTTATACCCGCTGTTTTGAAACGCACGTCGTCTGCGATAAGAAGAAACAAATGAACCTCTTTTGGTCTTGAAACTTTAGTAGCAGAATTCAAAGAAAAGCAATAAATACAGCGGAGGAGTTGATAATGGAGAGAGATATATCTCTCCCTAAATATCTTTTTGTATATACGCTTGTACTATATGAAAAAGAGGAATTCAATGTGTTTCCAGCAACAATTTATTGAGTTCACATAAGTACCCTTTCGAATAAAAAAAAATAAATAGGAACTTCTGAATCTCTCTGATAAAGCTGAATGTAACCTTCAGGAATGTAGCGCATATCTCCGAGGGGGGAATCCCACGTCGGCAATATTCCGCATACTTCTGTGATATGGCGAATACCCAACGGGGCCAATAAAGGCAATAAGAGACTAGAATCGAATCCGAATTATTAGGCTATTGCGTTGTAATAAATTCATCACATTTTTCAATGAGTCTGTCGACGGCAAATCGATCCTCAATTGATCTGAAATTATATCGGTACGAGCCAACGTACTACTGAAATATTTTAAAGAGAAATATATTTACAGGCAAAAAATTGATAAAATTTAAATAGACTTTTTAAAAAAATGTTTCATTTTGGTTTTATACCGTAAAATCTATTCAAAAAAGTAATGTGTCGCATTGTCACAAAGAATACATATAGATAAATTGTACAAATATAGTGCAGATAAATTTGTTCGAATATAACATCTCGTGGAGATCATCAATTTCCCTTGACACATCTGGAAATATCTTAATTTTGAAGTTCAATACTTGATCAAAACTAGTGAAGCAATAATGTACATGTTTTAGCAATGAATGTATAGCCTACATAGTCTTAGTTGCATACAAAGAAATATTCGGCAGTAGAGAATTACTCAAAGTTAAAAAAAAAATATGAACGGATTCCGAAGAAATTGGAAAGAACCAAAAAATGACAAAAATGACAAATGACATGCAAAGGAAATTTACTCAACAATCGTATTAAATTTTAATATAGATGTTACATACTAGAATAAATGTTCCATATAAATAAACTAAAAGTTTAACACTACAAAATGCCTAGAAAACTTTATAAAACGAAAAATAAGTATAAATATTAAGATCAGATTATAAAAAGACCATTATATAGTCAAAAATGATGCTAAATTGTACTAGATATTATCAGTAATAAAATAATTATTTTAAGCTTAAAAAACTCTTTGAAAGTATGTCGTGAAAATTCCAAAAATCTTCAAAACAACTTTTGTAAAGTGCTGTTCAGAAATCTCTTCAAAAACGCTATTTTACTATATTATACTATTCAACAATAAAATAAATATTCAAAATTTTAAAAGCGGCCTTTTGGCAAGTAGGTAAATAGAAAATTTCAGAAAAATGTCAAAAATGAAGTGACCTTCAGACAAGATTTTCCCAAAAATGTTATACTATTTTATACAAATTTAAGTTCAAAATTAAAAAACTTCTATTAGCAGATGTAGAGACATTTCAAAAACCGAAAAATGATAAACATGAGTGCCTTCAGAGAAGGCTTACAAAGATATTCAACTTTATCATAATATATTCGGTAGTAGAGAAAATATTAAAATTGTAAAAAAATTCTTGCGGTTGATTTTGAGAAAAATTTTAAAAACCGAAATATGGTAGGAGTAAAATGCCCGGTATGGCCCATTTAGGAAGACACGTTATTAAACTTTATTATATGCTATCAATAATATAACAAATATAAGTTTAAAAAAGCCTTGTGGAGTATTTCGCGAAAATTTCAAAAAAACCGAAAAATGACAAGTGTAAAGTGCTTTTCAGAGATGATATAGCATAAATGCCATTTAACTTTCTTTACCTACGTTTCACAGTAGAATATAAATTCCGAATTCAACAAAATTTCTTGGAGAGGATTGCAAGAAAATTTCAAAAACCAAAAAATGATAAGTGTAAAGTGTCCTTTAAAAAAGTTTTGCACAAAAATGTTATTAAACTTACAAAATTACTAAAAGGATCAGGAATAGAATAAATATCTGAAGTTTAAAAAGCTTTTGGAGTGAATTTCGAGAAAATTTAAAAAAGAAACAAAAAATAACAAGTGCAGAGTGTCCTTCATGGCTCATTTAGTTAAAAATGCTTAAACTTAACGTAGTGTACATGTTCAATAATAGAGTTAAATATTCAAAGTTCAAAACAGGCCTTGTATCGGATTTCGAGAAAATTTGCACCAAATCGAAGGACGACGAGAAAAATTCCCATCCAGGAAGATTTAGCAATTTAGAAGATTTGTGAAGATTTAGAAGAATTTTAATAAACCTCTATCAAACAGTAGAATAAATATTAAAATATATTTTGGGCCGGATTTCGAAGAAATTTCAAATAATCAAAAGGCTCGGCGGCGGTCAACTCGTAAGGAATTTTAATGCCCCACCCAAAGATCGGCCATTTCGTAAGCGAACCGGCAGGTAAATTTTTAAAGGGTAGTTTTGGATGAGTCAACTCGTAAGAGGATTCTCAGAAATAATCGAAGGGATGATGATTGCAACGAAGTAGTTCGGATATTTGTTGAAACCAAGAATATGATATAAGGGGGTGGTTTGTTACGTTCCAACAAAACGGTGACGAGCACCGAGATAGTTGTGGATTTTATTAAAAGTCAACGCGGCAAAGACTTCTTATTCTTCTTCTGCTGCATATCCACTAATGGATGTTCGCGATCACATTTCTCCACTCCTCCTTATTCCGTATTGTATGTATTAGTTCTCCCATTGTCCTCAATCCCGTCCATTGCGTGACGTTGCGAAGCCATGACATCCTCTTTCTTCCAACTCCTCTCTTTCCCTCAATCTTTCCTTCAATTATCAATTGTAGGAATTGGTATCGCTCGTTCCGTATCACGTGCTGATGCTGTTTTACGACGTTTGATTGTGCATAGCAGTTCGCGGTCTTTATTGATCATTCTCAGGATCTCCTCGTTTGTCCTTCTTGCAGTCCAAGGAATCTTTAGTATACGCCTATAAATCCACATCTCGAATGCCTCAAGCTTATTCATAGTGTTCACCTTTAGTGTCCATCCCTCCATATCATAAAGTAATACCGTCCAGACATAGCATTTTACAAATCTAATCCTTAGGCCAAGATCAAATTCAGTATTGGTAAACACTTTTTTAAATTTCATGAACGCACTGCGGGCGTTTTCAATTCGACATCTGATTTCCAAGTCCGATTCCCAGTCTTCACACAGCCACGTTCCTAAATATTTTAATTTGTTCAAAGACTTGCGTGTTGTTAATAAAGGTCGGGTTCGGCAGGGTTTTCCTTGCCCTCTCGCAAGGAATACGATATGCCCCCTTTTGGGATTTTTCAGGTCAACTCTTACGAGTTGGCCGATCTGAGAACCATATTCTTACGAGTTGACCGATCTCGGCGAAGGTCAAATGCGGACCGGGATAAATTCTTACGAGATGACCCGTGCCCGAAAGGCTATACTACCGACTTATCAAAGACAATTTTAATAAGAAGCTTCCTTGGGAGTCCTGGCATATTACAAGGTCTAAATAAATAAATAATTTGTGATATTCAATTTCCTGGAAAATCGTACATTTTGTTTCCAAAAACATGTTTTTGTACTTAGGGACCTTAAAAAGTTTAGAAAAGTGAATGCTCAAATTTGAAAAATTGACCCGATTATAATACGCACTCTCCATATATTAGTGGCTCATATGAGAACAAAATTAGTATCATACATTTAACTCGGCCTTGATAAGCGCAAAATCTATCCCTCTAATTAAAAATTCCCGAGGAGAGAACTCTTTCCCTCCATCTCATTCATCATCCCGATTGCACCTTATTCTCCGCACGATTTCATTTAAAACTAAATCAAGCGATATTCCCCTCGAAGCCGACCGTCCGCTGAATTATTCTTTCGGCACTTCAGAATTATTTCTTATTTCTTTATTAAAGCGTGAAATGAAGTCTAGAACCGAAACGTCAAAATTATAGAGGGCAGATATGAGAAAAGGCCTGAGAATGAAATGAGAAATTATTGCGACAGAAGGAAAAGCAATATGAGGGAAAATTCCGAAACAGCCGCAAGGGCTCTCAGCCACCGAAAGAAAGAAAAAAAGGAACCGTGCGATGGGGTTAAACTAAGATTAAATTAGAAACAAGTAAATAATATTTTGTAGTTTTCCTCATCGCAATATGAGATTTTCCCACAAACTCTCCGCTTTGTTCTCTCGCAAGTTTACCGTGGAAATTCTAATTCCGCAGCGTAGTAAGTTTCAAAACGTGTCGGAGCATGAAACTTTTACGCCATATACCGGAATCGATTGGGTTACGACTCGCTCCTCGTTTAGATTCATTAAAAAACTTGTTCGTTTCTATTTCCGGCCATCCTCTCACACTAACTACATACTTCACCCATCAAAGAGATTTACTTTGTTTTCCCTCTCCCGACAGGACCAGTTATTAAAGCACTTAAAACTTTCGTTCCTTTTTCTCTTCGCGGGTACAACAGCCGAAGGCTCCGTCTCCACCCTCCCGGCCGGCCGATTAATACAAATGAAAACGTTTCCGTAAGTTATGGCGTACTTGAAAACAAGACTTGACGTAATGCGACTAGTTCGAAGATTATCTGGAGACGACGCAAAAACTAATGGAGACTAGGGCAAAAACTAGTTTGAAGTTCCATAATCGTCGGTTTCCTCGACTATAACAGTTTTCGTAGGACTTGGCAGCCTCTCGCGGATCCGAACCCGCACCAGAGCCTTAATGGCATAACTCGCAGATTTTAGTTTCGGCTGATGGAATTAGAGAGAGACGGCATCGATCCAGAAACTTTCAAGGAATTGGAGGATAATTCGGTAAAATTATTATCGTTGAATAGCTAATCGCATTTCCTTAGTTTGCTCTAGAGGAATTAATCCTGCTAGATTGATAAAAAGAGAAAGGACCTTACATTCATATTAGCGAGAGAAGGGATGTACTCGGAAAACTTGATTAAACTAAATGATTCATTGCCTTTAGCAAGTATCCGTTTGAAAAGGTTGAACTGTTTACATAGCATAAAGATCGGAGGGGCAAAAATGTCACATATAAAGACATAAGTGATATTTTGAAGTCAAAAGGCATGAGTTTCAACGTTTCCAGGTACCAATTTTCAGTGAAAAATAAAACAATTATTCGAATTTTAAAGGCAGTTAGTCTGAAATAAGATCGTGAAAGTGGAAAATATGTGTTTCTGAAAAAAAAATTCTTTAAACTCTTGAAAATCTGACTGATCATACATGAGGAAAATGCCAACAATTCTAATAATGAAAAAGCCTAAATTATTAACAGAAGTTGTTACTTTAGGCTCTTTTAATATAATGAGAAAAATTCTAAATAGGAGAAGTGGCGTTCTCAATATTTTTCATATCTTCAAAATGCTTCAAGGCACAGAATTAAAAGATTTAGAATAATAAAAGGCTGCCATACTTTACAATCTCTAAACAAAACCGAATTATTTTTTTTTAATTAGAGCTACTTTTCTTCATTACTATCGGTATAAACAAAAATGAGAATTCCAGAATTACTTCTTAGAAAAGGTACTCTATAGAATAAAATTAATGTTTTCCAAGTAATTTCAAGTTTGAATACAACGTTACTCGTGGCAATGTACGCCTGTGCATTCTGTAAGATAATACAATAAAGAAACTATGTATTTAACTTTTGTTGTTTAAAATTCGATCATTAATAACATGACGATTTTCCTAAACATGAATCAAACTATGTATTTCACTATGTTATTGCAGTGTGCAAAGTTTTCATTAAAGCGTTACAATCATATAAAATACACAAACACAGCATTGTTAAAGTTATTTGCATTTTAACCCACCATAAACTGTATGTTATGACCAAAGAATTAAAAATACACTTTTTCGCTAAACTGCTAACATGTAGTATTCCCATTTATGAGAAAATATTCAATTACGGGGACATGCGGGCTACTGAATAGGTGAAACCCAAATCTGTTTTGATTGATGTGACGAATGATAGTTCCAAGCCTCATAAGTCATCTTAGGTTGAATTAGGTGAATATCTCGGAAAATCGACATACCCAGTATATTAACACGTAAAAACTTCTATTTTGGCATCCTAAAACTTTCCTCAAAATTCACATATAATTGGATGGTCGCAAGTTTTATAGTCGGGGGTCAAAAGTCACAAAAATAAATTTTTTCTATATTTTTTTGCAAATATCTCGTTTTCATTGGGTTTTACGCTATTTGTATTTATCATCAATATTGTACAGAATTAGATTTTCTGCAACTTTTGTCTTCAACATTTCTTCATACCTCTAACTGTTTTTGAGATAGAGGGCGGAGAGCGCGCGATCAGAGAATCATGTGAGGTCATAGTAGTCCCGATCAAAAATTCGTAATATTAGGGTTATATATTATTGCTAAATATTTAATTAGTATTTATTGTTAACTTTTACATTAAATTCATTTTTTGGTTACTTATCTATTTTTAATGAAGTGTCAATTTATTTAATAACACTTACCTGGCCATGTAATTAGAGAATTGTTAAGGAAAATACCTAAATTATATTTTAATTCTAATCTAATTTATACCAATGTAATGACTTTCTAAATAAATAAAGAAGAAAAGAAATAAATTTTTAATTATTGTTTTTACTAAGTGTCATTTGATAGATTTAATATTTAAGAGTTTACGGATTTTAAACACGATGTACTTGAATATTTTTTACTTCAAATGCAATGATGCATAATGATATAATGAGACTTTTAATGAGACATTTAACTGCAATAAATGAGAATATAATTAAAATGTAATTAAAGTATGCGCCTTAATAATTTTTCAATTACAGAAAGAGATTATGAGTGTTATTGAATTGATAAATTTTAGAATTATTAGAAAAAAAGATTGAATTTAATGTAAAATTTAATAATAAATGATAATTATATATTTAGCAATAATTTATAACCTTAATATTACGAGTTTTTGATCGGGACTACCATGACCTCACATGATTATCTGATCGCGCGCTCTCCGCCCTCTATCTCGAAAACAGTTCAAGGTATGAAGAAATGTTAAAGACAAAAGTTGTAGAGAATTTAATTCTGTACAATATTGATATTGAATACAAATTGCGTAAAACTCATAGAAAACGGGATATTTGCAAAAAATATAGAAAAAATCGATTTTTGTGATTTTGAACCCCGACTTTAAAACTTGCTGCCATCCAATTATATGTGAATTTTGAGGAAAGTTTTAGGATGCCAAAGTGGAAATTTTTACGTGTTAATATACTGGGTATGTCGATTTTCCAAGGTGAACAACCTATAATGACTGGACTACTAAGGAAATAATAAGAAACAATATTTTAAACAGCATTTTTCATTAAAATATAATTTTAGTAATAAAACGTTAAATTAGTGAAAATTATCCAATTAGTACTTGTACAAAGCTTAAAACAGTAAAAGGTGAAATAGCATTTAAAATTTTTAGGCTAAAATTAAGAAAGGTGTATACAGGGTGTTAGGGATTTGACTATCTTTATTTTAACAGGCGATAGTATTCACCAAAATAAGCAAAAAAACCTTATATAACAGGGGTCCTAAAACCAACCGTTTTCGAGAAAAAAATTAGCAAACTTCTAATTTTAAGGTGTAAAAATTGAGTTTTATTAAGGAATCTAAAATAAAGTTGTACATGAAATGACCATAAGATGTATTGTTTTAATGTATTTACGTTAAATTTTTAACAAAACAATTTTTTCTTTAAAGAATAAAAAAATATTTCTAATCAATATAACTCGATAAAGTGGCAATGATGTGGTGTGGCAACACCGCGTTTTAACGCACGCGTCGCGAAACATTGTCCCCGCACAGCTGTTTACATGTATACGTATCTTTTCTTGTCGGTGTTGCCAAGTTGTGGTGACATGCTTTGATAAAATAACTCGACTTTTCTCGGAAACGGTTGGTTTTAAGATCCCCGTTATATAAGGTTTTTTGTTTGTTTGGATGAATACTATCTATCACCTGTTAAAATAAAGGCAGTCAAACCCCTAACACCCTGTATAAAAAATTTAAAATGTTTTTCAAACAAATAGCAGATATTAATTTATAACTATGATTATAAGCAAATTTTGTTAATTTTAATTGAATAGATATTAAATGCGCGACTATTTAAAAAATTCAACAATTACCGAGAATGCACAAAAACAGTTTTGGCCTTTGGGAAGTGGGAAAGATAAGAGAAATATTTCGTAAAGTGTTTTTAACATTTAAAATTGTAAATTCAGAATTGCAATTACAATTATCTCTAGAATTTCGCCACTTCGCCCAATTTATTTCTTAACCTAACACCAAAACCTCATATGTATTGTAAGTATTTTTAGAATACCATTTTCATTGATGGCATATTCTAAAGTATTGTAAATTACAACAAAAATTTTATTTGAATCAAACATTTTAAATTTTTTTCACTGAATAATTATGAAAGATTACAGTTTTGTGTATATTTTATAAAATATGACAATTTTGTTATTGATCAATTTTCCGTGCCACAGAATCATTTCTGAGCAAAGAGGGCTCTTGCTTCATGCGAGTGATGTCATCAAAGACGCGTTTAAGTAACTTTCGCACTATTAGAAACTCACATTCACGTCTTGATATCCTTTCAGTATTTCGTAATAAGTTTCAGCATAGAGGAGTTACTATTTTTCGGTATTAAATACGCAACACCCTCATGAATCATCGTACGGAATATCGGGAAATGGTCCGCGTCCCATTCATGATTTACACTTGGCCGGGATATTTATTGGAATAACTAAGCCCAATCGATGGCAGAGGACCCTTAAGGAGCCGAATAATGCCTCTGTTTACATGCAACGACAATAAATCAAAGGTGTGTGGCCTTCTTAAGGAGAGCAACTTAGTTAGAAATTTACTACCACCTAAACAATGCAAAACCCTTACTTATGGTGCATCGTAGTATGTATCTTTGCGCGTTTTAAGCTGCTGCGGTTTATTAATCCCAAAATAATTTATCATGCACACTTGGATAGTGTCTAATTGAATTTATGGCACGTATCGCGGTTCTTGAAATTCAAAAATAGCCGAGCACGGCGATTCCGCTCGGAAATATTTATGGCGTACCTGCTCGGCGGTGTATTCAACGGTAAATTTTGTTAAATCGCTCCTGAAAACAAAGAGTTGACTAGACCACTTTATATTCAAATGAGAGGTAAATAGCGTCGTGTTCAACAATGTTGGAAAATGTTTGTTAATGCGGCGATTCCAGAACGGAACGTAATACAGAAACGCCACCCAAAACGACTGTCCTAACATATAAATATAACTAATATACCGCAATAGCGGATTTACAAAAAAAGAGGTTTATAATGTATTCTGGAATTACAAACGTGTGCAGGAGTACGATAAAAGAAAGTGTAATTAATTGTCGAATTGAAATATTCGTCAGATAAGCGCAACACGTATTTCCTTGAATAATCTAATACGAATGTGCGATAAAATGGAGGAAAATTTTCCGCTGCACGTAATTCCAAAAATAAACTTAATTAATAAATAACTTTTCTCGACAAGAGCTCAGGCAGAGCTCGCCGAAAATTCCCCTGTTGCTGTTTACGCGGATTTAGTACATATTTAATTAATCCGACTTGTTAGTTATTAAATTCCTTCTGAGGAAGGTCGCAGAGATCACACCGTTCCCGGATTTCGATCTCACACTCACCGTTTTCCATTACTGATTAAGTGGCGGGATCCCTTCTCCGATGGAGCTCACCTAATTTCTTCCACTGATGGAAAAATAAATAAATTTCAATTTGCGGCGGGCTCCGGAGCCGTCCGGATCGACAAATTTATTAGTGCCCACGTTTTTATCCGGCGACCGACTGAAATTGTCTTTTCAATTAGAATTCCGGGGCCATGGGAGGGTTTTAAAAAGAGACGCAAAAAGGACTTAGAAATTTTCGCGGAACTGGAAAATTCTCGGAATAAATCTCGCCGGATTAAAATTTGTATGAGATTAAATACATCAACTAATTCGTATCTGAAGCGACGATTTTAATAAGTAGTATATTTTAAATTTATATCGAAAAATGTTACTCTCCAACTTAAGAGCTAATATCACGTTTATGAAATTTTTTCGCAAAGCGCGTGTACTGTTAATTTGCATTTTATTGCGCGGAAAGTTCAAAGAATATTAAAAGTGAGATCAACTCGCGTATGTACACTTCACTCGCACTGAAATATAAATAACAGGAAGCCAACCCGGATCGCATGCCAGTAATAATACATAAATGCATAAAGTTTGAAGAACTCCAGGTTTTAAAATTCAAACAAATTTGCCCTTCAAAGCAAGTCTGTATATACTCGACATTCCCTCTTTGTTAATATGTATTAAAAACAAAACGTTGTTAACAATATATTACTGTGTAAAACTGATGACTTCATATAACTGTTGTAATAACGATGCTTTTACCGCAGCAGAAACATCCATTTCTGCCAGATTAAGTCAACCCCAGAAAAAAAAACACAACTTTAAACCACCGAAAAAAAAGTACACTAATGAATAACACGTTTTAAGTCCCCCCCGAGTCGGAAGTTTAATGGGTCGAAAAGCAAAACGGGAAAAAATATGGAAGTCGGTGTTAGGCCCTAAGTGTGGCCCAGTAAAATTAATTTTAGTTCCAGTATGGCTGTTAATTTGGGGTTACACGCAATGACCTACAGTCCCTAATACGTCTTTCCGGGAGCGGCTGCCGCCATGTTTTCTCTTATAATTACTCTCCGCTACTTTCTTACTAACTTCCCCTGGTCCCACGATCCTCCTTCGGAACACATGGTGCTGGGGGTGAGTTCTTATTAAGATAGTCCCGACGTTAATTTTGTAATCCGCCCGGTTTCTCTTTCTCCAGTTGTAAGTGGAATTAAATGGGATGAAATTTTTATGGGCACGGCCCGCCCAACTTTAAAGCATTTTGTAGCACATTGTAATAAACATAGCCTAAAAAATTTGAATTCATAAATTTGATTATAATTAAATCACATTCATTGGATTTTATTCTGCTGTTACTTACTTGAAAATTTTCATTTTGAATGTATTAAAAGATGAAAGTACGTACCTGTTATTTTGTTATTTTGAACTCTGTGGCTTTTTAGTGTAACAGATTACGTGTACTAATTGTTAGGTTATGTTAGGATTGTCACGGGAGCGTAAATTTCATTTAGCACTGCTAATTTGAAAAAGAACGAATTCATCAGAGGAGGATTCAACAGAGCAAACTAAGAGTTCATTAGTAATTACTTTAAGACAGCTATCAGCTGCCAAGATTCATTTTTATACGTTATAAACAAGACAAATATATAATACATATATTTCGTAAATACCTGATCACAGAGAATTGGTTATAGAAGAGAAATTTACAACGAAATGTCTTAAAATTACTGTGCATTTAAGTTCTAGAAACAATAATATCAAATAACATAATACATTAGAACCGAATCAGCCATATGAACTTCACTTCACTTCACTTCACAAAATTTACTGAATTGCAATAAAATAAGACTCAACCTGCCTAAACAGTTTGCTCACACAAGACATCGAATTTTGAGAGACTCAGTTAAGACACTTCAAAAATAGTTTCAGGTAGCCAAAAAAAGATTACTGTACCAGACTAATAAAATGGAGAATTCACCGATACTTATCCAATTCGCCAATGTTTGAAAATTATACGTGCATTAAATATTATGTTGGAGTGTGGCGGTACTGGCGGTTATTTGGAGTTTGAAGTTGTATATGTGAGTATGCTCGCGTATGTGCTTGTTCAATAATAATTTAAATTGTATGAATTTTTTAAAATAAAAAAATTTGTTTAGATATGTTGCATTTTCTATTAGTGATGCCCACGATATTCTCGTTTGTGAGAGTCTCGTTTCGTCTCGTCTCGTTTTCGAGGCGAGACTCGAGACGATACTTTAAATTTTCCTCCCGAGACAAGACGAGATTTTCAAAAAGTCTCGTCTCAAATCTCGCAAAAGTGTCGAAGTATCGCAAATAAAAATGGCAAATATTAATTATTTATTATAATTATCGCGAATGTTATTGAAACATGTTTGTAAAGCCGCATAATAGCGAACAGCCTGTGTTAACAATAACTGTTACGCAATGTTTATCTTTTTAATGTTGCCACGTGTACGACTATTATACTAGAGTTGAAGACTTACCTAGGGAATACAAATTTAATATTCACAACTTTTTTATATTGAATAAAATAGTTATTTTTTTTCTGTAAGGAAAAAAAAGTTTGACATTTTATCCCTGTTGACAGGATTTTTTTGTTAAGCTTTATGATTAGTATTAGTTTTTAATATCTCTACAATTTATTTTATATTCACCGACCTTTGAAGATCATCTACCTATTTCTCACCAGACTTCTCATGTTATAATCGACCTATAATAATTGTTTTATTTTAGTTCTTGTCGAAAAAGCAAATTGATAATCTCGCGAGATTTTGCGAGACTTTTGCGAGAATCTCGCGCGTGACATGAGATGAGACGAGACTTCTTTGCGAGACGAGGCTCGAGGCGAGAGTTTCCACTTTTTTAAAGAGACAAGACGAGATTTTTTAAAGTCTCGTCTCGTCTCGTGGGCAACACTGTTTTATATACCTAGGTGGGTACTCATTATATTACTTATTACTTGTTACTTTAGTACACGATTTGATAGTTCCTAATTAAATTATCAAATAAACACCAACTATCTTTAAATTTAATTAAAAACTAATATTTTCTAGAAATACGATTATATGTATTAGCAAACTAGAACATATCAACCTACACACCTACAGTCGTAGCCGATGAAATGCCACAAAGGCCATCAATAAACTCATAACATAATGAAATCATAGCTTGTAATAGGCTCTAACTAGTTGTGGAATTCTGTTGTACGCATTCCCTTACTGGAGAATGTATATCGTACAAAATACATATCGAACTTTACCCTAATTACCAGACAAGAACACAACGATACTATTACCGATTTATAATCAACTTAAGGAATAAAAAGGGTCCCAAAAGTGGCATTAGATAAAGAAAAGCATATTAACAAAAATTTCCAAACAAAATTAAAAATTTTAAGAAGATTAAAAGATCACAGTAAGGGCGGATTTTAAATCCACTGTGGATTACCTTTAAGTTTTCTCAGTTATACAGTTATTTAAAATTATTGTTTGTTAATTGCAAACAACTTTTTTATAGTTCATAATTTATTTCATTTATAGTTATATATAATTTTTATAGAATTATAATATAAAATATAGATATACATAATATAATTTACTTGCATTAGTATTTCTTACTACTGTTATTTTTATTCCTTATCGCTCATGATCAGTGACTGGTATATGAAAATTTCATATTTTGTATGTATATCTGCATATTTTCCTATTTGAAGAATATGTACAACCTACTTATAATTCGGCATATATTAAAAATTAAATGCATGATTTTCTCCAATATGGAAAAATTCAAAAAACGTTTGAAAAATGTGAAGAAGTCAAATCAATACTTAGGCAGCCTAACAAAAGAAATGTGTAAACAGAGGTAGCCTATTAAAGAAAATATACATTTGGGAATCATTTTATAAGTATTCTATTTGTTTCTCTAGATGAAGCTGGATCCAGCTAATCTAGCTGGATAAACGTTTTCTTCGTCATTAGAGTCATATCGAACTGTAACTCGTGGAAAAATGTGTGAATACTAAAAGAGTTAGTGAAAATTTAAAGAAGGATCATGAAGCAAGATTCTCGCTAAAAAAGCGGTTTCAATGCAGTGTACTAAAATTCACCGATAAATTTCACGTTCTTGGTACCATTTGTGATTTGTATGTATCACCATTTATAAGAAGACCTTATGAAACCACTAATATTAGTTTTCACTATATATAATCACTATTGTTGTTGTTTGCAGATTACATGTTCAAAAAAGCTTCAAATCGATTTGGCAACCTCCAGGCCTAACATAAAGGAACATAAATTAAAAGGCGTTGATGTTCCCTTCTTTCAAACATAAATTTTTGTAATCTATTTTTGAAGTGCAACATTTCAATTGATAATTTAAACCATACGAATTTGGTGGGATTTTTAAAAATCTATTGTGTTTTCGATACATCAATTAATATTTCAAGTGCATCTAATTAAAGTAAACAATATGTTAAGTTTAATTATGAAAGTGTTCCGTAAAATTACCGAAGTTAGAGGCAAACACATTTGGACATATTGTCAAGAAATGATCAATCAGCTTACCTATCAATCACCTAATTAATCCAAATTCCGTTGATAATTTAACTTTCTATTCTTACATAATGTCAACTCGCGTGTTTTCTTTTTTTCTTTTCTTTATTCTGCAAAGCGAGTAATTTAGCTACTTTGCAGTAACTTATAGATTCAGCAATTCCCGGATAATACTCTTCACTAATTCGACCCGCGATTTCCGCGAGCTATCGCGCGCGGATGCAACGTCTCGAATTCGATATCGAGCATCCGCCAAAGAGTCCGGGAATCGACGAACTTTCCACGTTAGGTTAATAATGACAAAAAGCTGATTGGTCATCAGGAAAAAATTATAAATTGGCTGGAGACCGACAAAACCAGGTTCATTTGGTTCAGTTCAGTTCAGTTCATTAGTTTTGCAAACCGCGCCCTTGGTCGGTCTCCGAGACGCGTCCCCTGAGCCACGCCCAAGATGAACCTCTTAGGGTAAGTCGTTATTTCCATGTGCTGTTTTTATTTAGGTCACCTTTTTGTATCATTATTATTAGTCCCTACTCCCTTCTCATCATTAGTTTTTTTTTGTGTTTTTTTAAGTTTTGCTACGTTGTCCCATGTTTTGATTACTTTTTGATTCTTGTTTCGTTTTGTGTGTCGTTTTCAACTGGTGTCGTGTTGGCCGCTGGTCGCGCTTTCAATGTACTCATTTTTGTTTCAATTCTTTCATTCAATTTTGTTCAATATACCCTTTTTACTTAGGCCTACATTCTTTCACGTTACTCTACCCCTAGCTACCCCTCAGTGTTCGACCTTGCGCTTAACGCGGGTCACGACATATAAGTTGATTGATAGGTAAGCTGATTGACCATTTCTTGACAATATTTTGAAGGAAGAATGTATACTAAGAGGCGATATATTGCTTATTTTACTGAAAATGTATTAAATGATGACAAACCGATCAATTCTTATTTGGTCGGCACGAAAGAACAAGAATTAACGGATAGTGCCACAATAGCAAAATTATCAATGCTCTGTCTAACATTTTTTGACGGAAAATGCGCTTCATGGTAAAATGCCATATATACTGCTCCCTAAATAGTTAAAGTGGCTACATATCTAAAACCATTTTCTTATTATTTAATGTATTGTAAACGTTTAGTGTAAGATTTAAATAAAGTGAAAGAACATGGTATAAGTAAGTTTCCATTAATGAATTTTAAGAAAAGTAGCACTCATTTCTTAGTTATACGTTGAGACAGACAGTTCGACATTACTGAATAAAGTTTTAAGGATACAAATAAAATAGATATGCCAAAATTAATTTGTTAAGGATGAATATTACGATGAAAAAATAGTAAAAACAAAGATGTCATCCTGAATTTATTTATTATCCTTCAGAGTATTTTTCATTTCGATACCTAAACATATTTAAGTTCCTCGACTTCCTAAGAACTTAAGTTACATTTCCAAGTTATAACTGTAAAGCGACACAGTGTTTAAACTTAAATGTAGAAATTTCAGTGTAGTAATTTCCCGTCATTCAATTAAAACAATTGTCCCGAGGCTGTCAGATTCGATCAATCCTTATCTCAATTTAGTTCCGATAAATATCTGAAGGCCCCCTACGAAGCAAGTTAAATATAAATTTTTGTTGCGTTAGCGAAAGAACCAACCGAACTTCAGGAGTAAATCCAAGATCGAAGATAAGTAGTGCCGAAAGTTCATGGCGGGGTATTCACCAGAATCAATAGAATAACCACATGAAGAGTTAATTGAATTCATCGATTCCATCCCGCAGATTCGGAGGTTCCCTCTTTAAATTGCCTTAGCTGTGGATTACGCAGGTCGATTTCTCAAACGCCAGGAGGAAATAACTATGGGTCGCTTTAAATTGGGATAATCCGTTTTTTGGGAGTCAGCGAACGGATTTAGTTTTATCGGGTTTTACTTAAAGTTTTAATGGTAAGACGGTCTGTCTAAAATTAGGTTGTTAGGTTTCAATTCGTCCACTTCCCAAAAAAAACACTAATTAAATTTGATTTGCCCCAAACAAGGGAAAAAGGCGGCCGAAAACAAAGTTACAAAGTCAAAAAGGGAGCCGTCCCTAATCCCGGACTCTATATTTTTTATCGGACCTCAGTTCAAGAGGTTATACGTGAGAATGGGAATAATGGAAAGGAGCGATATGAATCTTTGTGGTTTTCCTTCGTTTGAACACAATTGTCAAACAAATGAGGAACATTTATCATTTTAAATACCGGAGAGTGGATTTTTTCGAAGGGCGGCATTATTCTAACTCAGGATGTAACAAAAACCTTCCGACATGGAAAAAAATGACGCGGGCGGGCGACTAGGGAAGCAACACTTGATAATTTTTTCCCGGTTGGTTATTCGAGGGAGAGGAGAGGGGGAATGGAACGGATAATTTGCTTGATTAAGATTCGCGTTAAATTTCATAGAATCCAATCCTTTAGGGGGAAAAATAATGCTGCGGAGGGGTTGTGGCGTGGAATCCACGGAATTGGTCTCGAGATATTAATTGAAACAGTATCGCATTCCCCATTACTATTAATTATAAGATATATCAACACTAAATACAATACCAACACCCTAATTTCAGAGCTGAATTGACGTTCGTGTTTAAATATTTATCATAGTAAAATACACTGCTGTTGACATTTAAATAAACAGAGTTCATATTGCACATCGGCTATGCACAAACTATAACAAATCCCTGTTTACCTAAACAACTCCGTTATTTGAATTGCATCACAAACCACAGCAGTGTCATGAAATTTTGAATACTAATCAAGTGAGTTTAAGAGTTGTAAACGAATACTCTCACACCTTGTGCTACCAAAATTCTCGACCCAATTAATAAATATCGTAATTACCTATTAAATACGTCCAGAAACACATATCACAGCGAAAACAAGATCATAATTCATCGAAATAGTCGTCAATAATTCATCATTATAAACGAAATAAGTTAGTCAGAAAGTTGAGAACGTTAAATACGAACGCAGCTCATCAAAATAGGATTGATCAGTCGTAGGTCAAGTTCAACAACATTAAGATGATGTTTCTCTTTGTCGACGTGACCGCCTTCCCGTTTTTCTTGCCCTAAAATGAAATACACTTAACGTTATTTGTAACTAACTAATTTATTATGTTAGTCAGATGTTCAAAAAAATTTCTGAGAAGGTTACAAACATTTACATTTCAATGAAACTAAATTCGAGTTTACAACAAATAGACAACTGCCTTTTCGATATTTGTCAAGTAAAATTAGATAAGCTTACAAATATAACCAAAAAACTCAAAATACCTCAAAAAATCATAATGATGGTAGTTCCTCTACTTTTCTGAAATTTTAATTTTGATATAACTGTATTTAATGTTGTTGGAAAATTATCTTAACATATCAAGAAACTTGAACAACTACAGGCAAGTAACTTAGGAAGTACACAAGCAAAATTGAAACAGATTTCAAACCTGTCGATTTTAAAGTTTTCAAAAATTTTTACACAAATGAAATTACACTTAATATTTAAACAGATTTTTTTTCAACCTTATCAAAACCGAACAACTAGGTACAATAAATAAGATTAAATGTAAAAAAAACTAATATTGGTAATTTCATCAGCTCAATAAATTCATCGAAATGTTATTTTGATGAACCTACATACTTGAGTTACAAATAGAATTTCGTTCACAAACCTTTCAAAATTTGACACGATATTGATTTTAGCTGGTTAACTAAAACATCAAGTAACGGTATTGACATTTTCATCACTTCATAAAAAATTATTAACATTTTGATACCGACGAGACTACACCTAATTTTCAAATATAATTCGAAAACCTAATTAAGCCTTAATAATGACAGTAAAGCAATTTTATATGAATACGTTCTTAAAAGATCCAGGGTAGTTTCCAGAGTACAATATTGGTAGCTTCATCACTTAATAAACAATTAGAGAAAATTTGATATTGATGAGACTACACCTGAATTTCAAATGTAATTTTTTTAACAACTTTTCTAGACTTGTAGTTTTAATAGTGAATTTAAAAAGATCCAAATGTTAGTAAAAGCAACAATCTCTTCTATTAGGCCAATTCATGAAATATGCTGATTGCAGATTCGTTGAGTTTGAAACTCTCCAAGTTATATGAAATTAAGCGTAATGTATCGATATACTCACGTACTTGCAGCGCGACAGTGTGGCGTCGACGTTAAAAGCAATTAACTCCCTCGAAATTTGCTTATAACTAAGTAATTATAAATCAGAACTAATTTATTTTATAGCTAGACTTAGCACACTTCATTAGCTATCGATTGGGCCTATTTGCAATATTCTAGCTATAGTAGTAAAAATGAAAATGATGCGTAAAGTAAGCGTCCCAAGATAACACATCTTAACGATCCATAAAACTTATAAGAAGTCGAATAAGTTATCTCTGAACCAATTCCGGGATCTGTATTTAATCTCTACCCTAGGAATAAGTTAGAATGTGCCTGCTACGTCATGACAGGCTGTTCATGGCATTTATAAAATGCTAATTGGTGGTTTAAAAACACTCTACCCTTATTTTGAAAAATTGGCAGAAGACACGGAAGACGGAACATGGAACCAGAGAATTTGCTGTAAAAGGACCAATTTAGGGAACTTGATTCCTTCTACTTTGATTAGGGAATTTTTTATTTAGCTCAATCTGTTTTTAAGGAGGATCCAATATTTAGGCAATTTAGTGTATCCTTGCTACATGAATAATTGAAATAATTTTATACCTTGAACGAACTTGAGAGGTTAACGCTTGACTCCCAACATTAATAATGGCTTGTGTACGTGAAATTACCACGCGACTAGTAACGTGAGACATGAACGCGAGGGTGAGGCCAGTTTTAATAGACAATTACACAGAACCATGTGATTGGAGTACATCGTAAGTATATTAAACTGGTAAGATTTAAAAGCAATTCAAAAAGTATGGAAATTTGTAATGTTATTCGAGCAACAAAATGATGTATAAAAGATACCAAAATTGATTCAATAAAACGATTAAAAAGTCATGAGGACTAAACGAAGTGTGGTGTTCTAGTAACTGCTTGCATAAGCTACTCTTACAACCGATCAGCACGAGAAATTTAAGATGCTCTTTCGAAGCTAAAGTATAACCTCTTCGATCAAAAGTTATTGTTACATAAAATTTAAAAAAACAAGGAAAAGAATAAATTTAAAAATTCGTTAACAATTGCTGAAAGTCTGAAGATTATTGGAAGTTGGCTCGATCACCTGACAAAGTTTCCTCAGCAGTTTGATAAAAGTTTAACAACTTCAGTCACGAAATTTTACAAATGAACTTCAAAGTACGACAAAATGGCCATTTAAGAATATTATTCGAAAGTTATTATATTGTTTATTAAAATATTTTACTGAATTTAAATTGTCGTCAGGTTTAAATCTATTCAACCTTTTATTTAATTTGTTACCACCTCTACTTCGCGCAATACCTCTGCTCGCGCGTTACCCACAAAACCCTCTTTCAAGTTTCTGGGGGACGTCTTCTATCACGACTACGTTTCCCGCTCATTGTTTCGAAAGACATCCGCCCGTAACGTTAAATTCGTGCGGAAAGAATTCCCCGCAAACTTCACAGACGTCGCACAACGGGCAGGACACTGCGAAATCTTGGAACAGGACTTTTTCTCGTCGGTAACAGCGTATAAAACGTCAGAACTTGCCAAGGTTGGATCGCGAAATTTATGTGTTCGACGGGGTCCTGAACTTTTAATGTACATCACACAATGCTTGGCGGACACGGTCGATTTGAAGAGCTAGAAAGGCAGTTTCGAGAGAAATGGTACAGAGCCACATCTGGGATGAAATGGGGGATTTATCGAAGTTACTTACTGCTGCAGGTACTACATAAAGGGGAGAATGTGTGTGGTAGATTTCCCTCGTTATTCATCTCCGTTACAGAGTTTTTACCGGCATCGATATTAGTTAACCGAGGAGACAGCACTGAAGAAATTTTATTGCGGTGAAGGAAAGTCACTGGCAAGGGAAATGTTTTACCGGGATATTGGGCTGGAATTGTATGAACTACGTATAGTCCAGGACTCATCTGTTTTGACGGCGATGTAAGAGGTAACCGCAATGCTCTTACACGAATACCTCGGGAATAATGCCTAGAATAAGGATTGATTTATTCTCCAAAACGCAGAGGTTGGGAACATTGCTTAAAATGCAACAATTAAAAAAAATATATTTAAAAACGCGTTTTGTTTCGACTTGTTTTGCTCCTAAGTTTTTAAGTATTGAATTTAGAAGAAAGTTGAAGAGACAAAAAACTTGCACAATCGCTATATACATAATATGGCATTGGTTAGAAATACAAAATTTATTAGCCGTCTTGCAAAATAGGGTTAAACAAAAAAAAATCGGCCCAAAATGGTGGTTTTTTAATTTATTATTTTAGGCACTTTAAAATGTAGTTAGGACTTCTATATCACAGGTAGAAAATCTTGAAGTCATACTACAGGAATCCAGTAAATTTCGTTTCGATCGGTTTATTACATTTTGCACAATAATTGTGTAATCCAGAAAAATTAAAATATATTGAAAATTTTCAAAATTGTTTAAAAATGTTTTCCACTATTTTATTTTAACAAAACTGACTGAGCGTATATAAGAGGGTATAATCTTTCATGTGCTTTTTTCAGAATTAAAAAATATTTATTAGAACGGTCACAGTCATTGGTTAAAGTTGGTGTCGTTTTTTACTTTCTCATATGAGGTACTCATATATGAGAGTATTGTAATCGGGTCGATTTTTCGAAATTGAGTTATTAGCATTTCTGTACGTTTTGAGGTCCCCTGAGTCCAAAAAACAAGTTTTTGGAAAAACGTCTGTATGTATGTGTGTATGTGTGTATGTGTGTATGTGTGTATGTGTGTCTGTGGTAGGATTTTCTCAAAAACCAAAACCCACAAACGGTCAAAACTTTGTATTTAGACTTTGTACCATACCAGGACGTAAGAATAAGCTTTCCATTAAAATCGGCCAGGATAAAAGGGTTGTTTACTCTTGTCATTTTTCGGTTTTTTGAATTTTTCTCGAAATTCGCTCCAAGAATTTTTTTTAAATTTTGAATATTTATTGTACGATTAAATACCTATAAAACAGTTTCCTAACGATTTTGGCTAAATCTTCTGTGAAGGGCACTTTATACTTGTCAATTTTCGGTTTTTTTCAATTTTTTTCGTAATCCACTCCACGAATTTTTTTTAAACTTTGAATATTTATTCTGCTATTGAATATGTATAAAAAAGCTTTCTAACGTTTTTGGCTAAATCTTCTGTGAAGGATACTTTATACTTGTCGATTTTGGGTTTTTTGTATTATTCTCGGAATTCGTTACAAGAATTCTTTTTAAACTTTGAAAATTTATTGTGTAATTAAATATGTATAAAAAGGTTTGTAACGTGTTCGGCTAAATCATCTGTGAAGAGCACTTTATACTTGTGGTTTTTCGGTTTTTGAATTTTTCTCAAAATTTGCTACAACAATTTATTTTAAATTTAGAATATATATTCTACCATTGAATTAGTATAAAATAAACTTTTTTTTTGCTTAAATTAACCGTATCTATTTCCCGTTTGGATTTGGCAAACGCATATTGAAACACCCTATATATGAGAAAGTACTCTGATGAACACATCACGATTTTTTTGCTTATAAACAAATAGATTATCTGGGCGAATTTTCTGTTAAATGAAATTTTGAAAACATAGCCGGAAAGTACTCGGAAAGACGCTTCTTTTTGTATATGACAAGACGTTATTTTGTTCATTAGTCTCAGAGATATTACTCCTCAAAGTTGATTAGTGATTAATAAAAAAAATTGTTAATAACGGTTTATAAAATTACTTTTTTTATATCTTAAAAAATAATTGTTTCTCACAGTAACCAGTATAGTATTTTTATTGAAATTTACATTAAAAAGATTGAAATTTACATTAAAAAAATTTTCTTGCTTCGAATTTTGACAAATTTATAAATTTGACACCAACTTTAAACAATGACTGACCGTTCTAATAAATATTTTTTAATTCTGAATAAAGCATGTGAAATCTTGTTCGCTCTTATATGTGCTTAGCCAGTTCTGCTAAAATCGAATGGTGAAAAAAAAATTTAAACCGTTTTGAAAATTTTCAATATTTGTCGATTTTTCTGGATTGCAAAATTATTGTGCAAAGTGTAATAAACCGATCGAAACGAAATTTACTGGCGGGCGAATTTTCGACGGCAAATAATGAGGGTACCTGCTTTAATCGAAGGGTTAAATAATCTTAGAAGAAATTTCGACGTCGTCTTAAGGCAGGTAGGTAGGAAGGCTACCAGGTAGGAAGTGTATCGGTAGGAACGGGTTAAATTCCAGCCCTTTTAATATTTTCTTGATAAAGATGGGATTTCCAGCAATTTACGTATTCCCTTGCCCTTACCCATTTTCCTTGCCCTTTAATATTTTCGTGATAAAGATGGGATTTCCCGTAGATTTTCCTTGCCCTCTTGTCCTGTAGTAACAAATAAATTATTTTGACGTATATATCCCCCTATTTTCATTCCTAATTCAACCATCGATACGGGGGCTTGTTAAATTTCTTTACAGTCGTAAATACCTGTACAATAAAATCACCATGCTGTCATACTGTCAATAATTCGCATCAACCCATCGTAAAAAACCTGGTCCCGTCGAAACTTCTTCCGCCCGTTTCTCGTCTACCACTATATAAGATTATCCGTTCCAGTTTGTTAATAACAACAATATTATATTAACACTAAAACGGCATAAAATTCAATATTAATAATTTCAAAGTTGATTTATGGACGTGTGGATTTATGGACGTTGGATTTATGGATTTATTTTCCCTGTTGAATTTGTACTTCAATTTTATGCTATGTGGGTAGCGAAAAACCTCTCCTCTCTACCCTCGAAACAGAATTGTGAACTTATTGGAAGATTTTTAGATTTAAATCACAACCCACTGGATTCGTATAATCTTCCGGGTTAAACGTTGGTGAAAATCCGGAAAACTTCCCGGTCACCTTACGTTTTCCGATGGAGTTTTTGTGAAGTCCTAACTACATATTAAAGTGCCTAAAATAATAAATTAAAAAACCACTTTTTTGGGCCGATATTTTTTTTCGTTTATTGCTATTTTGCAAAACCACTAATAAATTTTTGAATTTCTAACTAAAGCCGCTTTATATAAAAAGCGATTCTGCAACGTTTTTCTCTGTTCAACTTTCTTCTAAATACAATACTTAAAAAGTTAGAAGCAACACAAGTCGTAAAAAACGCGTTTTTAAATATATTTTTTTAATTGTTGCATTTTAAGCAATATTCCCAACCTCTGCGTTTTGGAGGATAAATCAATCCTTATTCTAGGTATTATTCCCGAGGTATTCGTGTAAGAGCATTGCGGTTACCTCTTACATCCCAGTCAAAACAGATGGGTCCTGGACTAGTATTAAACCGCTGCACTGTTTACCATCACCGTTCATTATTCCAGTATAATATTTTAGTTCGCACTTTATCGACCGTTGCGGTGTAGATACGTCGAAATCGCTGTTTGTCTATGAAAATGCGCTAAACGTACGCTCGCGATATTGTTTTTTGATTTAGGGTACCCGAGCGATGCGGGAGTTATTATGATAAATGCCTCTGTGGATTCAAAGGCAATTCGGTTTTTAGTAGTAGCAGACGTGCGAACGTTTTTCGGAGGGGCAATGCGGTTACGCACCAAGTTTCCCCGTGTCGACGCTTTTGAATAAATCATAAATAAACTTCGCATTCAATTAAACTTTTTGATTCATTGGGTAATTTCTTACTCTACCATAAATTATGTAACGGGTCGAGTGACGCTTTCGCTAAATTTCATCCAACTTCCTCAAAATAATAAAAAAGTTTCCGAACTATTAATTGGATTTGGGAAGTCTAAGAAACGGAAACTTCCATTACACGAAGAAAACGTTTCGTGCGGGGATAAAAACTACTCCAAGACACACGAAATTCAATTAAAGCAAATTTTGCTCCTTGCGATATTGCTGTGATAACACAATAGACCCGCCAACCTCGAGACAATACACAAGCGCTAATCCACTCTCCATTAATCCTCATTATATTAATAACACTGGTGAGTCTCACGTGAAACATTTGCTTTGCATCTACGATACAATTTAAATCAACACATTCTAGGTAAGTGTACGAAGCAACTCGATCGGCTGATGTATCTGCTAAATTAATTATTGTAGTAATTAATTTCGTGCGAGCAGAAGTGTTTGTCGAGGTTACCGTTTTTGAAATCTCACATTTCACCTAATTAGGTATCATTAGGGTAGCTCGTGAAGTTATGTAAATATTTCCGCGTGAAGTTTATTTAGCAGGATTTAATTATTTCGACGAATAACAAAAGGATTAATCCCCGCGCCCCCACTATCCCACCCCTAGCACTAAATCACGGGGACCTTTCTTCCGAATGTTGAAAAGGCCTATTCAGCATTTTAAATAGCTTTATATTTGGAATTACGGAATTTCGCGAGGAGAGAAATACTAAACAACGACATCGTCGGATAATAGATGTTACACAATGGGGCGTAATTGAATATTGAATTCGCTGATGGCAGCAATAAGTTGTTAATGTCGGTGAAAAGACAAATCCGGCCCGGGGAGCATCGAACAGATAAGGGAATTTGATTCGTGAATTGAAAACGAGATTCGATATCCAATGTTTGTTAATTAGATTCAGATTGAAATTTAAAATTGCATTAGCTAATACTTATTAGTAACAGTAAACACCTTTCCTCACTCCCTCCAAAGTTCCATTCAAATGAAAAACGTCGTGCAGTGTCACTTAGGAGGAAGAGGGGCCCAGTTGCCACGTGACGTTGAGATTGTTTTAATTGCATTTTACGATTAAATTCTTAAACGTGGGTTCCTGAGATCTGTCACGAAATTGTAAGAAGAAACTCAGACAAAAGGTAACTTATGCTAAATATTCCTTGAAATCTTTGGCGTACTGAAACACCCATTTCGAGTTCAAATAGTTGATAGAACTGTTATAATTTAATTCGGGACTTTAACATATCCACAGGGGCTTTAATTCCTAACTTGTAATGAACTGGAATGTTTCACTTAAGTTAAATTAGAACTCCAACTACGTTTAAACAAGCTTGGTTCCAGAAACGTAGGTTTGTTCCCTTGTTTCACCGATATAAAACAGGTGCTTGGTAAAGTGTACCTGAAAGACATAACCAATCTAAAAAAAAACACAGTGGCAATGAGATGCATTTAGTTAATTACGAAAGTAAACAAAAATAACGAATCTAAAACAAAAAGTAGTTTACTAAATTGTCAATCATTAAAGTTATTTAATATTAAAATTGGGTTATTAATTTAAGTACCTAACTAGTTAATTAAACCGATTAACTGAAGTGGTGGTAATAACAGTTTCAGGCAGCCACGAAAATTAGCATGACGGTAGTGGAATAATTGATATTTAGATCTCAGGGGGGATAATTTACGATAAACTAACTGGATATAGTTTATAGTTCATAAGAAAGGAGAAGGAAGAAATAGGATTTCATTTCTTTTTTCGTTTCTTGATATTATCAATCAGAAGAGCCACCCCGAAAAATTGAGCGTCCTAGGTTTTCCTAAATGAAATCATAACATATGAAGTATTAATAAAGTAGTAATTAATGTTCTAACGGGAAAATTCATTTAACAAGAAATTCTACCATATATTGTCACGGCCTCGGGGGCTTAGGAGCTCTGAGGAGTGGCTCTGTCTAGGGATGTTAGCTTAGACGCTGAGGTCGATTATATAGGTCAAACAAATGAATGACATCTATTGGGACTACCTGGTCTTCAGAGACAGCGACATCAGGCAGATACAAAATATTTGATCACTAAAGTCAGAGAAACACAACGATAACAAAGTTGGGAAAAAAATACAAATGTGAGTGAAATGACGGCCTAGCTTGTACGAGTCTGGAATAGGCGCAGGAGTGCATCACGGCAGGGCATCTAAATCGGTATATATTGATAGATATCATAGCGAGAGGTGGCGCGTTATATTTGATGACTGACCCTCGAATGTTTACTTCCTCCGCTATTTATTGGTGTTGATTGTGTTTCGTTACACCCATTGTCCACTGTAAGGGTAGTGAACACAGTGTTTCAGTTACTTAATGATAGTACAAAACTGTCTTTCTCAAACCATAAACAAGTTAAATGATTTAGTAACAAGCGATTACAAAAGCGATTAATGCAAAATGCAACTCGTCAACACTAATTACAAAAAACGATATCCTTGGCTACCAGCCAATATGTTGAATGATTTAAAACACCATAAAGTTACAAATAATATTGAAAAGTCTTGCTGACTGGCTATTTTTATTCCTTATATAGTTTTGATGGAGGTGCAGCATACGATGTCAGTTTTAAAAAGAACTCTGTGGACTCAAATATTATATCATTCCACCCAATTCATCTTTTCCATAAAATTCATCTTTTAAGGAAAATGCTCATCAGATATTTAATATATAACGTGCCAAAGGTGTAATTCCACGGCCTTTTATCCTTCGTTTCATATAAAAATTTTGCTGGATATTCCAGGTTTATCCAAGATTAACAATTAATTTATTAAAATTGACCAATCTTATTTAGAATTAAAGGAGCTTATCTACTATGATATACATTTTGTTTACTGAAAATATGTGATGTTGCAAGTAATAAGCATTAACAAGTCGATATGTTATTTGACAAACCAGTTAAAATGTAACCATATTTTTCACTGGTCCATAGAATCTGTCTCACTATTGACATTTCAGTAAAAAACAAATATGAAAACATTGTGGTAATTTTAAACTGTAAATACAGACAACCTATCCTAATGAGAGTAGTTGTACACTACGAAGAGAAATTAATGTGTTCAATTCAATAGTATATTATTATACTAGTTTAATAAGACAGTGAACGAAGTGTGAAGTGGCCTCTGTTGAGAGTGGACTGTATAGATCTCTCTCGTAGCTCGTGGGTGGCTGCGGAGATGAATCTTGTCTCCAGGTTGTAAGGCTGGAGACTGTAGTAGTAGTTGGAGACCTGAGGGCGTAACGTGCAGGTCTGGAGTTGAAGTTTTAGTCGTATGGAGAGAGCGCGTGACGTGCTCTCCGATGTGACTTCTCCGGGGTCGTGCAGATCCGGGTTTGAAGTTCTCGAAGTTTTGAAGTTGTCGTATCTTGAAGATCTCGTAGAGCTCTCAGGGCGTAACGTGAGACCTTGTAGGTTGGGGTGACGTAAATCAAGACCAACAACACACGTCGTTTTTGAGCATACTTGGTATACTAATTTATTGTTCCAAATTTCAGAGCTTTTATACATCTTGTTTTACATTGGTTAAATGAGATATTATTTGTTTTATTACCTTGCACTAGACTGACCTTCTCGAGAATCGTTTGTTATCACGTTACCTAGACGTCGTGTTATGCTTAGTCAGCTGGGTATGGAGAATTGAACTTGACCGGCTCACGTTCAATCGTATTGTTTGTAATTGTATGTATTTGTAATTTGTAATGTATGTATTTTGTATGTATTTGTAATTGTAATGTATTGTTCGTAATTGTTTTCCTCTAGTAACGTGAAACGGTCGCTAGTGTTATTGATTCGTGTGCGAACGTTAAAACAATCCAATAATATTTTACATAACTATCCTCGCTCTTAATTATGACTTGTTTTTCTGTTTTCTAAAACAACGCGTGTTAATTTCAATGATTAAATTATGGAAAAAGTTCCCTAAATTCGGTTACAATAAATCACGATTTCTTCACCTAAAATTCCCTTATAATGTTGACGCTAGCGTCAACAGAGAGAGTATTGTCACACGAGAGTTTTAAAGCACAACGAGCGAAGCGAGGAGTGCTTTAATAGAACGAGTGTGACAATACGTCTTATTAAACAAGTGTAATATACTATTTTATCTACTTCGCTTTATTAATTCATTAAATTTTTGATGTTAAGTTTTCGTATTACACTAGGGAATTTTGCGTGGGTTGGTTACACTGACGTCACTGACATGGACGTTTCGTATTTGAATTTGAAAATCTAGTAGCCCTAGAACAAATTCAATAACTATTTACTTACGTGACGGAAATGGAAGACAAAAATGTAAAATTCATCTGTGCAGCCCCAGAAATACGCAAAGCTGCTCAAGAAATTTATTGAAATACTAATAATTTAACCTTGACGTCTACGCAAGTCTCCATGACAGGCTAACGTACCAATCTAACAAAACTAAAAGTTACCAAAAGTAGTGTAATATTATTACACTACTTTCGATGTAATAATGAGATCATTAGTAACGCAGAGTAGATAAATTTATTTTTTAGCTAAAAGCTAACCTTGGGTATATTATTCTGTGCCAATAGGAGTTCTTCAAGGGGGGAAATGAGTCCCAAATTCGGTTCATTAGGGAAAATAACGGAAAGTAATCCATCTCGCAATCCCGTTTTGTTTACAAGCTCACTACGCTGCAGCGCTACATCACAGCCTCCCCATACATTATGTAAATTATGTAAATCTATGTAAATATGTAAATAAATTTAAACGAATGCGAAAAAAGTTAATAGGGACTCCTCTCTTTTTTCACTCTCCGTCTCTCCCTCGAATAGCCAACCGGTGCTGTGTAATACTTCCTCCCTGGGACATTATTTATCCGAAACGAGGATATGAATACGACTTTCGGGATAATTATCTCGGTGTTTTTGTTCGTGCCGGACTTACAGTGAGAAAGAGCGTCTGCTTTTCTCTCCTAAGCGCTTTTCCATTTTATGGAAATCCGCTATGGAACCTGTCGTTATCGTCGCGCGACACATGTGAGGAATTAAGGGAGGTGCCGAGGAACGCGAAAACTTTCAGGTCATTACCCAGTTCACGATATTTATAGTTTTATGCACATACATATTCATATCTTTATGGACGGTAAAATCGCACGTGAAACAATATTTATAGTACGATGAATCTCTATAATGTACCATAAAAACTGGGAGGTGGAGGGGATAATATTAATCATAAGCTCTCTAGGCTACAAAATTTGACTCAACTTTGTCGACGTCAGTTTTAATGTGCTTTTCCTTTAATAACTTGGGAAACCAACAAATTTCCAGCTAGTACTAAAATCGCGAGATTCCATCGGAGTTAACATCCTGTTTACTTATTGCAACATAACGTAATTCGCAACTAGTTTTCGCCCCATTTGTAAACATTTCTGTCGTTTTGAACGCCACACGAGTTCAACATCTTTCTTGCAGGATAAAGTGTATCATTTTCTCGGTCCTCCCAGCTTTAAAGCGGTACATTCATTCTTCCTGACAAGAAACAGATGTTTCCGGAAATTCATGAGGATCATTTACATCGCCATGGCAATTAATCGACAAAGAAAACTCCTCTTGCTATTACGTCTGACGGCTGAAAAGGGAACAAAACAGAAGAGATGCCGAAAAATTAGCTGCATATGGCGGCAAGATAAATGATACTTCAAGATGAAAACCGAATGTCACTGTTTCCGAATTAAAAAGCTAAAGTGATATCGCGGATTAATCCGGGCGAAGGAAAAAAAAACATTGCAACACCAGCGAAGTTTTATAGTTTTCGTATATCAAGGAAGCCCTGCTTACGAAACGTCGCCATCTGGGGCGATGATGTATGTTATAGCAATTTAAAAGTTGAGATTATTCTAAAATTCCGCGTTTGATACAAGTTCCGCCGCCACCATGCCGGAGTTAAATTTAAACTAATCTAACTTTATCCCTACGCCGAAATGTGAAATGGAAATTTGAATAATAGGAAATGCATTGTACACTTCTCGTTACACTAATTAGTTCCACGGAGGGACATTTAGATGAAAAATGGCGTGAAACTCCTGGAACTTTTTAACAATCCGAAGTTTGGCGTTCGACGAAAAGAAGTAAAAAAAACGGGACCGAGGACACCTTAAGGCGTATAACGTCGTTAAAGGAAGTCAGCGGAGAAAATTTACTTCATGATTAAAATCGATTATAAATTCAAAACATTTTCGTATTCCGCACTAACGGTGTAAGCGGACCAACCGGGCGCTTAGTTAAGAAGTAATTACGTGCAGTTATCAGAGTCTAACAAGGTAACTCCTTTGAAATTCTCACTGCAGTAAGAAACGAATAAAAATATAGAAACAGAAATCGTCGTGTCATATTTTCAACTGTCTCAAGCATAATAGTATATTAAAGTATGAGTGGATATTGAGCTCTTTTAAACACGAGCGAGTTGTCGAGCACGACGGCGTAGCCGGAGTGCTCGAAATAGAGCAAGTGTTTGAAAGAGCAGTTATCCACGAATACTTTACGCTATTTTTTTTTATTGGTACCATTTTTTATATCAAAACCAAGTACATACCCAATATGATTAATTTGAACGACACTCGTGACACTTCGTGACGGCTCGTCGCCCGTCGTGCGACCAATAGGCTCGTCCCGCTACGGCCAAAGACGCTCTGTTATTGGTTGAGATGGCCGTTGTTGATACGTTTCCATGGCGACTTTAAAACACGCGGGTGCGATAAAGCTCGATTTACGCACGCCAAAGCATGTTTTAAATAGGCAAAATAGGTACCAAAAAAAAAAAAAAATGTTATTATAGCGATTTTTCCCAAGTTAGGCGTTTTAAAAACAACTACAGGGTGTTAAAAAACAAGTGTCCCGAAGTTTACCGGGGATGGTATGGTACAAAACACGCAGTAATGTTTTAATGAAAGAGTGTGAGAAACAATTAAAATTGGACAATTAAAAAGCGTGACACAGGGTGTCACGCTTTTAATTTCAATTTAACTAATTTAAATAGCGGAGCGAAATTCAGACCTAACACTAAATTTGGAAAGCTAATTACAATTATGGCAACGAAAATTATTCCACACCAAAACACCAATGTGTTTTTGAGGGTTGTTACGGATCAAAACATTTTGTATGTAGCTAATTAGGGATTTTGATTGAAACTTATAAAACAATGAAGCTTTTGGTATAAAGCTTAGGTATACTCTATACTCTATACCCTATACTCTTGTATCAATTCGATATGAGTTGACGTTTTACAGAAAATTAAAGTTGAGAATGTTAATACAATATTGAAACTGGTTAGTGTCCAAAACAGAATCACAGATTTTAAAAGGGAAGGTTTAGTCCAAAATAGACAGAAGGTTTTAACAAATCTGTAGTCGCAAATGGTGTTTCATTTACATTAAAGTTTGGCATCCATCGACAGCATAAAAATTTTTAGTAATGATTTTTTGTGTAAGATTGCTAAATTCGCTACTTTCAGTTCCTATAAACTGATAAACTGCTGTTTCTAGAGTTCCAAGTCTACAAATATTATGTCAAAAGGTTCATTTTTCCATATATCTCAATCGAAATCTATAAATTTTACGAACAAAATTTAGGTAAGTTTTTAACCTTACCAACTACTCCTAAAAATTATTCTCTATTTCCTTGCGACTGATAGCACACAAGCTCATTATAAATTCAAAACAGCGTCCAAAACACTATTGGGTGATTCAAAAAATTAATGAGACTCTTAAGCATTTTTCCATTAGAAATGTGCGTTTATTCAATAACTTTCGATGGGTCCTCCCTGTATTGTAAAACTCAGGTAGCGAGAACAATGGGACCGAAGGACGATCACAAAACGGACACGAAAAAATTGCAGACACAGTGCCGTGGGATTAGGTGTAAATGCGAATCTTGAAACAGATTCACTTTTAAATCAATAGTTGTAATCAGTGCATCAAATTTAGTATTAGGCCTGAAATTTACGAAGGAATTGAAACTAGTTTTGGAAGTAACCAAAAATATTTGTTTTTTTTTAAATGTTTAATTGTTTTTTAAATCGCATAATATCTTAAAAAACTAAACGTATTTTTACTTCTACAACAACTTTTAATTTATTAAGAGCAAAGCATTCACCCCCGACTTTTGTTCAAGGTGTATGTTATTGTTCAGACTATGAATTTAGTGAAACGAAACATGTTCACGCAATTAAATGAGATTCCCTCGTAAAGCGATTAATTAGTATAATTAAAAGATCATGTAATTAATTTAAAATCAAGTTGCTTACACTGAAGGTGCTCATGAAAGTAAATAATTATCATTACGATAGTTAGGGTTTCCTTAAAATATCGATTGTTGCTCATCCATTACGTACTTGTTCAATCGTAATAAATTAGATAAACAGAGATTGCACTACACTGCACTGATTGCAAAAGTACAATCAGGAGTGAACGTGGGTAAAATGCACCAGAGATACTAACTAATGAGGAGATCAATATTGAAAAGGAAGGCATAGAAGCAGCTCTCCGAAAACTCAAGAATAGAAAGAGCCGAGGTCTAGATAACATCGCCAACGAACTAACTAAATAGGGAAGAAAGAAGCTAAATCAACAATTAACAACCTTAACCAGAAATATTTTCTCCCAGCATAGAATCCCAGATCAATGGCGAACCAGCATTACGATATTATTATTTAAAAAGGGGAATAAAGAATGCCTGACAACTATAGAGGAATAAATCCACTCTGCACCACCTTGAAATTAACTACAAAAGCAATAACAAAGAAAATAAAGGAATGTATCTCACTATCAGAAGAACAAGAGCGGTTCAGATTAGGGAGATCATGCACCGATACAATCTTAACACAAATAACGGAAAAGTAGATAGACAGTCGTACACCGTTTTGTGTTTTATCGATCTGCAAAAGGCATTTGACAGAATATAGTTAAAAGACATAATACACCTCCTCTATGACGAGCAAATAACACACATCATTAAAACAATCTAAAATATATATTCAGAAAATAAGATACAAGCAAAAATATCTGAACAAATACCTGTAAGTAATGGCATGCGGCACGGAGACTCACTAAGCCCGCTTTTGTTCAATATAGTAATAGATGAAATTATAAAACAAGTACGTAAACTGAAAGGTTACAAAGTGGGAAATAAAGAGGTCAAAATTCTGTACTATCCAGACGATGCGGTGCTGATGGCTGAGAGTGAAAATGATCTCCAGAGACTATTTTACCAATGAAATGAAACAGCAAAGAAATTTAATATGACAATATCAGCGACAAAAACAAAATCTATGACTACTTCCAAGACACCGACTAGATGTAAGCTTGTGATCGACGATAAAATTATACATTAACAAGAGAAATTTAAATACCTGGGCATTGACATATCTGTATAGGGAGATGTTGAGACAGAAGAAAGGAACCAAGCTACAAGAGAGTTATAAGCAGCGGCACATTTAAACTATACAATTTGGAGGAATAAACACATACGAACTGAAGCCAAAATTTGAATATACAAGACTGCGATTAGATTCATATTAATTTATGCAGCAGAAACTAGAATTGAGATATCTAAAACGAAAAGAATTTTAGAGAGCACAGATATTGTCACGCCCTGAAGGCCTACGACCCAGAGGAGTGCTCTGGTTGGGGGTCTAGCTAGATAGAAAAAGTGAATCAAGCGGGACAAAGTGGACAAAACTTATTGTGCATCTCTCCCCCAACAGAGGAGAGAGTCAAAAACAAATGGTAAGGGCGAGATGTGGATGAAGAGATAGGGCGAATGTACAACAAAGAAAACGTTAAGGGTAGTTGGTTGCTTACACTGTTGTCCCGGGGGCCTGGAAGGGCGGCAAGTGAGTGGCTCTCCCAATGCGAACCATGATCCTATGCGTCGAAGGTGGTGTGGCACAGACGTAACCCCAAACTGGCAGCGGCACAGTGTACTGAATGACTGATTCTTGACCGAAATGTTGTTCTATTTTATTGGGTGCCGCGTGCTATGTGTTGGATTACGCACCTTGCCTGAAGGTTTTAAGCCTAGGACGATCCGTGGAGATTTGACTCAACCCAGATGCAACCTGACCGGGATTCGCTAATTGGGGTCGCTTCGCGACAATATGCAAATATAGTTTAAGAGCTAGACCCGGAATCGCAACGTTACAAAGTGCTCGCTGGAAATCCATGTAAATCGATTAATTATTACCTGCTTAATAACATATTAAATTTCTGCCTTCAGAAAGTGGGCCGTTTATTAGTTATAAACAATCAAACTTGTCCAACGCGCCATCTATAAGAAAATCTTAAACAGTGCTCGAGCAGAATTTTTTTACAGGTTAAAAGGCCCTCTTTTGGTAGGCAGAAATTTAATATGTTGTTCAACACGTAATAGTGAACTTGTAAAAAAAATTCTGCCCGAGCACTGTTTAACATTTTCTTATAGATGGTGCGTTGGACAAGTTTAATTATAACTAATAAACGGCCCACAGAAATTTAATATGTTGTTAAGCAGGTAACAATTAATCGATTTACATGGATTTACATTGATCGTATGACCAGAAATAATTGTAAAAATAGCAAGGGACAAATCACAAGGGACAACCTTCCAAAAGATTAGACAAAGGCAAAGATGTGAATGTGCCTATATACAGAATAATAAGTTTTTAAACGAATGTCCCATCCAAATAAGACTACATTAGTTCTATTCGATCAATGCTGAGTACGTAAGTAATTTAATTGACGATATACCCTTCGCAAATCAAATGATTTGTTTCAAATAAAAGTTCACATTGTACACATTTCGAAACCATTGAGTAAGGTGTCGTTGTAAAGAGTGTAAAATTCAATTCTCTTACATATGATTTACTTGACGATTCACACATTATTAGTTTCATTACCGCTTCATTTATATAAACAATTTTATTATAATTTTTTTCCGAGCACCGTATAAGCGAAGGTCAGTCCCTTCATTACTGTAATCTGAAAAAGATCCAACCATTCACCACAAAGAAAAGTGTTTTTTTTAAGTCTGCTTTTATGTTGTGGAAGGTTCTAGATTTGCGTTGACCGTATATGTTAAACTATTGAGAGCCACTGAACTAGATACAGAAAGCCATATTAACCGCCAAGAACCAAGAACTATTGAAAAATTTCTGCAGACAAGATGTATGTTCCTCTATGACGAAATTTTAAGTTGCAGAGGATATTTGTAGACGAAGCTATGAGACGAAATCGACTTGTCCGTAATTGGCGAGGGGAATCTAGATATGATTGGCAATTAGGCAATATTCGCGATATAATTGAGGAAATTCCAGGTCGAGACGTGGAGGGGGGTCCGGCGACCGCAGCAAACGCGGCGTCATCGGACAATGGACCGTTAATTGTCCATAAATCTGACGGAGCGGTCGCGCGATCTCCGCCTGAATAAATCCGAGCGCCTCGATCCGCTCCGAACGTTCGCAAATAGCTTGGAAATGAAACCGTAATCGGGAACGAGAGAGTTATATACATGGAGAGCGAAAGGGAGAGAGATAAAGAGAGATAAAGAGAGAGAGAGAGAGAGAGAGAGAGAGAGAGAGAGAGAGAGAGAGAGAGAGAGAGTACGGTAAAACTGCGGCGACCGATAGAAAAGTCCTGTGGGACGAATCTCCCGGACGTTCGGAAACCGGCCCGGCGCACACAACTAACGCCAGATAATCATTGCTCCGAGGAACACACTCGAATTGGGCGGATTAGGGTGGTCGAAGAGAAAAAAATTCGGGAGAGGGATTATGAGGACGGGGAAGGTGAGGGAGTGAAAGTGTTTCGGATGTTACAGAATAGCGGGAAAGATTTCTCGGAGAAAATGTGGGGACCGTAGAGGATGTGAGAAATATGACGCTTCCACATCAATCACAAGGGTTTCTAGCGTACGGTCGAAATTTGGCAAGCAGTTCTGAAATTCGGAAAATGTAACGATTACGGTTCGCCTCGCCACGATTAGAAAAAAATAGGTAAAGGTAGATCACAAAGAGAAATCCATGTTTTGGCTCTGGCTTAACTACATGGTGGATATCTGCCCTGTATACGCGACAATATAGCTTTTGATGATGTTGTTACGGCTCTAAGGGCTTAGGGCCCAAAGGAGTGCTGGGTTGGGGGGTAGTAGCTCAGATGACGAAAACAGTGCAGACAAATTAAATACATTTAATGGCACCGCAACAATAGGAGAGATATGCTAATCTAATTCTGCCAGGAGGAAAAAATAGTTATAGCAAACACTGCCACCAAGACTCTACACCTGACAATCCCCTCAAAACCAGAATAATCATATCGTAAGAAACCAAATTGACTATGTACTGATCAGCCATAGATACAAGATTGGATTGCATGGAGTAAGAATTTACATTTACCCTGGGACCGATATCGGCCCTGATGATAATCCAGAATTGCCAGTTAAATTGAAGAAAGTTGTACGAAGATTTGTCAAGAAAATTGACATGAACAACTTAAAGAAACTCGAAGTACAAACAAAACTCAACGAAAAAGTAAATGGGGTCATCACTCAAAAATCAGCAACCAGCCAGCGTAGAAGACACCTGAAACAACTTCAAAGACGCCACCGTAACGGTCACAAATAATGAAATAGCAAGCAGCAAAAAGAAGAAATGGATGACTGATGGAATATTGCCCCTCATGAATAAAAGAAGATCTTTTAAAAATAAGACGAAATTGAATACAGGACGATCAATAAAGGAATTGGAAATAAAATCCATACAGCCAAAGAAATAGATGCACAGAAATAGAGAAATTAGAAGAAAAACATCATCATTTCAACATACACAAATTAGTAAAGGTAGTAACAGGCCGTACAAAACTTTGTAGGGTGAATAATATAGTAAAGGACAATAATACCATCTCTGAGCCCAAGTAAGTCCTCCATCATTGGATGAGCTATACCTGACAACTCTACACCGAAAATAACAACAGAGTTTTACAGACGCATACGAAGGCGAACCTTCCCCAAAAATCCTGAAATCAGAAGTCCTAAAGGCAATTAAGCAGAGTAAACAAGGAAAAGCAGCAGGACCAGACGACGTATACCTAGAGGTAATAAAACTGCTAAATGATGAGAATGTAAATGTTTTAGTGGACTTGTTTAATCGCACATATATAAGACGGGCGATATACTGCAGGACTGGCTCCATTCCACCTTTATACCGATCCCGAAAATACCAAATGCAAACCGTTGTGACCAGTTCCATGTAAACAGTTTCTGAAATTATTCCTAATGATAAACCATACAAGAATTTAAGACAGGTGTTAAAGAGACATTGGTCTCACACAGTTTGGGTTCAGGCAGGGCTTCCGTAGACGTGAAGTACTTTTCAGCTTAACCATCCTACTTCAAAAATGCAGACACCAGCAAAAAGACGATTTCATGTGTTTCACAGATCGTGAAAAGGCGTTCGACTGTGTTAAACATACAAAATTATTAAAGCTGCTCCAATGTAGGCCGATAGATACAAACGATTTAAGATTTAAAAAAACCTCTATACAAATCAAACAGCATCAACACAGGAAATGAAACTACGCGAAAATTCCCGATAGAGAAATGTATAAGGCAGGGCTGCCTCCTTTTCAATCTTTACTAGGAGGCAATTTTTGAAAGCGGCTTGAGAGATACCAAGGACGGCATTAAGGTCAATAGACAGGTTGTCATTAATCTTCGCTATACCGATGACACAGTCGTAACAGCTGATAGCCAGGACGCACTACAATGTCTTATCGATAGAATAACTACCGAAGGAGAACGTCTAGGTTTAAAAATTGACATAGACAAAACGAAGGCTATGCTGGTCAGCAGAACACCATATGTGCACCTGAATATTACAGTAAACGGCAGGAATATCGAACATGTCTTCAAGTTCCGGTATCTCGTAAGCTGGATAACCGAAGACCTGAAACCAGACTTAGAGATACGCAGCAGAACTGAACAGGCCAAAGTAGAATTTATGAACATGAGGGCTCTTCCCAGCAACAACAGCCTTAATTTAACACTACGGTGCCGATTTGTAAATGTTACATTTACTTGATGTTGCTGTATGGAGTAGAGACCTGGACAATAAAGGCCAATGTTATGAACCCACTTGAAGCTTTTGAAATGAGGGTGTTCCGACGATTACTTAAAATTCCGTGGACAGACCGTACGACGAACGTCGAAGTCATAAACCAAATGGGAAGAGAAAGAGAACTACTACAAATAGTGAAAAGACGGAAGGTTGCATATCTGGGTCACATATTCAGAAATTCCCAGTACCAGTTCTTAAAGCTAATTATGGAAGGAAAAATCGAAGGAGAAGAGGCATCGGGAGAATGAAATACTCGTGGCTTAAGAACATAGGAGACTGCACAAACCTCGAAGCCAACACTCTTCAACGTCACGCAGAGTTTGCCAGAATTGTGGCTGACATTCATTAAATGAATATAGCACCTCAAGAAGAAGAAGAAGAAGAAGAAGGAGAAGAAGAATGGCACCAAAAAGGGCTGGTTGTAGTTCATACAGGCTTACTCAGTCAAAAGATTGATACATGCAACAAAGGCGAAAAAAAGAGACAAAGTTAATAAATGGTGGAAAAACTTACATAAGTCTCCAGGGGGCCTAGAAGTACAGTAGGTGCAGCAACCTCAGAACCTCGTGATCAGACATTTTCCCAAAAGCAAAACAGGCGACAAACGTGTAGTCTCACTGGCAGCACGACAGTTCAATTACATCCCACGTTTAATCACCTTGATATTTATTAGGCCGAATGTTTATCGTTTCGCGTTGTATTAATCGGTTTGACCAAATATACATGTCTCGCTAGGAAAATACTCCACGAAGTAATTTTTTGAAAATTGACGTTTTGCTTTCGCTGCGAGTCCTCGTCCCGAATTCCTGGTATGTTGTTCCAGACAATATTTGCATGGACCGCAGACATTTAGCGATTAATACGACCATCGAGCTCACTAAAGATCGATCAGCTGTTACGTTACGATTTTCAAATATCCAGGGTTAACGAGCGACGTCCCTCCCTCCGTTTAATTTGGTTTGGTCTTAAAAGTGGCTCGAATTTCGCATAGCAACCGAATTCTAAGTGAAGCCTTTGTTTATTTACTCAAGAAGATGTATAGACCTTTTTTTGTCGAGAATTTGCGCCATCGTGTCGCCACTCATAATCTTACGGCCGGTAATTATTTTTGGAATTGGCAAACACAGTCAGTGATCACGCGCTACGGACGTGATGGGTATCGTGAAGAGAGGGAGATTGTTAACGCCCAGTAGAGATTTGACCAGGCCATGATAGGCTAGAAATAAGAAGAAAGGAAGATTGGAAACTCAGTCATAGGTCAGGATGTCATTTCCGGTTATAAGTGGGGGTCAGTTGGAGTGAAAGTCAGAAGGAGGAAAAAACTTAGCTTCGGGCCTTAAAAGGGGTAGGGCGGCCGAACCCTCGAGAGTTCGGCTGTCCAATTTTGAGTGGAATTCAAGTTGTTTTTTTTTATTGGTATTAGTTAGTTGGGCTTGAGTATTCATGTGTTCAGTTAAGAAATCAAACTCGGTGTGGATCGGTTCTGTAGACAAACTTTTGACTAGGGAGCCCCATAATTCGAGAGGCCACTGTTGTTAGAATAGTCAGAGTGTAATCGGTACGCAAGAGTTTAGTGCGGTGCAAAACGAACAGGGAAAACGAGAGTGAACCGGTGCGAGTAAGACGCTATTGCGCTTTTGACCGTCTGTGCGTTGCGCCCCCTACGTCCTGAAGAAATTCCTGGTTCCCGCCGGAGACGGCAGATAAGCCGCCGAGAGCTGCTATCACCACGCGAGTGGCCCCAAACAGGCCTCGCTGTTGATGCCGGACACCTCAGCTTCCAAATCGACACAGTGATGGTGCGATAATCAAGGTAGATTCTTTTTATTAATGGGCCCATTATTGAACAAACAATCAATCGATCGATCGAAATCAGACAATCTGTTTTGGACATTTTTTACTTAAAGTTTAAAATTTGAAGAAATTATTTTAAATGACTGACGTAGTAAATATTAGAATACTTGTAGTAATGTAATTAGGTATTGCGGAATCTAGTTAATGCTGTGGTTTTATGAAATACTCAATTAAAGCAGCTATAATCAGACCTTTGATTTTTCTCTCAACCACTCCCTGATTATATTTAGTTTTGCTAGCCGGACCAGGAGTAAGAAATCATGAAGTAAGTAAAATTCATGCGATTCGCAGCATAACGACTTGACCACAATACAAATACGTGCTAATGAAGCTATTGATGGCCCTACAACGAAACCTTGAGGTCTTCTAAATGGAACCAGTAGATAACGAGAATATTAGCCAAGATGTTGCTTTGGACTGGAGTAACTCGTACTGATGGGAGAAGCTTCTCAAACTTTACAGACTTATTGAGCCAACCAATATAGCTAAAAAAGAATACATTTGTCACACTAAAATTTTACCGGTAAAAAGCTATACTATCGTGTAGAAAATAGTTCATAGACGAAAACTTCCGGATTTCCGGATTTTTCCGGATATTTTCCGGTGAAAAATGATCCGATCGAGACGAAGCATAGTTTGACAGAGTGTTGCGCGCGCATTGGGCTCACGTCCCACCGCTCTAGACCAGCTGGAACGAGGACAAGTAAGGCTGTTTCGTTACGTCGGTTCTTTTACAATTCATATACAGTTCGCTTACCGGTTTGCATATATGATGACTCACAGCGTTACATGCTTCATGCTGACGGCAAGTTGAAGATTTTACCCCATATAAAAACGTTTATTTTTCTCATGCGCGCGTATAGAAGTTTTCACTTCAAAAACCATGTCGTGTCCATAGGTCTGCTTACAAGAACACATTACACAATTTGTTGCTAAAGGGCAATTCCTTGCTCGTTAAGACAACGGTGTTCCGTAACTTATCCTAGAACACTTGCCAATGCACCTTTCTGGTGGAATGTTATTTTCCACACATCCCATGAATGCTTTACGTTTGTGTTGTGGACTAACTCAATTTAATCTCTAAGTACACGAGTGTTACTTTCTATCCGCCGAGCATACGTCGGGCATTTGATAAAGAGAGTAATGGACGATTATTATAATTGCAGCGAGCGGGGACGGTTTCAATCGCACCGTCGGAGCGCACGAGCAGAGACACGAGATTAATCTTAATTTCCAGCAGGTCCCCGACATAAATAATCTCGAGACCCGCTGTCCTCCATCAATCATAAAAGAGGAAACGCCGAAAGAGAGAAACGGCAAAGCGTAACATAGTTGCGAGCGTCCCAGAAGCGTCATTCTTCAGAATAAACTGCTCCAACTACACTACCGGCATCAAATGGATAGAACGTCTCGTTGGGTTCGAGGGCCCTTTGCGTAAGGTAAACATACGCATATATCAGTGTCTGTGCCACTCCGATTTTCGTCGGTGAACGGTGTTTTATGTGCTCCCGTTTGTTGACAATCCTGGAGGGCCGACCTTTTGACTCTTTCACGGTTGCGGGGACATTTAGTGGAATTGGGCCGGAAGAGTGGAAGGAAGAGGAAAAAAGATTTATATTTATAAAAGTCCCGAACGCATTAACTTTAGAAAGAAAAGATCGCTGAAAAATGTATGGGCATGTTTCGCAGCGGGTTCAACGATACGTCCCACATAAATCGTACAGACGCCGCGAATGCATTTTCTTACTGGAAGTTCATTTAGAACGTATCTCAGATCGCTGCGGCGTGAGGTTTCCGATTGATGCGCTTTCTATGCAAGAAAATGAGTTCGTCCGCGAGGAAGAGATGGATAGCATTTCAAACATCGTAACGAATTTTCGGATAACGTAGGCATCAATCACTTAACACAAATTTATGGAGTGTCTACCAGGACTACCAGTGTGGTGTTTTCTTGTCCTACTGAGCTTGAAATATTCTTGCAGTACGATCGTTCATTCGGGTGGACGTTAGTCTATGATTTAAGTAGCGGCGGTGAACAATTCATTCCAGAAATTAATTTGGCGAAGAGCATAACGCTTATTTACACCTATCGTCTCACTTTTCTATAATCCTTCCTTTCATCAGTGTTGATGTGTTGAAATCTGGCGGTTTCGCAATTACATTATGTGAACCATGGGACGATCTCAGAGTATGAAGATTAAAAAGACTAAGTTTAATTAGTGACTTTCTCTTGGCAAATATCGACTTGTCGAAACCTAAAAAGCCCCCATCGAAGTAATAAAGCGAAATACTCTTTAGTTAATTTGAATGAAACAAATTTCTAAAAATCATATTTCACTAATTACTATCTATCTATTCACTATTTCACTATCTACTATTTGTAATTTAGGTATTGTCATGTTTCGCCATTGCGATATTCTTGACACAAGTAAAAATTAACGCAGTCAGGATAGGTTAATTACCTTCAGGAACAGGTGGCCGTCTTGAACAATATTATATTTCATTGGATGCGAATAACTAAATAAAAAGAAGACCCCGAATTCAAGTTGGGTACTTTAAATACAAACGTTGCGGGTCCAGATAGGATTGATCAGTCGTTTGTCCAGTTCAACAGTTGCGCTGGTGGTTCTCTCCGAGCCGTGACTGTTTTCGGTTCTCGAGTGATCTACCCTTAACCATTTATCATAACTGAGTCATTTTTCTTGGTTTTCAGTTGTTCATCTTTTGCTAAATGTATTTTTTTTTTCTTAAGCTATATACTTTAAGTACCATTGTTTCCTTATTTGTTTTATGTTTAATGAAAATAAATACACCTTGTTTCTAACTCTTTTTTTTATATGTGATGTACACGACATTATTCTCTATTTTCATTGAATTAACTGTTAGCATTTAACAATAACTTCCTTGGCTCTAAATATAAATTAAGGATAATGAACTTGAAGTGTGGAATGAATTTTGTGACAATTTTTTCAAAACATATGAAATCATCAGAGAATGATGTATAAAATCGCCGGAATAATTCAATTGAATCAATATACCCACAAAGTTTTAAATGGATTCTGTGGTAAAGCCTTTCCACCTTTTGGAACAAGTGACAAAAAGTCAACAACCTTCATCTTCTATTACGAGACCTGCTACTCACACTACACTACGCTTCAACTACTACTCGATCACAGAAAAATAAATGTCGAAAAACTATTACTGTTACTATATACTTCACTTCCAAAAATCAATAATTTTAACTGAAAGTAGAAAAGCAAACAATAGTGAAAATTCATAATGTTTTAGTACGGAGATCGCTACTGACTTCAAACGTTGAAAAATAATGAAAGCAAAGAAAGAAATTACTTAATTAAACAATAACGTCATATTTATTGGATGTTTGCATGTATTGGATGTCAGAGTTTTGATAAGCGAGTAATAATGAAGTTATTAGACACATGACTTTTTTTTTTGTTTTAAACGGATGTGTTGTTTATACATAACGCTTCTAGAATTTTTAGTTAAATGTTAGTTTGGAGTTAGTTTCTTCCCATTTGTAAGTTTTAAAATATGTCGCGAATCAGGAAATTGCATTAGGTACTTATAATTTTATTTCACATTTTTCTAACACAGATCCTAAATGTTTACATTACTTAAACTTCATGTTTACTTAATATTTAATTCTAACTTCTGAACTTGTATTAACTTATAAGACTGCAAAGTCATTTCGTTAAGTGTTTGACTCGTTAACATTTAATCTGTTGTTAGATTTACACTAGTATGTGAAATTTAAGGGATTCATTCCAATCTCTAATTTGAGAATATATCTTTAACCAAGCCCAACACACCAAGGATTTTTGGGTTCAATCACTTTACAAATATCGATGAGCATTTTAAACAGTAAACCCTATTTTAATCAGAGCAATGTCAATTTAGCAAAGTAAACCTATCCTAATAATGATATAGTGCTACGTAGCTCAATTAAACCTAAAATATCCGTTGTGTGTACATTCTGCCCCATTACTCCATATTTCACACAATGTGTGAAAAACAAGTGTGATGTGTCCGTTAATTATAAATCAAACCCACCAATGCAACATTAGCAAGGTTTCATGTTCAGTCATTCTTTATTTGAGGAAAAATTCCTCCCTGCGTATTCTTATCAAGCGTCGAGTTGAGATTTTATTTCATTATGTTACATTCAGGCCAGCAACTTTAATCTTAACTTTATTATCGGCAGTCGGTTATGATGAGGGTATCCCTCTTTGACAGATTTATTAAATCTGACCAGTTCCGGTTTGACCCGGAGGAATCTATAACTTGATGACGTCTATCGTTAGGAAATAAGGAAAAAAGTTACTGCAGCGAAACATGGCGCTTTTTATTATGTTGTTTATGAGTTCAGAACGTAAAATTATACGGAACGACTCGGGGGATATCTCGTTCACGAGATATGACAGAGCAATATACAAACGACCGGCTTTGATTCATACTTCTTATGGCGAGGGTCGTTTCGGCTGTGAAATGAGTTCAAAGGGAATTTCCGTATCAGACGATTTAAAAATTTTTTCTTAAATTTAAACAGCCCTTTCATATCAGCAATTATGGTTTATTGGCGATTTATTTTTTATGCGCCGTCAAAGAATGTCTCATCTACTTCGTAAACTTTAACCGTAATTTTGTTATTGAATTTCTATGTCGTAAAGTCTCGTTATATTAGAAAATGTTATTTAAACTCCTCTTAACTCTATCAAACTTTGTTACATTAACCGGCGTCTTCTGCAAAAAGATAATGAGTGATTACGTCGACTGGAGGATTATCGACCGAGAGGCGAGTAGTTTAAATCGGATACCGTTTGCCAAATGGACATAAACAATTTAAACTGAGAACGAATATAATAACAGTAACAGTGTTCTTCCCATTTTACGAGTAGTATGTGACTTTGCTCTCTTTAAATTGGCTACAGGATATACGGCAAATACGTGAGCGTTCCGTTTGAATTCGGGAGATATAATGGATAGAAATATTGGACGTGGAAGGTGAATTAGAGTCGATTCAAAGAAAAACAGTTATTGTTAATATTTCTGCAGTCTTATAGCGCGCTGGGAACTGGGACGTCCGAGGGAAGACCCTTTCAATTTCCTAGGGTCGATTCATCGAAATTAATCTGGGAACGAATAAAATCTTACGATATCAGACCGCCGGCGGCGGCGGCGACGACGGCGGCAGGGTAAAAAATAAATCGCAAAAACTTTTGAGCGAGACGAAAGTTATATTGGGAGCAAAGTTGTTCTCCTCCGTGAACTTTCTCCAACTTCTCCCGGTAATTTTCGGTAATATTGGGAAACTCGGGGAGCGCCAAGTAATTTCGATACCGCTTTATAAATTTATTATAATTCTTTTTTAAAGAATCCAGCGAGCGCCTTCGCGGATCGCATCGGGACATCGATTGTTATCCGGGCGCCTTCGTTAAGGTTAAGTTGGCTTATTAGCAGTTTCGAATATAAGTCATGTATGTGACATATTTTAATCTGGTAACTGATTTTTATCAGTTATATATGTATATGCACCAACAACGAGTCATTCAGACGAGGAGATCGAAGATTTTTATGAGTCGGTCAGAACAGCCTTGCAGACCACACAAACACACTTTGCAATGATAATTGGGGATTTCAATGCTAAGTTGGGTTTCAAGCAGGTTAACGCAGAAACGGCTTTAGGAAACTTTGGCTATGGAGAAAGAAACGAAAGGGGAGAAAGACTTTTGGACTTTTTACATCAGGAGAACCTTTTTGCAATGAACTCCTTTTTCAAAAAGAAGCCCCAACGCAAATGGACATGGAAGAGCCCAAACGGAAGAACTAACAACGAAATTGACTTCATAATCACAAACAGAAGGGAGGTCATTCAGGATATAGCGGTACTTAGTGAAATTTCGGTGGGAAGCGACCACAGAATGATCCGAGCGAAGAACAGTGTTGAAGTATGCATGCAAGAGGGCAAATCTGAGTGGAAAAGGTATCAACATAAATAGAGAAAATCTAAACCACCTTCGATTTGCGGATGATATTGTGCTAATAACGGACAGTATAGAGTATAGACGAAGCTAAAGACTTACTGAACAGACTCCACCGCTCCTCCCTAGAAGTAGGACTGAAAATAAATATGTCTAAAACACAAATTATAACAAATCTAGTACTCAGCGAAAGCATAAGCATTGCTGGAGCAGCCATCGATCAGACTACTTCTTACAAATACCTAGGAGACGAGATTTGCCTTGGAAGAGATTACCAAACCATCGAACTAAACCGCCGCATTAGACTGGCCTGGGTAGCTTTCGGCAAACTTAACTAATATGTTTTCAAATCAGATATCCCAGTAAGTCTTCAAACGAAAACATTCAATCAGTGCGTGCTACCAGTTCTTACCTATGGAGCAGAGACCTTGACACTTACGAACAAAACAGTGTACGAAATTCGCGTAGCACAAAGGGCCATGGAACGCGTCATGTTGGGTATCTCTCTCAGACAACGAATTCCAAACCAAGAAATTCGACGCCGAACAGGAGTCCTGGACGCGATAGAGAAGATAACAATCCTTAAGTGGAATTGGGCAGGACATGTCGCCAGAATGACGGACAACAGATGGACAAAACGTATATTTGAGTGGAGGCTGAGACAAGAAGCCTACCGAAACCGAGGCCGCCCACCAACAAGATGGACCGATGACCTGACACGATGCCACAGCAACTGGATGCAGGCAGCACAAGACCGAGATGCATGGAGAAGAATGAGGGAGACCTACGTCCAGCAGTGGACACGAGATGGTTGACTTATGAACTGATTTTTAGCTAAATGCAGAAGCAGTGCCACATTGCCGATCAAATGTGGCTTCTACTAATATTATTTTGAATTCAAGACGCGTGTCAATCATATCGGCGCCATCAGTCGAAATAATCTCTAAGAAAAACTAGACTAGAACACTATAGTAGATCCAGTAGATTCATTGATAAAATGAAATTTGTAGGTAAATATAAATTCCAATGTAAACTATTTACTTTGTGTTCAGCCTTTTCTTTATATTGTCCATGTGAACATATTTATGTATACTTTATAACATTTTTTGATAACAATCAACATCACTTATTTGAAAATTTTGTAAACATTTCCCTGTAAGATCTATGTCCTTAAGATGTTCCTTCAAGATTACCCTAGTGAGTATTATAAGATTTTTAAGTACTGAAATATGTATTTCTTACTCGTATTAAATTTCGTAGGTAATTGATTTCCTAGGATTGTCCTGAGGAGAACCTCCGAAAGCTAGGCTTATATTAGTAAATTGCCTTTCTTTTACTGGCCTTATGACTGCATACCCAGAAGGGTGCCAATTTTTTCAATAACGCCGGTGCCTACAAAAAGTATGATTTCCAATAAATTATTAACGAAAAAATTACTTTTCTCTGTATGCCCGCGAAGAGTATAACTCCCAAAAAACTTTAGGAGAAAAAAATAACTCTGGTAAGAGTTGGCGAAAGAATATATTTTCCTCTACATGCCCGCGAAGAGTATAACTCCTAAAAGATTTGTACCGAAAAACATTATTTCCCAACGTGTGACTACGAAAAATATAATTCATGATAATGAGTCAACGAAGACTATAATTTAGAAAACTTTGCGGCGAAGAAATCTATTTCTCGGGAAATGTTAGCGAAAAAAATTATATTCATGTGTGTGTTCGCAAAGAGTATAACTGCTAATAAATGTTCGGCGAATAAAATACCTCTTCGATAAATTTCTGCCAAGAAAATTATTTCCATTTGCGTGCCCGCGAGAAGTACAACTACAAACGATGAAAAAATGAGCATATTTTAATATAGAATAGCAAAAATATGTGACATTTTCTTTTTCGAATTAAACCCTACTTTTCTTCAAACTTTTCTTTACAAAAACTTTACTCTAGTCCGAAAATATTGATAAAGCTTTTTAAAAAATCATAATAAAAGTCATAATGTGCACTACCATAATCTAAATTAGGCGTTATCATGGAAAAAACATTATTTGATATAAAGGTAAATTTATTTTCAGTAAAAATTGGAAAAATTGTATGTCGCTTTTTTCACTTTTAATTTTTCAAGGAGTTATTGTTTTCCCTCGGATTATAATGAGTTAAGAGCCTTCGCGGACACCCAAACAGAAATAGCTTTCTACGCCGTCATTTATCATGAAGCAATTTTTTTCTCCGCGTATTATGCGGAGTTATACTCTTCGCCGACACTTATAACGGAATTATTTTTTTTTCGCCGCGTATGATTAGGAGTTATACTCTTCGCGGATACCCAAACACCTTTTCGCCTTTCTTTCTTTCTTTCTTTCTTTCTTCTACCTTTCTTTCGGCGAAGAAAGGATACCTTTCTTCGCCGACACTTATTAAACAATTCTTTTTATCACCGCTTATTATTAGGAGTTATACTCTTCGCGGACTCAGAATCAGAAATAATTATTTTCGCAAGACACTTATCGAATAGTAATTTTTTTCGCGTGGACGCATGAATAAAAATGACTTTAGTCGCCGACAAAGACTAATTGTATTCGTTGACGCATTATTAAGAGTTATACTTTACCCTGACATACAATTAGAAGTAATAGTTTATTGAAAGATATACTCTTCGCCGCGTTTTTCAGAGTTATACTTTTCGTAGGGAACGGCTAAATATGGTATATTCCTGGATTATCACCATTATCGAATCCCAATTGCGCACCTCGATTAAGAGACGTGGAGAAAAAATTATTGAAAACAAATACCGAGAAGTAGGCAATGGTTTATCTATTAATGGTGTTGTAAATAAAAACAATTGTCATTTGAACACGAATTAGTATCACGAATCGATGATATATAATATAATTAATGAGTATAAGCTCAACCATGAAACAACTGCGCCAAAAAATTACAAAAAGTTCGCTACAAAATCGAATATTAATGAGATGATGTCTATGGAAGTACTATAAGACGTACAGTACATTTGTTTGATATCAAAGTCATTCCATGAAGAAAGTTTTAAACGTTGTTATTAAGGACGAAGACCTGCCCATGAACTTTTAGCAAACTTGTAAATAAATTAAATTTGGAAGGCATGGAAGCCATGTTAACACATCGAAATGAGATAATATGTAAAAGAAGCCAAAATTTTCAATACCTTCCCAACCTTCTTCTAATTGAAAAAAGGAATGTTGAAAACAATTAAACAATCTCGAGAAGAAGGCAGAACAATTTATCATCTCGACGCAACATGGCTTAATGCTGGTCATACAAAGCAAAAACCTGGGAAGATCAAATCATAACTTCCAGCAGGCAAGCAGTTTTGAATGACTTTTCCACTGGATTGGAAAACCCTTCCAAGTAGCGAAGAGGTAGACAATATGCCACATATGTAATGAAGACGGTTTGTACCTGGCGCCTTATAGATGTTTGGATTGAAGAAATTTTTACAGCTATGAAAAAATGAGTGGGGAATTTTTTGAAAAATGGTTTAACATCTGTCTAATGTTTGATAATAATTCCATCCTCGTGGAACAGTACTGACTTCCAAAGTTATTAAAATCAATTCCAAGGTAATTTAGGAGATGGCTAGTATGAGTATGGCTAGTTATTTTCAAAAATACTTCAAAATCCCGCTTCGGCTATTTTAAAAAACTTTCCAAGGTAGGCAACAATAAATATCCAAAGAGTGTACATATAAGTGTGGTTAAGTTGATGGTAAAGCATAAGCAAAAATTATTTCGTTTAAAATTAAGAACAATTGTTATTATATCGATTCATCCCTGATCAATAAAATATTGTAGGTATCCACATTTGTAACAATTTTCATGGTTATATTTTCTGAAATATTTTTTTAGATTACTAACACCGGTTTTGTATCCTAGAACTGCCACAACCAGAAAAGATGATATTTTATTGTCAGTTATATATTTGTAGTTAATTTTTCTACCTCTCCTTTAGTTCCTTACAGTAGTACTTCGATAATAGTTGGATTTCTATTGATATATGTTACGTCAGAACCACAATGCAATGCATTTCGACTTTTTGTCTTATTTTCATATTTTTTGCCTCTGGCAGTTATTACTGCCATTTTTTAATACTACGCAAATATATTATTCTCAGATTTGCTTTTGCTTTTTGCTGATACAAATTAATGTGTTAATACGTTGGTTGCTATGGAGAGCAACGATGGCAGCTCCGCCATTTCTCATATCCGTGGTGCTTTACTACGCATCCGTCTTCCATTAGGAAGACGAGAAATTAGCATTTAATATAAGATTGCATATATCTGCACATTCCGTGTCTCCTTGTACGTACCGTAGACTCATCCAGCAGAACGCTCAGAAACATTTCCTCGCTTCAGCTGGATTCTTCCCTCGACAATTATAAAACAATAGAAACCTCTAATTCGATAATCGTCCCTTATTCGCCGGCCTGCCAACTTTCCTCTTCCGCCTGTATTCGATAGGCTTCACGAGCAATCAATTTAGGAAATAACCGGAGTTTCGTTGGTTCCCGATAAGGCCTGTTCGGAAATGAATTATTTAGGATAGAGTTATTCGGGGCATTAGAACGAAAAGTGTTCGATTGCACCGGCGGCGACGGCAGAAATACGAATTATTTGTTATTCCCATCAGCGAACGTACCCCAAAACGAAATTTACATGCAAAATGGTCCTACACCGCGAACACAAAGAGGATTAATAATACTCGGCGGAGACGTAGGGAACGTGGGACGGGCGCTCGTCCTTCTCGAGTTTTGCTTTACCAAGCCAGTAAATTAATTGATAACCCTGAAATTCGATTCGACTAACCAAACAATCGAGTGATAATTAACGGATTAAGAAAGCAAGTTCACTGCGTTCTGAAGTGGCAATCCAGCAAAATTCGTGTCTACTTAAATGCTTTGACTTGCTGAAAATTGATGGTAAATGAAAATCTTTTTTTGACGTGATAAACGTCTTATAAATCGATGTGCGGGCTACACATCCCAGAAAACATTGTAACGTTACGCCTGGCCTGACCCATGCGTGGAAGCGAGAGCGGGAACAAGTGACAGAGATCGACCTTCGTTTGGCTTGCGACGCATTGTACGCACACGTATGTTAGCGTTTCGCTTCTGACGCATCTATCTCCCTTCCATTCTGCCTGCCGCTTGGGTCCGCGGGAAAGAGAGACAGCGGCAGCACACAGCTCGACGTTAACGTATTGCCGGCTATTCATAAAGTGAATTTGATATTTCCAGTCAATATCATTGCTTATTACAATCACAATTGCGGCAATAAGATAATTGATTCTTATTATTAGTGATTAGTTATATAATCTCATATATGTGTTCTTTCATCATTAAAACAAAGTAGCATCGGTCAGCGAGTGCAGTAATAACAGTTTATGTTACGATGTCGACTAAAAAATTATTATGAATGATATAAATGATCGTTTAAAAAGTTGACTGCTTTCAAGATTAATGTTTAACTTCACACATGTCATAACAATGTGTCTAAAATGACAAGTTGGACCGGCCAACCGCAGTGCGAAAAAATCTTCTGCAATATACAGCTGGTTGAGCGGGCTTTTTAAAAGCAGCAAATTAGTCAATGATGATTTAGTGATAATAATTCAGTGCAATTCATAAACATATGCACTTTTTCATTAATGTTTTCTTATGACGTTATCACGTAAAATTATCGTCCATAAACCGACTTTACAGACAACCAAATTCTTTAAATGTTGCACTATAATGGGCTCGTTACACTACCTATTAAAAACCCCTTTACAATTACAATTACTATTTTCAGAATAATTAATTTACATAATGACGCCAAATATTCCATTACAATATTATATATTAATTACAATGATTACGTAATATCTATATTATTAATTTCAGTTCATGTTTGCATTTAAACCTATTATAGTTATGCAGTAAACAATATTATTAAGCCCCAGCTGAAATATATTTTGAAATAATTTGACATGACAGCATATGGCACTAATAAAATCAAAACCGTTCGCAATAATAAACATTTACAACATACAAGATTAAATATTAAACTTTACTATTAAACTCAACTTAAAAAGTTTAAAAAACGAAGAATTCTAACTAGACACATTTGCTCCACTCATTTTTCAGATTACTTTAATTCCCTCTGTCTCAATTGGTTAAAATAATGCTTTTAAACGATCATCGAGAACTTTAATTCCCCTGTTAAGTTAATTTCTACCACATTGTGCAGATTGTTTTGAAACGGCTTAACTTCCAACAATATGGCATTAAACACAATTAAAACCAAACGTTGGGAATTTTTCCGTCTGCTGTTATATCCTAGATTTGCATACCGTGAATCCGATTCGATTTTATTATTCCACCGTGCGAGAACGGCAACCAACGCCATTCTGTAGCGACAAAGCATAAAATCTGCATCAGTGCAACAATATTGTTTTGTACAACTAAATACGGATCAGGGTGTTAGCGCGTTTGTAATATTTGCTGGGTTCACTGCAGTGTATAATAGAAAATGACAGATGTGGAATTGTCGGTTTAAAGGAATTTTTGTGGTATCGAGTAACTGCTGCAGGAAAATTAAGATTAAGTTCAAAGCGAGAATAGACGGCAAAAGTGGCTTAAACAATATGGGGAAAATTCACCGCGAACAGTTCCTCAAAATCACAATTCAACAAAGTTAAAAAATCATTTGATAAATATGAAAAAATATTAGATACTGGAATGCATATTGAGTAGTATGTTACGATGAGTTTGTTTTGGTTGTGTTCTTTTAACACTAATGTTACTATTTATTTTATTTTGAGTGTCTTCCTTTATCAATAAAAATATTAACTATTCATAATTTCACTGATACTGACAACATAATTGCAGCAGTGATCAATCCGAGCAGGATTACCAAAAACTTCGGTAGATGAAATATTATCATAACTTAATTATAGTTAGAAATACATACTACATGATTACAACAGGTAAATTAGGATCTAACTTAGACTACGTGTGCATTTTCATCTAGTTAATTTACCGCAAAAAAGCGGGTACAGTAGTCGGTACTGTAGAATAGTGCAAAGAATAGTACTATTTTACTTTCTTCATTGGGAAATTACGTTTTTACAACAAATAATACGGAACTCGAATTAACCACAATAAAACAAGTGGGAATTCACAAACTACGCGACCCTGTTCGACACTTTTACGACTTTCCCAGGAGAACGACAACGTCGCATCTCTACGACCGGTTTTGCAGCTATACGTCTTTAACGTCGAAGGTGGCAACGTCGTGCTGGGGGTCAACGTGGAGTTGATAACCGGCTGTCAAATCACCGTAACGTACCGAGAAAACGAGAGAAAGAGAGTGGGAGAACTTATATTCCACCCCCTCCTGCTAGGTTTGTAGGTATAATACAGAGCATGTATACAATACTATATATAGCTACAGCATTATACATTTTCATGTGTAAATGCTCGCTCCAGCATTTTACTATAGAGAAAACATAGTATAACGCCAGTATAGAAACTTCGCTTCAATAACAATTACTAAATAGAGGCAAAATCATTTACTTTGTTTGATAGGTACCGAAAATACTATTTCAATTTGGTTAGTGATTAATAGCTTTGCTATTCCAACAATATCATGAGTAATAATAATGATATCAAATATATTTCTCCGACAAATTGTAACTGTGTTGAAATATTCCTTCGATTAATTGTTCTTGAACTTTTGCTACAAAAAAGGGTTACACTATGACTTCAATTAAAAGTTAAAACTCACATAATTAAAATCAAGATGTTTCTATTAAAATTGTTAAAGTTTCCTGTTTGGTTGTTTAGTCCCAATTACCTTTTACCTAGTAACAGTATTGATCTCGATATCATGCCTGCGTCGGTTTTCTTGAAGATTCCACGATAATAAGTTTGATCTGCTTTTCTCGTGTTCCAATGTGAATAGCAAAACGCAAGCTCGTGCAGCTTACTTTTCTGATACGGAAATAGTTAACTGTTTTAAAAATCTATCAATTCCAGATGGGATTAAGTCGTTAGAGTTTCCATTGAATATTTCGCAAGTGTAATTGGACTTTCAAAGGGAAACGAGCGTAGAAGAGTAAAATTCGTGCTCGTGAAGCTTCCTTTTCTGATATAGAAATCGACGAAATCCTTAATCCCCGGGATCGTCCTCCTCCACCGGAATGATTTTCCGGTCGACTTTCCTTTTGAAAATCTCCCGGCGTATGTTGATGCTGTTTCCGTTTTAACCTATCCAGCGTGATCCGCCGCGATTAATGTTAATGCATGCAAGATGTGCACTCATCATTAAGCTCTAGAGGACACTGGAGTCTCACTGATTATACTTCGTAGAGATTAATACCAGGGGTTACGTCCCAATTAGATCGTTTCTATGTATACACATATATACAGAACGAACCGGACAGAGGGAAAGGTGAATATAAATTCAGCCATAGGAGGCCAATTCAGCCATAGGAGGCATCAAACAACAATTCGCAATAATTTTTCTTTAAACATTTACTCAAATCTTCGATGGAAACGATTTTAGAGTAAAATTAGATAGGAAACAATAGTAGAGAGTCGCTTGAGCGATCGAGAGTTGATCATTAGTTTGAGCACAACATGCAAAAACCAAATTTGTTGAGTGAGCTAAAATCTTTATTGATAAATCAATTAGTTATAAATTCATTATAAAAGATTTCCTTGTGGACTCACGAAATGAAGTGAAAAATTTTGCGAGTTTTCCAGATCCAAATCCAAAAATTTAAATTTGCCATGAATTATGCATTGTTAATTAAATACGATTTTAACTGAAATGTATCACTTTTGCACATAATTAATTAATGAAGGTAAATAATGGCCGTATCTTCAAAAGTACAAGATTTGTTCATGTTGATGATAAAAAATATTAAAAATTAATATAGCTAAGTCAGTTAGTTTGTCGAGATATTTGATTTTAGAAAAAGAATCATTGTAATGATTATTATATCTCAAGATATGGTTATAAAGTGTGTTTTGCCGCTTGCTTGGGCGAGTGCTGCAGCAATTCTTGCAAAATTGAGCGCTTAACATATAATACATTGGGATATAAAGCTGCTAGAGAGAAAAAATACATTATTTTATAATTACGATTTTTAACGAAAATAATTACATACATCGCATCTCGCAATTTGCAGAAAATCAAGCATTTCCCCATGAATTCTATCCCATTTCTCTACATTAATAATTTGTAAAGATAAAATAGTTCAAAAAATGCATATTTCATTGAATTGATATTGCTGTCATCCTCGAGTACCCGATAATTCTTCAAGATTTATTTTCTATAAATCACAAGTCAAGTGAATAATTTAACCGTAAGGGTAATAAAGGCCCTCCGGGATAGTCATCGAGTATTTTAACAGAAAGTTTTTGACTACATTTCGAAGAAGTAGTGTACGTCGCGATTTCTAAAACATGTGCTTACCATCTGTATATGAGATGAAACATGCGATCTTCAGCGATGGTCAGCACGCCCTTTACTCTTTACCGGAGTGATTTTCAACCAATAAGCGACAAGTAAAGGGGACTGAAATCAATCTGACCAATAAGCGGAGATCGCGTTTCCCGTCTCTAATTTTTAAGGAAATTTTAATTTTAAGAAGCCTCTTCGTCTAACTGCGAGAGAATCACTATCTATCTTCACCTATTCCGTTTTTTTTTTTGTAATTAAGTTTGTTGCAGTTTTTAATTAGTTCCTGTAAATCCGAAAACATACAATTCGTGTTATCATTTTCCCAACTGTTCACGCAATATTAAGTTGGCGCGTGAAGTGTACGGGTCAGTTATAACGATCAACGAGACTATCGAAATTTCTGATTCGTACGCGACGTTATAAGGTTTATACTGGTCTCGGCGATCAGTACAATCAGTATAAATGGTTAAAATGAGCAAAGAGCTTGAAGTTTTTTCATTGGCAGGTATGTCGTGTTTGCAGATAAAGCAATGTCACTTTGCACGTTCTACATTTTTCAGAATAAAACATATTTTTATCTCTTAACAGCATTTTTTTATGAAAAAAAAAATTACAAAATTTGCATTTTGGCCTTAGCCCATTGTTGATATTCAGTGGTAATTTGTGTATAATTGAATTATCAAAAATAAACTATTTTTTGCACTTGTCCATTTTATATATTAACAAAATAAAAGATGCTTAGGTTATCCATCAATATATCTAAGACAAATCCATATCCTCACGTAAAATATTTGGCCCTCTTACCACAAAAAGGTTGCTGACCCATGGCCTAAACTAATGATCGACTCGTGTTTCCCTTTTCCATATTTCACTAAAATAAGTTCTCTAGAGGAGCTGGATGCTTTTCAGGATATCTTTACAGGACTACTAATGATGAGAAGTTTCACCAATCGAGCGACGAGAAGTTTATGTACAATAAGACCCGATAGAACAGGAAGGCAAGTTTGGGTCGAAACATAACGGCAAGTGTAATTGGAGAAATGTGGGGAATCAAACTGCAACGGACCAATCGAGCAAGAATCGAAGACATCATCCGGTCTTATTGCATGCGAGGCACTATTTTAATCTCGCGTACGGGGGACGAATCTCCATATTTACAGCGACGCTTCGGAATACCAATTACCCTTAAAGAATACTCTCGGAATCGTTCGAGGCTCGGTGAGCGAACGCAATAATACTAGCGAGCCATAAAATGTTACATATTTCAGTGGATTTCATTGAAACACGTTTTCTCCTCAGCCGAAGAAGATTTCGCTTGGGTGCATTTTGTGGCCGATACACGTTTCGTCGGAGAGATGGCAATGCATCTATTTACCGTAATTAAAGTTTCTCTGGAAACAATAGTCCGGCGGTACAAACGACGAAGTTGAAAATGGAATACTTTAGCCTCTCTTAGAATACTTTTCACGTTACTATTACCCCATCAAAGAAAATCAGAAAACGACGGAGAAGTATAGACCGTTTCTACAGAGTCGCAGGATGCTATAAACATAAGAGCGAAAGAGAGGCCATATATTTCTCGTTAGCTAAACAGAGTACGAACTTTTGCGATGTTGCTCGCTGGCGAAACATCACAGTCATCCGCTCCGCACACTGTACCGCACACATCCGAAAGTGTAAAGCGATACGCGACCACGATACGAGTTGACTTGGACTGCCTGCTCGGCCGGCAACGTTGCAAAACATCCTTGTCTGTCGTACTAACGAACTACCATAAGTTTCTCTTTTGCTCTTGTTGATTTCGGGACGCGCGTTTCAATAGAAAAGCTCATACATACATTTCTACGGAGAAATAATCAAAGAAAAAGTAAAAATACTTGTTTAACAATATTTGCCACACCAACAATCCATTGATCACGGAAAGTAACAATTTGCAGATGTTATAGACGAAGCTTTAAATCCGCAAATAATCACCAAGGGAATAAAGGGCATGACACGGTAGGACGCAAACTAGTAATGGCCACAGTAATGTCACAGTAAATGCCGCAAAGCAAAATTCACCACCTCCGGAAGTCTGACGATGGAGGAAACGATGAAAGCAGCATGCAATCAGGATGTCTAAAGGATATCGCATGGATAAGGAGGAGGCCATAAAAAGGATGTAAAAATAGCATTTCATGTATAGAGTATAAACGAAACCATATGCGACTAAATCCAAGTAACTAAGCAATGAAAAATATAAGAAGAAAGATATTATATGATTAAGCAAAAAGTGGAACATTGCAATAGGAAAGTAAAATAAAATTAATAATAAAATTAAGGAAAATGAAGTTAGGATGGAATGACAATAAGCTAAGAAACACCACACCAACATTCACATGAAATGGGGCAAAGAATGTTGGACTTTCAGATAAGACATAGGCTCAAGCTCAAGGTAAAATTACACACATACTATAGACATAAAACATAGACGAGAAAGTATAGATAGAAGTATAGTTAGTACTTGTTGACGCTAGCGTCAACATTTTTTAAGGGAATTTTAGGTGAAGAAATTATAATTTATTGTAAAACGAATTTAGGGAACTTTTTACGTAATTTTATCATTGAAATTAACACGCGTTGTTTTACAAACGGAAAATAGCATTGAACCGAACGTGTATAGGTGAACGAAATTGTTGGTGTAAGCACAACAAGGAGTCGTCGTAACGTGAGAATGACGGTTAAGGTCAGCTAGGTCGTAGTAGAAAAACAAACAAACGTACCATTGATCTAATGTAATTGAATGTGTATAAAAGATCCCGAAAGTTGACAATAAATTAGTATACTTTGTATGCTCAAAACGACGTGTGTTGTTGGTCTTGATTCTTCAACCCAACCTACAAGCTCTCACGTTACGCCATGAGAGTCTACGAGATCTTCAAGATACGACAACTTCAAACTTCAAGAACTTCAAAACCGGATCTGCACGATACGCCCTCAGATCCAACCCCGGAGAAGCACGTCACGCCCTCTCTCCACACGACTAGAACTTCAACTCCAGACCTGCACGTTACGCCCTCAGGTCACATCGGAGAGCACGTCACGTCCTCTCTCCATTCAACTGGAACTTCAACTCCAAGAACTTCAAGCGATCACTTTACGCCCTGATCTCCAATCTAAAAGACCGTCTTCAGCCTTACAACCTGGAGACAAGATTGATATCCGCAGCCACCCACGAGTTACGAGAGATCTATACAGTCCACTCTCTACAGAGGCCACTTCACACTTTGTTCAGTACTAGTGCCAAATACTAACTAAATATCCTGGTATTGTTGGACTAGTTGTTTATTCTAACAACAATTTAGACTCTCTTTAGTAGAGAAGGATGCATTTCTTTGTTAAAAACCCCTTTATGGTCGTTAGCATTTCGTAAAACTACAAGCTTTAAATAAATCAGGAATTTTCTAATAATTTGAGGCTCATTTTCCATGGGTTGTTCCAAACTTTACAATTTAATATTTCCGTACAAATAAAGTTTTCTTAACCCGTTATAAGTACGTATGACATTATGCACATTTATAGAATGTAATTTCAGACCACGCTCCTTTAGGTATTCTTGTTGAATTATAACTATTATTTTCTTCCCTCTAGGTACGATAGTCTTATAATTCAATTTAATACAAAATAACGAAAACTGAACCAGTACAATTTCTTCTCATAAATACCGTTATAAAGTCAAAAGCTTCTGATAGCTACCATACACACCTTATCAAATATAAACAGTAGCTCCTCAAGTATCGCAGTCTCCTATGATCTATCTTTCTAATGACTAGATCTATAACTATCTATTCATATCCCTATCTATTACTAATATTGATTAATTAACTATTATATTACTAATAAATGTTTAAACCTTGTCATATGTTATTCTGAGATTGTCAATCCCATAAGAAGCTTTTTATTCGATTTCTGTTACAAAAGTGAAGTAATCGACAGCTGGTGCAGAAAAATATACCCCTAACCTTCTTCTTTGAATTAGTCCCTGCTGTTAAATATTTGGACGTTTTTAGCTCAAGAACTTTTGAAAGGGTGAACCCTTCCTGAGAAATGGATCCTTTAAGACATTGCAAATATTTTCAATTAAATTAGGCATAAAGGAAACTTTCACGGAATGTTGTCCCTAACTGTAAATCATTTACTTTCTATCACACCTAACTTAATATTTATCATATCATAACGCTAACATGTTTGGCGGAATACCTGTCGTATGTAGTATGTTTAATTTAACTATTTATTTCAATATGCGCATACTCCTGCTCTTCATTTCTGTTCTTGACAGGTTTGGCGCCAAATTAAAGTCAATAAAATGTGATTGGTCATTTTCCGTAAAAAAGAATTGAGGTATAACGATATGATTTTCCGTCATGAGATGCTAAACTAAAAGCATCCTGCAGCTTCATTTTGATGCGAGAAGAATTTTCAAATAATGCCGTAAGTGGGACCCTACATTGAATTTATGGCATCTCATAACGTCCCGGAGCTTTCTTTAAATTTTGCACACATCCAACATTATCTGACTCATATTAATATTACAAGATCAATCTATGCCATGTATGAATTTCTAATGAATATGTTAAAGTCCGGAAGCCACTTTTCTTTATTGGACGCCCCCGGCAACATCTCCTCGGAAAACATCATTCATCCTGATCCAGTTATTGTAAAATATGTTTTTTTGAGCAAGAAACGATATTTATTCCGACATCGCGGAATTATTTATGCCGGAATGTTAACTCCTGTGGGTGACAGGGGTGTACACTTCGTGCATAATAATTCCTACGAAATGTCAAAAATCGGATATGGATACATTTGAATTTATTTAAAATGTATTAACCTCCGTTTTCGTATAATGAAAAAACTTTATTTATAAGAAAAGGGTGAATTACGAGGTTGAGCTTCCTTTATAAAATTTGCACAACGAACTTGGAATAACAATACGTTCATACAAATTCGCATAAATATTCAATGTGTGTTTTTGTGATTTAAACACCAAATTCAAAATATTATTATTGAAATCATAATTTTACCACATTAATGTTTATTAATTACAAATTGTATATTTTGTATAAATGATCATTGCAGAAATAGCACTATATATAAATGGTCTATTTCTAAACAGTTAGTGCTGTTCTTCATTATAGTCCAAGGTTTGAAAATGTGAAACCCTTCACAGAAATATGTCTTAAACAGGACCCTTCTGATCTACTTTTAAAGTAAATCACTTAGTGTAAGTTGTAAGTGTAACTTACTTAGTAGTAACTACTTTCAAAGGAAAAAATTACCCCTGACCGCTTCTAAAATGTCTCTGATACCCGGTTCCAAAGAAACGTTTCCAATGTCTATTATTACCAGGAAACAGGCAAGTTGGGTGCATATCTTTCGAAAATCGAGGCACCCTTGTCAATGTTGAAATAAGTATGAATGCTAGTGGAGTACTCATGCCAGATATGTTCATATTTCCCAGGGCTAGACAAAACCAGAACTTCTAGACGATGTTCCACCTGGAAGTTCAGCTAACACACAACTTTTTTACGTGAGCACATAATACAGCTTAGGAGTTAACAAGTGAATGCAGAAATATCCAGGTCGCTCTGCCAGTACCTCGCAAATAGGAAAACATAATGGTGCTGCATATATAGAAGCTGACAGTATCCAAACATGTGTTAATGGATTCATAAATACTGGAATACACCCGATAAATCCTGATGCCTCTCCGGAATCTAAGTGTGACCAGGATGAAACTACAACACTACCAATGCCAGATATGGTACGTAACGATCAAAACCATAATATATATACTTGGGGCATTCTGCATATGGTTACTAATATCATATCATCATAACCTAAAACGCCACCAATACCAACAGCACAATGTACACGTTCACTTCAGGCATCACAAAAACTCATTACTCTCTTGAGTTTCAATCATTTTTATGGAAAAGCGACGTCTTACTTCTCACAAACTTATTATAACCCTGATACACCAAGCTTTCGAGTTAAACCTGAAGAGATAATTCCACTGCCTCACGGTGAAATAACGTATAATCCCGTTAACAAGAAAACAGTAAAAATTGGTCGATAAGTCGACATATTACTAAAAGGAGCTTGAAGATTACGTTAATCCAAGGTATAACAAGAAGCCCAAACTGAACTTGGACCTTAAACACCCTAGCGTAATGGAATAGGAAAAATTGGTAATCCAAAATTTTAAGATAAGATTGAAAAACAGTAGGATTCGGGACATGATTCGAAGGAACTTGAAAGAAGGCGGAAGACCAGATTTGTATTATTTCTTGGATGATGGAAGATGGAACTTCAATCCATCTCCAAGTAATTGAAAGGTTGGATTAAGAGCTGTGCCCAAGAAAAATGTACAAGGTTGTCTAATCACTTGTGATTTTTGTCAAGAATAGTTGTTTTACCGGGCAGGTAAAGCACTCTTGTGTTAAAATTTATCGAAAGATTTTCCTCTTTCAAATGGAACATACGTTTCTTGGTTATAAATCTAATATCATTAGAATGAACCTTGTTTTAAAATGTACTTATCATGTAAAAATTTAAGAAACCCATTTCTTTTCAGTGTTAATGAATTTTCTTCAAATTGCTATTTTATGTTGTCAGTTATACTACAAATGCGAAAATTATTAATGGCATTATCGTGTATAATAGTTTTACCTTACGTATTCCGTTTTATGCGTCACTCCCCTACTTGAGTATTTTTAATCTTTTTGGTTGCCGTTCTCTCTGAGCACGTTGCGGTGAACGACTGCAAAGGTTGCATTAGCGCTGCTTCACCACAACTTCAACACTTCAAAGTACAGAGAGAATGAAATTTAACTTTGCATAATATGTTGGTAACGCCAAAGGAAGTTTAATTGAATTTCAGGGAAAAAATCTGACAGAAATTGTGAATGCTATTACTGGAAGTTCGTAAAATACCCCAGAGCTGTTTGTGCCAAAACGCAGCATGGGCATCGTAGACACTCGACTCAATTGCTTGTTATTATAAATTATAACGTACGATTTTCAAAAGAGAGAGTATTTCGAAGCGCCGCAAAAAAACATAATATTTATATCCCCGAATGGCGTCGAGGCGAATATTGTAACCCAAGGCGCGGAGCTCCACACCCAGTATGAATTCTAAGTGGCCTCCGCTCTCCTTTAAGGGTTAAAATTATTAGATTTTTGCAGTCGTTGTGTCTATACTTCCACACTTACCGCCGACCCTTTATTTGATATGTCAAATCACATAAAGAATTTATTGTTCTTCAGAGAACAATATCCGTGTACGTTTTGTTGGGGAGCGCAATTTCGTTATGCTGACGGCGTGTCACACTGAACTAATTTCGCGGGGCGGAACTTACACACAAATACGACGAAGACAAGGAGAAAACACATAACGATGTTTTCCTCGGCGAAGACTTTTTATATTTTTTTTTTTTACTTTTCAATCCTGACGTAACCTTCGCTGTGTTTGTAGGCTCGGAAGTGAAGACAGAAGGAAAGGAATTATTGGATTGCCGCGTTCTTATCCGAAGACGCTATACCGAAAATCTTCTTTATAACGTATTCTAACTGTCTGCGTTTCCGAGGGAAGCGCGGAATACGTGCCAAACAGAAAACGGGGGGAGTGGTTAATATTATGCACAAAGATAAGATTTATTTGGGCAACACGTCACTTATGTGTTTAGTTGTGGAGAATTTCAGAAATCCGGCGTGTTTAACGGCCCATTAAGTACTAATTTCCTATAAAATTTTAATGATTTTGTCTCGTTTGGCAGATGAAAACGTTTTACATGAATTTTTGGTATAAAAGATGCTAGCTTAGTCTGTAAACACAGACTTAAATCAAATCAAACTAATAGATGAATACCGGCATTGAGAATCACAGGTGAGCTATGAACAGATCTGTTAGCGACATAATAAAAAGAATGACCAGGTTCATTGTATTTGAAAAATTGGTGAAAGTACTATTAATAAAATATACAACTCTGTGCAGTTTTGAGGTATTCATTACCGATAGTCCAGCTAGTACTGCGCAGAATCTATTGAAATTATTACACAAAAGAGAAGAAAGCCAATATAAAAAAAATATATACTTGATTCTTTCTTTATTCTGGATCAAATGAGAGAGATGCGAATTTGGTTAGAAATCTTATAGTATTTTCGTAAACTTATAGTTAAACGGTAATTCGACCGTTGATTTTAAAAGGGAACTTTCAAAGCAGAAGTATCATATAAATGACCACATTTAAAATTAGTGTATTAAATTATGAGTGGATATTGAGCTCTTTCAAAAGCCGGAGTGCTCGAAATAGAGCAAGTATTTGAAATAGCAGTTATCTACGAATACTTTACGCGTTTTTTTTTTATTGGTACCTACCTTTGAAATCATAAATAGTGTAAAAATACCCAAATACCCAATATAATTAATTTGAAAGACACTCGGGACGCTTCGTGCCAGCTCGTCGCCCGTCGTGCCACCAATCGGGTCGCCCCGCTACGGCCAAAAACGCTCTGGTATTGGTTGATTTCTTCGTTGTTGATGCGTTTCCATGGCAACTTTAAAACACGCGCGTGCTAAAAAGTCCGATTCACGCACGCCAGAGCGTGTTTGAAATAGGCAAAATAGAGTACCAATAAAAAAAACATTGAAAAATGTATATTATAAGAAAGAGATTATTAAACCTTTAACTCTGGCGACAAAATAATTTAGCCACCCTTTCGGCTAGTAGCTAGTTTTAAATTTGCTCCAGAGCATCCCTGTAGAGTATACAGTATACAGTAGTATTGTCCAGGAAACGAGTAAGCCTATACAAAACTAGCGTATCATGTAATGGAACAGAACGAGGCAATGTTACAATACGTGCTAACATTTATGTGATACTGTTGATCAATATAGATTATAGGTACTAAAATTATACTAAAACAATATTAACAGATTACAGGAAAATCTAGGCAGCGACGTTTGCAAAGCTTTTACTAATTGAATTTAAAGGGTGCTACATCAATTCCGCATTTTCCACAAAATGTTAAACATGGGCACTTCTGCAGAACGTGAAAAGTATTGTGGAGCTTGTGCCTCATACGGCCTTTAATGAGCCAGAAAACACTGCGCTTGTAGAAGAATACGCTTATCGCATACATAATTTAAAACAAACTGTATGAATGTAGGGCGCGTTGTAGCATTTTCAAAAAAGTATCAATTTAACGGCAATAAATTTAAGTTACTTGGACGGATCTACACTTCCACCCTATCAAGTTGAGTTAGGGTTACAAACTACAGGAACAACTTATAAAATTAAATGACACTCGTAAAATAATAGCTCTATGGTCGATGTGTCCTCGAGCATCGATGGGAAATATACGTGCTATCATTTATATCATACTGTTGATCAATATAGATTATCCTAAAATGATACTAAAACAATATTAATAGATTACAGGAAATTCTAGGCAGCGATGTTTGCAAAGCTATTATTCATTGAATTTAAAGGGTGCGATATCAATCCAGTATTCACCAGAAAATGTTAAACGTGAGCAATTCTGCAGAATAAGAAAATTATTGTATAATTTCGGTATGACACTTCCTTCAATGTCCAATTGGAAAACACTTACACTGCGCTTGTAGAAGGATACGCGTGTCGCATACGTAATTTAAAACTAACTGTATCAATGCAGGGCGCGTTGTAGCATTTTCAAAAAAGTATTAATTGAACGCTAATAAATTTAAGTTACTTGGACAGATCCACACTTCCACCCTGTCAAGTCGATTTAGGCTTACAAATTACAAGAGCAACTAATAAAAGTAAATGACACTCGTAAAATAATAGCTCCGTGGTCGATGTGTCCTCGAGCATGGATGGGAAATAACCGAAGACCAATGGTTGCAAAGGATATAGTTGCCAATCACAATCAATGATTTTACTTTGGCGAATTGACCTGACAGAAAGAAGGCATATATAATTTTTCTAAAGATTATATATTGAACCGTTTTATATCATCGTTAGATATTTGTGATAGATGTAAAAAATTGATAGATCTGCATGGAACACAATTTGTCCATTCACCAAATACCAAGAGCGGATTACAACCGTTTGATGAAGACACAATATTTTAAATTTCTTAAAAACAAATTATTGTATCTACCATCTATAAACCATTATGTAGTGACATCATGCAAATAAAAATATTATTGCAATCATTATCAGTAACTATACAAACGAAATACAATTCTTGGCAAACGTGTAACGATGCTGTCGAAACTAAACTTGACATTATTATTTGGTAAATGCCTGGTAGAATACGTCAATGGCACCTTTTAATTTCACCTCTTTTGTTAATCCTACAGCACAATTGAACCACTTTTCAAGAGTAAGTGCATCGCTATTATTTATGATTATATGTACGAACAAAAGATTGATTGCAGATACTAATATCGGTTAACTACAAAACTCTGTGAAATGTCATCAAAAACAATGCAGGCTTCAAACTAATATAACTGATACAAGTTATACTGCGAGTAATATTAAAACGTTTCAGAATGCACATTCTGGCAAAGAACTAATAATATAACTGATAAGTTTATGATCTAACTGGGTATGATCTAACAATAATTGACAGAGTAGTTACCTAATGAGGGTAAATGGAATCAAACTTTCACCAAAAACAGTTTAAATGATGTTACTAGAGCTTTCAGCACATTTCAAAACTAATAGAGACAACCTACTGACGAGGGATTAAGCCAACTCCTACATAACTCGGCTGAAGTCGGGGGTGGTCGATTTAAAGCAGATTTAAACGACAATAAACATTTCCACGCCCTACAAAAACACAAATAAAATCGCACCAGTCGTTACCTCTCCAAATAGTCATGCAATAATTATAGCACAAGTTCTGCAGTATGGTAAATTTGGTGTTTACAAGTAGGATCTGTTGGAACAGGAATAATACATACGTTTATTTGCCAGAAACAGCTCTAATACCCTGTTTAGAAACTATAATTAGTCGGAGCGCGGTTAAAGCCGAGATGTTAACCTATTACTGCGCTTAAATTGTCATAATTTTGTTTATAACGGAATTAGGATGTAATTTAGGGATTACATCGTCTCAAAGCTACTTTTTCGTAGAGCCGAGTGCCTTTCTAAGATGACGAGAAGGCCGATCTATCCCGCTTTGGCAGTAGTGCTCACCCACCTGGATTCAGAGCTATATTTTACAGACGTGGAATATTCGACGATAAGCTCTTTCTGAATGATAACGCACATTTGAACCCTTTGAAATACTGCTGTTATTTTTCATAAAGCTGTATGAATCGCACTAGTATACGATGCAATACATCATAGACTTCTCTGTATCCCATTATCTAAAACGCCGGTAGAGCCATTGTCGTAAAATTCGACAGGAATCGATACGGGCAAACAGCCGGTATACGCTTCTCGGCGGCGGGAACACTAGATAAGGACAGACGGAGCGCATAATTTTGTAGCAAGACAATGATAACGTTAGGTAAATGCCGCTTCGCCGTTTTATGGGGAAACTTCTGATTTTCGCTGTTAGTTGTGATCCAAAAACGACGCGGCAATCAATCTTTTGTTGAAGTTTGACTACCTGACTTGAATATTAATTTATTTATCCCCCAGACGCAGTCACCCTCGAGACAGAAGTTTTGTTATGCAACGTCAACAATAACTTTCCCTACAAGTCCGTAAACATAGTAAATAAAACTTTATTGGCATTTTTTTGATTTTCATTGCAAGCAAAGCTCCATAGTGTCTTTGATAAAAATTACAAAACAAATGGATCAGAACAACCCTCAAAACTACCGAGAAATTAGCCTAGTCAACACCGCAAATAAAATTTATGCCAGGATACTAATTAATAGGCTGAAAATCATAACAGAAGAAATTATAGAAGAAGAACAAATGGGTTTCAGAAAAGGTAGATCGACAATATATGGAATATTCACTATACAACAAATCATAGAAAAACACAGAGAATACAACAGAGAGACACATATATGCTTTATAGACTTTGAGAGGGCTTTTGATGATGTAAACAGATGCAAATTAATGCATAATGCATAATGGAATATTATGAAAGAACGGGGATATCCAACACACTTAATAAGAGCAATACAAAGTTTATACATTGACACCAAAATTTCAAAATTGCATATGGGCGGTAAGTAAACTTTAAAAATATCAACAAACAAGGGATTTAGAAAAGGCTGCTGTATTTCGACAACATTATTTAACATAAGTTGAGCTCGACTTTGAATAAAGCAGTTGGTGAAGACTTGGTGTTTTCCTTTGGTTTAAATTGCCATGGCCAACTTAGAGAAGCTGGAAAACCTTCGGTCGTCAATATATAGGTACTCTATAAACAACCTATCAAAAATACGACATGAAAATATCAGCAAGCAAAACGAAAACCATAGCTTTCTCAGGCAAATATCCAGTCAGGACAAAGATAGTCGTAAATGACATAGTATTGGAACAGGTAAAACACTTTAAATATTTAGACTGCGATATATCTTATGACCGAAGCAAAGACATAGAAGAAAAACTTAATAAATTCACACATATCTGCGGAACTATCAGCAGTACATTAAAGAATAAAACAAGAAGTGATACACAAATAAAATTTTACAAGACGATAGCTGTACCAACTACCAACCCTCTTATACGGCAGTGAAACATGAAAAACAAGAAAATAGAATACAAGCACAAGAAATGGAATTTCTAAGAAAAGTGAAAGGTTGCACACAACTGGACAGACTAAGAAACAGAGATAGAAGAACGGAATTAAACATCTTTAATATAAACTAGAGAATAAAGGAAAAGAAAAGTGGAAAGAACACGTAGAACGGATGCACGAGAAGAGGATACCAGCCAAAGTCAGATTTTACCAATGCCATGGAAGAAGAGATATCGGAAGGCGGAGAAAAAGATGGGTATCGTAACAGGCAAAGTGCCTAAAACTTGAAGTGAAGAAGAAGAAGTTGGATCAGAATTACACTCTTACTTGAGGACATCCAAGAAGATTGAGACGCCTCGTGAATGAAACAGAACCAACAGCGAACCCTCGGCGTAGTTGTATTTTATGATTTCATCAAATTTGGATAACGTGTCGATAATTGGTACTCATATCGATATGATTTGATTTGTATGCTTTGTTGTTTGAATTTACGACAAAACTATAATTAAGAATATACAATTCTCTCTGTATGATAAAATAACTCATATAAAATGTACTCAATAATTTACCGTAGAGAATATCGTTGAAAAAAGAAAGTTAATCTAAGGGATTCAGGGCGGCGGCCCTCTCCGTGTATTTATTTACCTCGTCCTTTTGAGGCGTAAAACATTTTCCTCCAAATGAACTGACTCCATCCAGAAATTTAATTCTTCGTCTCTGAAAGACAATTTCAAATTACCCGGGACCCTAAAGGCCGCCTTGCTCTCCGAATTTATCCTGCCTTTCAGAATTTATACAAACCCTCGTTTCCTAATCGCCATTACTGCAAACGTTTTTAAGTTTTAAATTACGGCAATTTGGGCTTTTTTTCATTTCCCAGTTTCATAACTCATCCCACTTTTCCTCGAGATGTTAGTCGTTTGAATCTCTGCGAATTACAGTAATTTGAATTCGAGTTAATTAATATCGGTGATATTTTCGAAGAGAGAATCTTAACTGGATCCATCTAATTGAAGAAAAATCGAGAAAGTTTTCCAACAAGTCTCCGAATATTATCTATTTACTCAATTGATACGGGTAGGCACCCACTCATATATCTTCTATATATCTCTGTGTTTATTTCTACTCCTCCGAGGTCGGGAAAACTTTTCTCGTTATCAACGTAACTTCACGCAATAACTGTAACGGTAACATGCTCAGTGGACGCATATTTATATAGATGATTATTTTTAAATATTGTTATATCACTATAATTGATTACTTATCTCTATATATAATGAGATCATTTAAATTTATAACTAGAGTAGGCTATGATTTTTAAATTAGGTTGGCAACACCAACCTCCCATAGCCTACTCGTTTCATTTGAATTGTCGAAGTGACTTGCTGTGTAAATTTGAGGTTATGTAAACATTTTGATAATTAAAAATTAGGGAATGTATTTTGGAAATCATCTACGCACCGTTGCATGGAATACGTAACAAATGTAAGAGATATTGAAAAAGCTGTTTGTAGCTCTGCCGGGATTTGAACCCGGGTCTCCCAATTTCGCGTCGGGTATTCTGACCACTAAACTACCCGACGCGGAATTGGGAGACCCGGGTTCAAATCCCGGTTGAGCTACAAACCCCTTTTTCAATATCTCTTACATTTGTTACGTATACCTTGCCCTATGATTTAATTCGAGAACCTTCATCTATTCATATGTTGTATGGAATACTTCCATTCACCATTTTCTTGCCGTTCGGCGTTCTTAAAATAACTAAATCTTAGAGATATCTTATGCTTCAAATTAAACATTGTGGAGCGTCACTTTGACAATTCAAATGAAACTGTCAGTAGTTGGTGTAGCCAACCTAATTTAAAAATTATAGCCTACTTTAATTATAAATTGAAATGATATCATGCTATATAAAAAATAATTCCTGTCGTTCGTCTCGCTAAAACTGAATGGCTGGACCGATTTTGCTAATTTTGATATTGAAATATTTGTGGAAGTTCAGGGAAGGTTTAAGCGGCGAGAAACATAAATGATAAGTAACGGAAATACTACAAAAGGTACGTTTTATAATTTTGGGTACAATTCGCCAAGGCAACCAATCAAACAAATGAAAGTGTCAGTTGGTTGTCAAATTACTAAATATCAAGACGATTATTAAAATCTCTCATCAGTCTGTAAGTGCGCGAGAATTTTATTGCTTTTAAAATGCCAAAGAGCCAACGACCTGACTTACGTCGTCGAAGTCAATCAGATGTGCGACGAGCTACCTCAAGTGCAAATCGCAGTGACGACCAGTTAGAGACAATGAATTCGTATTGGTGTGACAGAATTGCGTTCAACAGTAAATAATTATGAAGTAGATAGGCTTAGAATAGAATGAGTTAGGGCACATCAAACACAACAGCAGCGAGCACGACCCAATGAAATAGAGCGATTCCGCAGACGCAGTGTTCCTGTAAACCTATAACGAGTAGCATTCCACTACGACCCAAAAATAGATTATTGTGACAACCAATCCGTAACGATTGGAGAAATGACAATCATTACAATATTGTAACGCGTTAAAATACAGCGGTGAATCTACCGGATTATGTTGTGCTGGTGGTAAAGTCAAATTGCCACAATTGTTTCCACCACCAGATCCATTACGCTCATTAGTTTCTAGGGTGGGAAATGACTCTAAACATTTCTTGGCCAACATCCAAAAATATAATAATTGCTTTCAAATGACGTCGGTGCAACGCATATTGTAGAGGAAAATTTCATGCCCACTTTAAAGGTAGTTTTTAATAAATTACTTATTAAAAATTTAAAAAGATATACAATTGCAGACACAAGGATAGTTAGCGGAATCAACTTGGAGTTTCCCGGATTCGCGCATGGACAATTTTATTATACGTCGCGTGTTGGCGAGTCGTAAAACCATCATCCTTATATATTTACGCACCGCAAAAAAAGACAAAAAATATAGTACATCAGAAAGCCTTAAGTTGATTATGTCTATAACTGTGTTGCACTTAATTTAATGTGGATAAAAACTTTGTACGTATTAAGTTTTGACCATTCTTTTCAAAAATATATGTAGGTGATACGAAGTTCACCGGGTAAACTATAATTTCTATTTATCTTTCTTTTTTAAACTTTACGTGGCATTGCAACGCATGCCGGGTACGGCTTGTGTAAATATAAAAATAATTTTCGGTAATCCAACGAATTATCGATAGTGTAAAATAAATCAATTAATTGTTTCTGACATTACCTAGAACCTCCAAAATATCCAGTTTAAACTACTTGACAATTCTTAATAATAAAGGCGACACCCAATATGATAATATTTATTTTTTGGATGAATAAATCTCACCAATCTCACGTACATTGTGTATCACCCTTAATGGAACTATATAAACCATAGAAATATTCCAAGAGCCCATATTGACTGGAAAACAACATATAAACTGCCCAAAAACCAAATTGAACTCTTAGTTCACAAACTTGAGAGTACTGAGAGTACTTGAAAGTACAAACCTGAGAGCACTTTCAGTTGTAACTTGCAAAGCACAAAAATTTTTGAATTCTTCTTCATATTCTAAAATCCTGGGTGGATATTTGTCAAAAAAGTGCACATATAGTGACTCATATAATCACCTAATCTTTATTATTGAAAGCATTCAATAGGTATGTAATTAATATTGAGTATTTGGGGATTTTTATCTGAAACTCAAGCTTTATTAAAGAATACGGAGAAACCGATATCATGTGATGCGACAATGGGTAAGGGCAATGTGCACAATACTATTGTCGCTTAGAACAAACAATTGACGTAGAATGTCATCAAGAAGATACCATTACGGTGTCTTATTACGAACTCTCACTGTGATCTCTCATGACAGTGTCTCTTTATGAAACACAAATCGATGTATTATGTACATCAGATTTGCCCTTTGGCGTATAGGGTCATCGAATACGAGTCACTTTCAATTCCCTGAACAAAGTGATCTTCAGAGTTTTGGCCATAAAGGTACAACGATTCCATTCATTACACTTAAAGTTTCAATTTCGACGCCCACATCCCCGTACGCCTTAAATATATCAATGTGAAAGATGTACTGAAATAAATTTACATCCCAAACAAATTTTCTTTGTGTAGTCGGTGAACTTTCATCAAAGGAAAACTAACGTATTTGATTAAATATTCCTGTGTACTAAAACCATTAAAAAAAATTGTAAAAGAAGCCCGGCATCAAAAGAAGAGGTCCCAAATGAGACGTCCCCAAATTTGAATAAAAAGAACTTTTAATTAAAAACTTCCACGCAGAAAAGGCAAAGCCGAAAAAATCCCGATAAGTGACAAATCCGGCGACTAAAGCTCGTCGAGCGTTGTTAACCATATAGACCAAGAGCTGGGCACGAGATTTCAACATCATCAGTAATATGGAATTCGTAAACAGGAATAAATTCTATTACCATCAGTTATTAAAGTTCCGAGCAGGCGGACAGCTTACTGGTTGCGAAGGGTAGTTATAAGGGGTGAAAGTGATTAATTTTTAGGGGAAGTTTCGGCATCGATAATAAGCTTAAAAATCTATGTAATGATAGTTCTTACCATACCTAAACTAAATTCCAAGCGGCGGACACATAGGTAGGTGCAAAGGGGGTGGCGGACAATAGTAAGGGGGTGAAAACGCGAAGAGCTAGAGCCGAAATTTCAACGTCATCGTCATCAATAATATGGAATTCGTAAACAGGAATAAACTCTATTACCATCTGTTATTGAAGTTCCGAGCAGGCGGACAGCTTACTTGTTGCGGAGGGTAGTTATAAGGGGTGAAAGTGATTCATTTTTAGGGGAAATTTCGGCATCGATAATACACTTACAAATGTATGTAATGATAGGTCTTACCATACCTAAACGAAATTCCAAGCGGCGCACACATGAGTAGGTGCAAAGGGGGGGCGGACAAGGGTAAAGGGGGTGAAAATGCGGAGAGCTAGAGCCGAAATTTCAACGTCATCGTCATCAGTAATATGGAATTCGTAAACAGGAATAAACTCACGAATTTTTCCATAAATTTTCACCCACTTTACCCTTGTCCGCCGCCCCCTCTGCACCCACTCATGTGTCCGCCGCTTGGAATTTCGTTCATTTATGGTAAGATCTATCATTACATAAATTTTGAAGCATCTGATCGATGCTGAAATTTTCCTGAAAAATTAACAAATTTCACCCCTTATAACTACCCTCCGCAACGAGTAAGCTGTCCGCCTGCTCGGAACTTTAATAACTGATGGTAATAGAGTTTATTCCTGTGTACGAATTCCATATTACTGATGACGGTGACGTTGAAATTTCGGCTCTAGCTCTCCGCGTTTTCACCCCCTTACCATTGTCCGCCACCCCCTTTGCACCTACTTATGTGTCCGCCGCTTGGAATTACGTTTAGATATGGTAAGACCTATCTTGACATACAATTTTAAGCTTATTATCGATGCCGAAATTTCCCATACAAATTAATCACTTTCACCCCTTATAACTACCCTCCGCAACAAGTAAGCTGTCCGCCTGCTCGGAACTTTAATAACTGATGGTAATAGAGTTTATTCCTGTGTACGAATTCCATATTATTGATGACGATGACGCTGAAATTTCGGCTCTAGCTCTTCGCGTTTTCACCCCCTTACTATTGTCCGCCACCCCCTTTGCACCTACTTATATGTCCGCCGCTTGGAATTTAGTTTAGGTATGGTAAGAACTATCATTACATAGATTTTTAAGCTTATTATCGATGCCGAAACTTCCCCTAAAAATTAATCACTTTCACCCCTTATAACTACCCTTCGCAACCAGTAAGCTGTCTGCCTGCTCGGAACTTTAATAACTGATGATAATAGAATTTATTCCTGTTTACGAATTCCATATTACTGATGATGTTGAAATCTCGTGCCCAGCTCTTGGTCTATTACTTCCGCCATAATCGTAAGGAAAACCGTCGTAATTTAACGTACGAGCCGTTTTGAACTATCAAAGCATTTAATACGAAAACAAACACGACAAAACTTTAATTCGAAACAACTTTATACTGCCTTGCACGTTCAAGAAGTTCGTAAACTTTGATAAATAGGTTTTGTTTCAAAGTTGAAAATGATGACGCCGTTGAAAGTGCACTAAATGAAAAACAAATTACAGAAACGTCCATTTTAGTGTCTTATAAATCTACGAACCGGTGCGAACTTTATTCGCTTTAGGTGAAATTATGTATTAATAAGAGGCTGCGAATTTTCGGAAGGTGTTTAAGGCAGGGGTAGTCGTTAGAGAAATAGATTAATTGAGTAATTTCCATTAGATAAACCGGAGGGTAGTAATGTATTTTAAAAACTTACCAATACGGCCTAACATAACTTCGTACATACCTGAAAATAAAAACAAAATTATTAAACGTGATAAAAACACTAATAAATGTTATACATTTCCAACATATGTTTAGGTGGATTTCGATATAAAATGGAAAATCGACAAAAATTACAATACAAAGCAGATCAAAATTGCAAAATTAACTCATTAGTTAGCTCGATTGACGCAAACATCAAGTATCGTTCGGTGAAATTAAATATTACAAATTATCGACTACGGAAACCTTAACGAGCAGTTTATCAAGAACTTAGTTTTTGTTGGAGTAATCCCCCTCCCCTCGTTCTCGCGGAACTTCTTCAGAGTTATAGCAGATTCTCAAATTTGTTTTTACATTAAACCTGACGTCGAGAATTTTAACTTTTTCCAAACGAGGCATTAATGATTAAAATGGAGGTAATATAAGGCAAATAAGAAAAGTTTTCCACTTAAAGGGTTAAGTTGAGGGGAAAACTGTTTTAAGCGGCGTGGCCCATATTAATGTTTCAGTTATGTCCTCAAGATTCTTAACAATTGAATTAAATATGTATGGGTGTTGTTTCGCCTGGTTAATATTTTAATCAGGAAAATCGATTTAGGGATTACAAGTATTTGCTTTGGAGAAAAATGGAAGAATACATGAAAGATGCCGCAAGAGAAGTAAGGGATGAATGCACCTTTGTAATATATAATAGTAAGATAAAGAAAAGGAGAAGTCCATGGTGTTTAAAGGCGGAGTGGCGACAATCGTAGAAAACCTTAAAGTCTCTTCTGCCAAAGGAAATGAAAGCCTCAAAAGATGGTTGATACTTTTTAATGCGAGCTACACATGTTTCGCCTTGCTATCAAGGCATAATCAGTAGCAGTACAAATTTCTGAAATGATATAAACGGAAACAATGAAATTCTGGAAAGCATATTTTAAATAAAATTAGAAAATTGTTAAAAATTGAAAATTAAAAAATTAAATTAAAAAATTACTTTAGAATTAAACCATAAATTAATAATTCTTTGATTTTACATAGTTAGCGTTGAGGTACTTTTAGATTCAGTGGTTTTAAGTTGTAGATGTACTACAAAACTACCTCAACACTAACTATGTTAGTGTTGAGGTAAGTTTTAGATTCAGTGGTTTTAAGTTGTAGATGTACTACAAAACTACCTCAACACTATGTACAAACAACGAATTATTAATTTTTGGTTTAGGTCTAAAGTAATTTTTTAATTTAATTTTTTAATTATTAAGACTTTTCTAATTTTATTTAAAATATGCTTTGCAGAATGACTGTCATTGTTTCCGTTTATATCGTTTCAGAAATTTGTAATGCTACTGATGATGCCTTGTTAGCAAGGCGAAACATGTCTAGCTCGGATTAAAAAGCATCAACCAACTTTTAAGGCCATCATTTCCTTTGGCAGGAGAGCCTTTAAGGTGTTCTACGATAGTAAGATAACACCACTGTTATAATCACGCAAACTAATTTGAAATCAAACAAATAGTAGTAAGAACAACAACAATTTCCAATTTAAAAATCGTGATGTGTTCATCAGAGTACTTTCTCATATATAGGGTGTTTCAATATGCGTTTGCCAAATCCAAACGGAAAATAGATACGGTTAATTTAAGCAAAAAAAAGTTTATTTTATACTAATTCAATGGTAGAATATATATTCTAAATTTAAAATAAATTCTTGTAGCAAAGCTTGAGAAAAATTCAAAAACCGAAAAACCACAAGTATAAAGTGCTCTTCACAGATGATTTAGCCGAACACGTTACAAACCTTTTTATACATATTTAATTGCACAATAAATTTTCAAAGTTTAAAAAGAATTCTTGGAACGAATTCCGAGAATAATACAAAAAACCCAAAATCGACAATTATAAAGTATCCTTCACAGAAGATTTAGCCAAAAACGTTAGAAAACTTTTTTATACATATTCAATAGTAGACTAAATATTCAAAGTTTAAAAAAAAAATTCGTGGAGTGGATTACGAAAAAAAATGAAAAAAAAACGAAAATTGACAAGTATAAAGTGCCCTTCACAGAAGATTTAGCAAAAATCGTTAGGAAACTTTTTTATAGGTATTTAATCGTACAATAAATATTCAAAGTTTAAAAAAATTCTTGGAGCGAATTTCGAGAAAAATTCAAAAAACCGAAAAATGACAAGAGTAAACAACCCTTTTATCCTGGCCGATTTTTATGAAAAGCTTATTCTCACGTTCTGGTATGGTACAAAGTCTAAATACAAAGTTTTGACCGTTTGTGGTTTTTGTTTTTGAGAAAATCCTACCACAGACACACATACACACATACACACATACATACAGACGGTTTTCCAAAAACATGTTTTTTGGACTCAGGGGACCTCAAAACGTTCAGAAATGCTAATAACTCAATTTCGAAAAATCGACCCGATTACAATACTCTCTCATATAGGAGTACCTCATATGAGAAAGTAAAAAGTCTATAGAAGAGCTGGAAAATCAGTAATAGTATATTATTGTACTAGTTTAATAAAACGGAATATTGTAACACGAGAGTTTTAAAGCACGACGAGCGAAGCGAGGAGTGCTTTAATAGAACAACTGTGACAATACGTCTTATTAAACGGGTGTAATATAGTATTTTATCTACTTTTCTATATTCATTCATTAAATTTTGGCTGTTCGAGTTTTCTATCACTGACGTCACTGACACTGACGTTTCGTATTTGAATTTGAAAATTTAGTGGCCCTAGGACAAATTCAATAACTACTTACTTACTTGCGCGAAATGGAAGACAAAAATGTAGAAGTGACCTGTACACCTCCAGAAATACGCAAAGCTGCTCAAGAAATTTATTGAAATACTAATAATTTAACCTTGACGTCTACGCACGCAACGTAACAGATTGATGTACCAATTAACAAAACTAAAAGTTACCAAAAGTAGTGTAATAATATGAGTATTATTAAACTACTTTCAATGAAATAATGAGATCGTTAGTAACTCAAAGTAGATAAAATCTTTAATGGAGTCACTAGAACATGAAATATTAAAGGAGATACGATGGAACGATTGTCAAACGTGACTTTTGAAAAACACAGCATACTTAAAAGTACTCTTCATACATGGAGAAATACAGAAGTAAAAAAATCGATGCAAATGGCCAGGTGAAGTCACATACAGGGTGTTTCATCACAGGTGACAAAAATTTTTGAACCTCGATCTTGAAGTCAGACTATAAAACGAGATTTTTCTAAAATAATAAGTCGACGGTTTGTGTATGAGTGCTCTTTTGATAATATTTGATGTAATACATAGTAATTCTGTATAACATACTGTACACGTCAAATTTTTTAAGTTAACATACTATTGTTTTTTGATGAATGAAGGGTTAATAAAATAGAGTTTTGTGTTTTTAAGCTTTCAATCATTAAAACTAATAATAGACGAAATCATAACAAAAATAATAATTCACAGAAGTTATGAAGGAATGATATTAAAATAGATATATTAGATTACTATGCAGTTGATACATTACTTCTTATAAATAATTAAGATGATGGTTTGATGACATCAAACATTGACACATCTTTTAAATACAACATGAAAAAAATATAATATGAAAATATCGATCAGAAAAATAATATCAAGGACCATGTCAAAAAGAACCACTCAGATAAAAATTTTGAGAGATAATATGATCAATTAATACAACTAATAAATAGCGATATTTGAGTACGAAGCAGGAATAGAGGATGTTCAGAAAGACGTACAACAGATAACAGCAGCAAATAAATTAATCAACTTATGTCCATAAATAAATTTTTTAGTCATAAACAATGGGGCTATATGTACATATAATTTGTATTCTACAAATTACTACTCGTCCTATCATCGCTAAACTTAGTTTGTTATAAAACGTAAAATGTAAACGACGCGAAGTCTGATCTAGAAAGATAAGAGACCACATGAGAGAATTTAGACAGAGATTTCGGAAAAGTGTACAACTTCCACTCAAAGTTTTATAGCATTTTTCAATAACACGTATCTTCAGAACAACTCGTTTTATCAATTAAGTTTATAGTAATCAGCGACGTCTAATTTACAAAGATAAGCGATAGGTTGAGATTTCCAAGTTCAAAATTGCAAAATTCCAAAATTCCAAAAGGAACTGATGTATCAAAATTCACCCCTGTTTCTAAATGTTGGCAATAACGTTACGCTACCATAGAAACATTTAGGGTTAAAAAAGTATAAAGACAGCGTGAATAACATTTTTTGATTTGGACCAACGGGCGTTTGCCCTGGTAGCCCGGTAGGCCATTATAACAACAATTAGACGAGAATGAAGGCAAAATATATTTACCAGTTTGTTTGGATTCAACAAGTGTTTCGATAAAAATTCATATGGATTTACAAAGTCACTTGAGACAGAGGAAAATGCTGACGTACTGAGCGCCTTCAAAAAAATATTTTTTGCTCGTACCTTGGAACTATTTACAATATTTCGTGGGACCTACCCTAGTATTATTTGATACTAACTTACCACAATCGCCCACATAAAGCATAAGCAACAAGAAACGCACACTCGTATCGATTATAAGAGTCGAGTTACTAAGACGATGATGAGCGCAAATGAAGCAGGTGTAGAAGCGGGATATTTTGTAGGCTTAAACGGCTTTTGGCGGTTCCATCTGAGTTTAGAAAAAGGATGATATGCCTATCTTCAGCATTTATCTGTATTTCTCTCTCGATCCCAATAACCTGCCCAAGTATTCCATTTAGATAACAATAAGTGCGAAAGTTTTTCACTTACGTCGGTGGCGAAACGGCACGCATTCCTAACATTCCCTACGCGCCAAATTACATACGGTCAAACTACGCGCATTTGTACATTATTATCATTTTATTTCTGCGAACGAAGATTTTAATAATTCGCCAGGCGCACATGGCATAAAAAATCTTCCTCATATGGTATAATAAAACTCTCACAATGGTATAGCAGGACCATTTAGGTGGAGAAAGATGCGATAAATTCGCAGAGATAAAATCGGAAACGTCCAGTTCACAACGTCCAATAAAAATGATTCTGACGAGGAATTTGGGGGACTAGTTCTTCGCCCTTTCGTGTCATCGATCGGGGCCGGGGATTTATTTTATTGTTAATAAAATGTTAATCCAAATGAGTTTTTAATCTCCAACTACCGAGCGCTGCCTCAAAACTAATATTTCTCCATCGATCTTCTTATTCGAAAAGTTATGGGGTAAATGTCGGCCTGAACTTTTTACAGCTCGTATAAATTGAATTTTAAGCCGAAAAGTTCGGAAGTTCTCTTCATCCCCGACAAATACATTTTAATCTGAGATCTTTCGAGTAAACAGGATTAAAAAGCTAATATTGTTAGTGTCTTGTTTCGTATTGGAATGTTTGCTGAAAATTAGCTGATCCCAGTAGATTGTTCGGCTAAGCGGAATGCGATTCAAAGGAAATTTATCGCCACCATAACTAACGAAATCCTCGAGCGAGAGATAATATACGTGTAATGTGAAATAAATTATGTTAATTTGGTAGTGAAAACGCGGCTAAAAAACGAAAACCAGAAACGTTAAAATATTCATTTTCAATTTGTGAAATGCTTGGACCCCCAGCCGGAGCGGTAATCAACCAAAAAATTGTTTATTCACAAGTAAATTATTAACAGAAACGACTTACTGAAATTTCTACCCTCGTTCGTTCCACAATCGTCGGGATTCAGGTTTTTGAATTCACGAGCGAATCCGTTTCGCGAATTCATTCCGCTCAGTGAAAAAAACCGCTCCATTATTGTTATCACCTACCCCTTTTGTCCAGGGGGGCCGACTATTGCGCGTCGGACAGAATAAACCGACACTTTTTTATTTATTGCTTACTCCAATAGGGTCAATGGAGATTATCCAAGCAATATGAGAATATAATGGGCGCTGGGCATAAACCACTTCCAAAGGACGTAATAGCTTTTTCTGTGTTTCATTGTCAGAGTAACTGAAAAACTGCACTCCGATTGTGGGTCATTGGGAAAAAAATTATCACTTTTATGGATCGGCAATAAAGTTGCGACTATCCCTCACGTATGGATGTGACAGAAAAAACAATTACCATTAGGGAGGACATTGAAGAGACTCGGACGGATATGATGACGACTACTCGCCGAAAAAATCGTATCAAACGTTCCAATAAATCCAGTTTCAAGCACGCATTTCGCTACAGACAGAATAAATAGGTAGGAACTCGCAAATTTGGGTTTTATGGCCTAAAATTAGATATATCGCAGATGTACAGAGTGTACTATACAAATTACGTCGAAGATATTTTAACAAACCAGAGTGAAGAGTTGCGTTTCGATATAAGGTGGCCCTTATAGTCCAGTAAACGAAGGTCCCAACTAGACATTACATAGAACCCGGACTTTTATTTTTTTAACTTGTAGGTATACATGGGTACATGGGAAATGTGCGGAAGGGGCTGGAAAATGTCTTCATGGTGTTAAAATCGACTATTTTCCCCGATATTGGCCAAAATATGACACTGAGGCAATCTGTGTTTGTACACAAAAGAAGAACAGTTTATTACCTACAAAAATGATCCTTACTATTTTTGTCAAAAGTTTAACTGTTTCCGAGATAACCGGGAAAAAGTAATACGATATTATAGCTACAGGTCCCTCCTTTCATATGACCTTTGAATCATGAAAAAACATTCATTTTTACCCAAGTTATGGGACAATATGTCCGCCCGCTCATGCGTACATTCACGGAGCGTACTTTCCGAGACGCGACGCAGCAGCTTGAAATCCAGGCTACGCTTGGGCCCGGTTATCTCGGGAACGGTTAAACTTTTGACAAAAATGGTAAGGATCATTTTTGTAGGTAATAAAATGTTCTTCTTTTGTGTACAAACACAAGTTGCCTCAGTGTCATATTTTGGCCAATATCGGAGAAAATAGTCGATTTTAACAACATGAAGATATTTTCCAGCCCCTTCCGCACATTTCCCGGTGGACATTTTCTCAGAAATTAATGTACCCATATTTACCTACAAGTTAATAAAATAAAAATCCGGGATCTATGTGATGTCCAGGTTCGGCGGTTTTCCGGTCTTTATTTACTGGACTATTAATAAGGGTAGCGGCGTTTTATTCAGAAATACTGCAAAATGTGCTTAATTTCTGAACTGGATTAAAAGTTGTAACAATAGTCAATATAGAATTTTGGATAACTCGTTGCTCAAAATTCTAGTGCGGGAAATATGGCAAATATCAATGGCCAAACAAAAATCATTTGTAAAAATTTGTAGCTACAGATTGAGATTTATCTGTATAAAGTTTAAAAACCGCAATTAAAAAAAATAAGTCATGTTCAAAATGTGAAAATTGTGCGAAATTAAAACCTGTAGCTATTGCACATAACGTAAAAAAATAAAACGGTTGGTTTAATCCCACTCATTTGAGTAATTCAGACCAACGTTTCGGCAAAATCAACAGAACAAAAATATCTAGCTTCCCCATAAAATGAATACAAATTAACCACCAAAAAAATCTTACAAATACGAAATATAAACCTGGTAAATTTAACGACTGGATATTCTGCCGTTAATAATTATTGTCCATAAGGACAAGTTACGCGTATCTCAGGATCCTTGCCAAATAAGTTGGATGTGAATCGGTAGCTTCTTCTATTGTTTTCCTTTTCGTGCTCATTTGGCTTGCTTTTGCTCCATCTTCAATCCTAATCGTTCGTTTTATTTCTTTAGATGTTAACAATTCTTTCTTCATTCTCATCTTTTCTGTAGCTTCTAATTTTGATTTACTAGGTGTTTTATGCCCGTTTGCACCAATTCTACTTAAATCAGTACATAGCAAAGTGATACTTAATGTTTAAACCCAGCTTAAAATTGTGTGACTTGCACCAGTTGCACTTAAAAAATACTTAGGGCCAACTGCACCACATCGGCTTAAAGTTTAAGTATCACTTAAAATTTAAAGTGAACTGCACCAACATCTAATTGAAGCTTAAAGTGTTGTAAGTGCCACTTAATTTAAACGGTACATAGACCTCCCCTTAACATCAGCTTAAACTATAATAGGGACACATAACCTCCTATTTGTGGTTATGTGTTTGTGGTTTGTTGTGTACGCTACGTATGGTGTTTGAAAGTTTGAAATGAATATGAATAGAGTCTTCTTACATTCTATAATTTCTTTAAAATCTCTAACAAGCTCCATCAACCTAATTTTTTCACTCATGGTGTAGTTTGCAGTTCTTACTATCTTCTTTTCCAATATCAATATATTACTTTCGATAACGACGATTACTATAAATTGACAATTATAAACACGATAAACACATACGCACAATAATGACAGTCGTCACGGAATACCAAATACCAACACGGAGTATACTGTTTAGTACGAGATGCAACCAACGAAAAATAAAAACCCTAGTAAATTGCGGCTTAATTGAGGGCAGGATAAGTATTGGCGGTACAGTTGACAATTTTTAAGTGACGCTTAAGAATTTAAGTTAAGCTTAGGTAAGCATCACTTATCAATTGCAACGGTGCAGTTGGCCCTTAGCTAAGGTACGGTTGAAGGTTGGTAGCACTTGGAATTATCATGTTTCGTGATTAAATTGTCAAGTGACAACTAGACAGGTCGTGGTTTTGTGGTTATATTTGTTAGTTGTTGTTAGTGTCGGTTACTGCAACCTCAAAAATGAGCGAGAATAAAAGAATGAGAAGTGTCAATTACAATATCCAAGAAAAGAACTCTTCCTGAATTTGGTCAACTAATGCCAACTAAACAATCAAGAAATATTTATTTTACATATTCTATAAGATAGTTCCAAATCACAAGTTATATTCTAAATGTTCCTCAATTTCTTTCAACAACAAAAGAGTGGTTGCTTTAGAGATTCGAAACCTTTTATAATAGGTAACATCATCAAATGTATAAAAATATTCTTTTCTGATGTAGATTCTACGTGGTATTTCAAATTATATTAAATTAACTGCATTTATTTCAAAAATATCTTCATCATCTTCAACTATTTGCAACATTTCTTTGCTTCTCAAAATAAACAACACAAAACCGTCAAAACCTCTATCATAACAAGTTAAGTTAGAGTTAAACCGAGAATATTCTTGGCGTAGTTAAACCTCATACTAAGGTGAGCTTAATGGTGAAATGTCACCATGTGCAAACCATTTTTTGAATTAAAGTGTTACTTGGGGTTAAGTGTAATTAGTGCAAACGGAAATTAGTGAAGAACTAATTTTCTTTGTGCTTTTCTCGACCAAACCTCAATAATTGAGGGTAGATTGGATGTTTCCAAATAATGAACTAGCACTTAACGTTTCATTATGGAAATTCTCACTATCTTCATCCGTATAATAAGCTACAGTATGAGGACCAATATTGTTTACCACAAGTTCATAAAAATAACAATATTTTAGACCACGAGCCAGGGTACACATTTTGTCAGTAATTTCCTCCCAGATGATAACTTGTAAAATGCTTCAGAAAGTTGTTCGGATGGTGGGTTAAGTAGGGGTTTCTTCTCAAACACGTTAACAGTATATCATTATACTAGTTTAATAAGGCGGAGTATTGTGACACGAGTGCTTTAATAGAACGAGTGTGACAATACGTCTTAATAAACGAGTGTAATATACTATTTTATCTACTTTGCTTTATTAATTCATTAAATTTTGGCTGTTCAAGTTTTCGGATTACACTAGGGAATTTTGCGTGGGTTGGTTACACTGACGTCACTGACATTGACGTTTCGTATTTGAATTTGCAAATCTAGTAGTCCTAGGACAAATTCAATACCTACTTACTTATGTGAGCGAAATGGAAGACAAAAATGTAGAATTGATCTGTACACCCCCAGAAATACGCAAAGCTGCTCAAGAGGCTATTTGAGAACTTGTTGCTTCTACGCACGTCTAGGTGATAGGTTGACAGGTACCAATTTCACAAAACTGAAAGTTGCCAGAAGTAGTGTAATAATATTTATATTATTACACTACTTTCTACTATAACACTACTAATATTTATATTATTGCATTACTTTCCATGTAATAATGATATTGTAACGCCAAATGTAAACAGCAGCGCGAAATGTGTTTACTCTTATCGGACGGCGGCTTTCCTTAAAGGAACGCCGATGAGTCCGGGCAACATCTTATTAAGGAATAATGATTTATTACCTTCTGGACGTTTCTACATAAAAAAGAAGGTTCGAGTTATTTCAGGAACCATCGCGAATTCAATTGAGGTGTATATAAGCGGGCTTGCGGTCGGAGATGAGATCAGACGTGAAGCCGCGAGTGAATAAACAAGCCGAAAAATGGACAAGCGAGAGCGTATAAATAAATTAATAATTAAGAGTGCAATATAAACTAATTAGTTAGGAAATAGTTAAGATAAATTAAGTAGTGGGTAGTGTAAAATTAGGACAGTGTAAATAAATTAGAAATAAACGTTACAATATCATTTGTAAGGCAAAGTAGATAAATAAGTTTTTTTCTTCAGTCATTTCCTCCCAATTGGAAATTTCTCAGATTATAGTTAACCCAATATCTTATAGAAAACAAACAAGTCAGCTGACTATACAGTGGTGGATAATACGTCAGCTGACGTATCATACGACCAAATATTCATGGCAACAATATTAAAGTGCCTTTTAGGAAGCTTTTGGAAAAAAATGTTTCAAATAAAACTTGTAGCCTTTGGTTAATTCAGTTCAAATCTGAAACTAAGTAAGAATCGATATAGCCGTTTTGGGAAAAATTGAGAAAAACTGAAAATTCACAGGAGTGAAGGGCCCTTCTCAGAATATCAGTCGAGATAACGATAACGGCATTCAATAAGAATTGAATAGCAAAGTAAACATTCAAAATTTAAAAAGAAATATTGGACTAGTGTTTGAGATAATTCCAAAACACCTAAAAATAACAAGAGTAAAGTGCCATTTGTCCTTAACTGATTCTGTTAAAATTTATGGGGTCGTGAGTTTTCAGGGGACCCAGCGTAAATACAGAATTCTAACTTTGCACTATTTATAGTTTCTGACAAAACTGAATTTTCAGAAAATTGAGAAAAACTGAAAATTCACGTTTTTTTGGAAACTATAAATAGTATAAAGCTAAAATGTTGTATTTGGACTGGGTCCCCTTAATACTCACCACCGTATATATTTTAATAGAATCAGTTAAGGGCAAAGGACACCTTACTCTTGTTATCTTTAGGTTTTTTGGGATTATCTCAAAAACTGAGCCAATATTTCTTACTTTGCTATACAATTCTTACTGAATGCCGTTATCGTTATCTCGACTGATCTTCTGCGAACGGCCCTTTACTCTTGTGAATTTTCAGTTTTCCTCAATTTTCCCAAAAGCAGCTTTACCGATTCTTACCCAATCTTACATTTGAACTGACCTAACTAAAGGCTACAACTTTTATTTGATACATGTTTTTCCAATATCTCCCTATAAGGCACTTTAATATTGTTGCCATGAATATTTGGTCGTATTATACGTCGGCTGACGTATTATGCACCACTGTATAGTCAGCTGACTTGTTTTTTCTTTTTATTTAAGATATTGGATTAACTATAATCTGAGAAATTTTCAATCTGGAGGAAATAACTGGAAAAAAATATTTTTTTGACCTGTTTGACATCTATTAAGGTAATAAGTATTATCCTAAATGAAATATGTAAGTCTCTTACATTTACGAATGTAGTGCCATTTAAAGCCACATTGCACCATCTGATGTCAACTACGACCTTATTAGTGTAAAACATTCTGTGTACCCGTGACATCTCTCTATTTTAGTTTTGTTAAGACAGTTTTAAAAGATTTCAAAATATGAACTGACATCTTAATAAACTGCAATGAATATCATAATCACATCAATTGCCTCGAGTTTTAACAGTGCCGAAATTACCATGACACGTGTTTAACCTAAATATCCTGACATGTAAGGGCAGATCTTTCGAATTAATCCCTAGCATCCTAATACCACTAATTGGGATCACTGTGCGAATTCATGTGAATGTATCTCTATTTAGTATGTGTTTTGCTATTATACAAATATGACATCGATTATACTTAAGAGCAGTTTTGAGAAGATTAAGGTAAAACTGGGATATTAAACTGGAAAGCTGAAAATTCGAAACGGAAACAGAAATTAGTTTTTGCTTCATAATTAATTTTCAACATAAAGAATGAGATTAAATAATATTTTGATTAATGAACCAAGAAACAAACGAAGTAGCCAAGGGATAACTTAAGGTAAGCAAGCCTTCGATATTACCCTTTAGAAAAAATTTTAATTTTTAGGCCAGTTGTAGACGTGCAATTCAAAATTGGTTTAAGTAAACTTAGTTTAGTGATTCTAGTAACGAGTGGAACCCATCAAAACTCATAATTGACAATAGTGGTAAGTAAATGTGATACGTAACGGGCAGCGCACAACATATTCGCAACGGCTGTACATACTAACGAAATATTTATTGAGTATTGTGTCAATATTCAATACCCCCATATCGATAAAGTAGATGTAGCCTATTTCGAAGTAAACATAAATCACCAATATTGGCCTAATATTCTATTTGATACGTACCGTACACATCTAGTAGTAGGCACATGAATATAATAATAATAATACAATAACACAAAAACAAAAAAATAATAACAAAACAAATATAAATAACCTATAATGACCCACTAATTTTATGCTATGCCCATCCAATATCGGTTTCCATAATACTGGCTCGATATCGATTGAATAACAATGCCGACCTTCCTAATTTTAGTTAAATACAGCACTATTTTTTAGCAACTTATCGTCTGTTTAGTAAATTTTAAGTTTTAACCATTTAATTGACAAGATATAAATCCTGTGTAATAAATTACCGATGTTAGAATTCTCAACACCCAATAAAAAAAAAGGATTCTCAAGATACAAAATGTATAAATTTGAGGTATAAACAACTAAATTTCAATATTTCTAATGAAGTGAACCACTTTTTTCATAAATGTATTGCAAGATAATATTAAATCGATTGGTGGTAGTTTTCCGTCTAAAACAGCTTCAATTAAATTTAAAAATAAAGAGCAACCTGACATTACGTATACAATAAATCTGTATAAGACAAGGAGAGCCTACTTGAGAGTCGGACATTTTATCTTTTGATCCGCGCGAAATAAAAGCCCCCGGAACGTCAAGTGAAAGCTTATTGCTTCACGTCGTCCTTAACGAAATCCTCTTCCAACTTCGGAATTAGCCGTGCGATGCAAGGGTATTGGGGAAAATGAGGTGGGAACGCTAATTGTCGTCAACTTCATAGGTTCATTTATCTTTTTGAGTGTCGCTCGGGTTTAATGGCGGGAGAGCTTAAAAGCTCGGGTAACATTTTTAGAAGTTCATAAGCTATCGTGCTGTCGACTGGGAGCCTGACAAGTTAGTTCGACGACAGGTTTTTAAGAGACGCTTTGCAACTTGGGGTTGCATGTGCTGGATGCGCGGTAAATCGGAAAAACCGTTATTTAACTTGGAAAATTGTGTTGTCCGCGACACGGATGAATTTTCCGAAGAATATGTAATCTAGTGGTCGAACGGAGAATAACTTCAATAGTATAACGCAAGATGGAAAAGAGTTCCATCAATTCCTAATTTTAAAGAAAATTGATCTTACAAAATTCATAGCTACAGCCGTTTGGTGAAGTTTTGGTTGCAAAGAACTGCGATATAAAATGAATTTATTCCTTCTAAGTTAACACTAATTTCGATATTTGGAATACAATGACTTGACTGGCCTTTCCTTGAAAATGTAACAAGCATTCAAATTGTATTTTCATGAGTCTATGTGTTAAAGCATTTCTTCATATCTAGAAGACATAATTGCAAAATAAAATAAAAATAAATTTTGTTAGTTAATTAATATTGAATTATTGACATTCATAAAAGTATCTGAAGTGAAATTCATTGCAAACATTGTAACGGGTACATTTAAGTGATAACGTGTATAGGTAAAATTTCTGAAATATTTTTACATTAAATCTCACTCCAAAGACCAGCTAGCTACATTGTCACCATTTATTTTGTTAAAAAACTAAAAAGCATATAACCCATTCAGATAAAATACTGTAGTATTAGCTCTACACAGTTATTAGTTTTCATTCATTTGAGCACTCTTTTACTTCTCAGTATTATAAAGGAGATCACAACGTATTCATCATAAATCAAAAGACTACTAATATTCAGTATTTCCTTGTTGAGCTTTCATTCCACTGGCTACGTCCGGTATACGTGACACAGCCCTATGACACGTTGTCTGCAATTTCAAAGTGGAAGAGGTCAAGTGAGTAAAAATTAACAAATAGGGTGGTAGGTAACTTTATAAAGGACGGTAGCTTTTAAATTACCAGAGAGACCTGACGAAGTGTTCGACGTTAACACAGTGTCATCGGTAACACCTTTGTTTATGTTTTGGGACAAAGGTATTTTACATTTAACCTGGTAATCCAATAACAGTTTAGATTGTTCAGTAAAAGGACTACTTAACAGAACTCTTTAGTTAATTCTATCTCTCCTCACGCCCTGTATCAAAATAAATTTTCATCGTTCATAGTTAGTCCTAAGTGAAACCTGAATTGTTAAGTGATGAAAGTAGAGACTAACCTACTCTCAAAGTATCAAAAATTAATTTCTTCATTATTGAACCCAAATACTTCATAACAAACATTTTTAAGCTACGAGAGTCCAACAGAATGAATACCATATTTCTATTGGAGCGAAGTTTAATACGCTTCCTATATGTTTCTAAATGAAATAAGAACATTTAAATACATTTCGGTAATAGCACCTAAAATATAATGAACACAATAAAACAGTCACAATTTTAAGGTAGTATTAAATGAAGTAAACGCCTTGTATCTATAGGCTGAAAGTATGAAGTCGCTCACAAAGCGCAATCGTATTTGGATAATAATCCGATCAAACGCGGTCTGACAGCAAACGGTAAAGGGGATTATTATTTGTGTGTCCGGATAACTATCTAATTCAAAATGATTGAGCTTTGTAAATGACCGCAAAGGTCAGCTTTTCCTTTCTCTGGTTTAATAAATTTCCTGTCGTCTCCCACTTTTCGATAAAAGTATAAAAACACTACAATAAGGAACAAGATGATAGAAGAAAGCACAAAAACTCAAAATAAGAGAAACACTGCAGAAACGCTGAAATCTTACACAACTGAAGATAAAAATAAATGACGGGAAACAAGAAATAACAATGTAAATAAATGAAAACAGGTCACACAAATAGAAGGAATAACAGAAACTGCAGAATGTTGCTATAAAAATCTGTGAAATAACACTACCACAAGGGAAGAGAGAAAAAGACAGGATTACAGTTAAGCACGTGAGATCAGAGGATATTCCAGAAATAACAACTGAGGAAATAAAAACCTCGTTGCGACGCATGCTAAAAAAAAACATCCAGGGAAGGTAAGATTGTAATCGAGAAAAAGAATTGAGGTAAATCCAATATAACACAACGTTGGCGTTATTTGGTTAACTTACGCATGGAGAATTTTCCATAACCAATGGATACCTATCGTAATACCACTATTAAAAAAGAAGACAATAAATAAGTAGATCGATGGTTCTATTACCCATATTGTTCACAAAAATTATCGTCCACAGAATAGCCAACAAATCAAATAATTACCAGCTAGAGAACAAGCAGGTAGTACGGGGTATTTGCTACTGATGCGAACACTATAAGAAAAACATGACTATCACACAGTACTTTGGATAGCAGTGAAAAGTTATGAAAAAGCATTTGAACGAATACATAATTATCTAGATAGTTTTAACTGTTCTAAGTAATATGGAAGTATCTCTGGGATGTTGAAAGCCTTTCAACCCTTTTAGTAAAGAAGTATTGAGGTTGTCGATGGTTATTTAACAAACCTTCCAAGCGCCACACCCCGGTAACTGTGTTGACCCACAGGCTAAACCAAGTGAGGGTAGCCAGATATGGTGATTAGTAGCGTCTGACCCAGAGTGGGCAGCTGCAAGCAGCGTGGGGTCTCCATGTTAGGAGCGGCTGAATCCAACATTGGGGAAGGCAACGGGAAACCACCCCAATTAATTTTTCCCTAGTACATTCATTCATGGCTGAAAACAATCAAACCACGGGCCTCAGTCCCCGGCAGGACTTAAATGGTCAGAGGCTGCTAAGGATCTCCGGGTCAGCCACAAAGATATGCACATGGAATGCGAAAACTTTATATCAGGCCGGAAAGGTTCATAATGTCATCAAGGAAATGGACCGAATGAATATAAAAATCATGGGCATTAGTGAAATGAGATGGCCAGGTTCAGGACAATGCCTAATAGATGAGTACCAAATCTACTACTCAGGAACAACTACAGGCGAACACCGATATGGAGTAGGAATTATTGTAGAAAAAACTGTTCAAAAATATGTCACCAATTTCACACCCTTGTCTGAGAGAGCCTTGCTACTACAAATCAATGCAAGCCCCGTTCCAATTAATATCATACAGATATATGCTCCTACAGCAGACAAAAGTGAAGAAGAAATCGAAATATTTTATGCCGAAATATTAAAAGTATGCAACAGACTTCCTAAACATCACCTAACGGTACTAATGGGAGATTTCAATGCTAAGATTGGAAAAGGAAAAGAGGGAGAATACATTGGACCTCATGGCTTAAGTGAAAGAAATGAACGAGGTGACCGATTGGCAATGTTCGCGGCAGATAAGAAAATGGCAGTACTGAATACATTCTTTAAACTTCCACCAAGAAGGCTTTACACATGGAGGTCACCACTCGATTCTAAGGAACATATAGTCAGGAATCAGATCGACTATATACTGATAAATAAGAGATATCAGAACGCATTTACTTCTGTCAAAACTTATCCCGGGGCGGACATAATGTCAGATCACACGCCCCTAGTGGGTACTTTGAAACTAAAACTTAAAAAGGTGAAGAAGAGGAAGATGAATAACAAGTGTGATATGCTAAAACTAAAAGACCCGAATACAAGGACAGAGATAAAAAATTATATGACAGAACAAATGCAAGATATTGATAACAACAATGAGGTGAGCTATGAACTAGTGAAGCTAAACAATGTAGTCAAGAAGGCCAGTGAGATATACTTAAAATCAGATTCAAACATCAAAAGAAAAACATGGATGACAGATGAGAGTCTACAAATGATGGAACAGAGGAGACTCGTGAAAGACAAGCCTACATACATTCATAAAATTCATAAAAAAATTCAAAGAAAGATCAAGGAAGCTAAAGAAAGGAAGTTGCAAGAAGACTGCCAAGCAATAGAAGAACTACAAAAAAATATGACAGTTTTAATACTCACAAAAAAGTTAAAGAAACAACTGGTATATACAGGCCCAGAGTGATATGTAGGCTGACAGACAATCAAGGTAATATCATCATAGACAAGCAAGACAAAATAAAAGGTCACAAAAAGGAGTTATTCCAGGACACGAGACCACAACGACCACATAAACTAAATGATTCAGGACCTTCCATCAATACAGATGAAGTACAAATAGCGATACAACAACTAAAGGAGGGAAGAGCACCTGGGCCAGATAACTTCAGAGCCGAATTTCTCAAACTTCTTGATGGACCGGAAATCAAACAAATAACAAGTATTTTTAACCGCATCTATGAATCTGGAGAAATTCCGAAAGAATGGCTTGTGTCAGAATTTGTCATTATACCTAAGAAAGCAGGTGCAAAGCGATGCGAAGAACACAGAACTATTAGTCTCATCTACTAAAGAGTCATCTACTAAAGCTATTTCTAAAGATAATACACAGAAGAACATATAAAATATGTGAAGAGTATATGTCTGAGACTCAGTTCGGATTTCGTGATGCAGTGGGCACTAGGGAGGCTCTGTTCAGTATACAGGTATTGTTCCAAAGGTGTTGAGATGTGAGCTGCGACGTATATGCTTGTTTTGTCGATTATAGCAAGGCTTTTGACCGAGTACAACACCACAAACTCATGGAAATATTAAGAAACATCAGAATCGACGGAAAAGATCTAGAAATTATATCGAGATTATACTGGGACCAATCAGCATATATATAACCGTAGAGGGAGAACAATCAAAGACGATAAATATTTCACGGGGCGTAAGGCAAGGATGTGTATTGTCTCCACTTCTTTTCAATGTGTACTCAGAACAAATATTTAGAAAAGCTCTCGAAGATGTGGAAGAGGGGATAATTGTGAATGGGAAGAGACTGAACAACATCCGATACGCTGATGATACAGTCATTATGGCTGATAGCTTAGAAGGATTACAACGATTGATGACCCTAGTGAAGGAGGTCAGCGCAGAATACGGGCTCGATATAAATACCAACAAAACAAAATACATGGTAATAAGTAAAGAGCAAATCCCACACGAACATCTCACACTAAATCAAAAACAAATTGAGAGGGTCAGTAAATACACATATTTAGGGACAGTGCTTAATGACCAATGGGATCACTCACAGGAGATCCGCTGCAGGATAGAGAAAGCAAGAGCCGTGTTCCTTAAAATGGCATCAGTATTCAAAAGCCGCTATCTCACTATAACTACAAAAATTAGATTCCCCCGCTGCTATGTCTTCTCAACTCTACTTTACGGAGTAGAATCATGGACCTTGGCAGAAGCAACCACCAAGAAACTTGCAGCTTTCGAAATGTGGCTTTATCGCAGGTTCCTAAGAGTTTCATGGATGGACCACGTGTCCAATGAAGAGATCATTCGAAGAATAGGGAAAAATGCCGAGCTAATAACAACGATAAAGACTCGCAAACTCGAATATCTTGGTCACATAATGAGGAACGAAAATAGATATGGCCTACTGCAAAACATACTGCAAGGAAAGATTCCAGGGAGACGTGGATCAGGTCGACGGAGAAATTCTTGGCTCAAAAATCTTAGAACATGGTTTTCTACAACAACAACAACAACAGGACTATTCCGTGCCGCAACTAATAAAGTAATAATTGCCAGAATGATCGCCAACATCCGGACCGGATAGGCACTACGAGAAGAGGAAGATTTAACAAACCGATACAGCGTTTTGATGAAATAGTAGCTTGCTGTGATTTTGAAATTCAATTTGAAAAAATTATTTAAACTAAAATTATTGACAAATTCACTAATGTCGTTGACTGAAGTGTCCGTGGCAAGCTTAGTGGATTTAAATTATATTCGTGAGTATTATATATTCGTGTTACCTATTCGATATTATAAGTAGTCTTGAAGTTGAAGGTTTCGATATAACTACGTAAGTACGTTAAGTTTGCATTTCAAAAATTTATAAAAAGTAGTTGTCAATTTATCATACATTTTGATAAATAAATATCAAATCGAATATTCGAAAATTGCTCAATTGTTGACAAATTCACTAAATCTTTGTAAGTTTAAAACCACTTTATAAAGAAGTTTTGAAGTTGTGACGCTTTATGTACCAAATTGACAAAAGTGAGATTGTACCTGCAATTTGCCGCGACAATTAATTTCAAAAATTTATAATTTGTATATGGTAACTCAGCTTTTGTCAAACTCGCTATAATTGTTTACTGACATATACCTGAAGAGTTCGGAGAATATCAACTCTATTAGTGAAGGAGTTTTAAAGTTATTGGTTTCCAATTAACAACCTGACATAGTGGTTGGATGAAATAGCAGTTTGCAATGATTGTAAAAATCGATATAAAGGTATTCATTGTAACATTTGATAGTGGTTGTGTATTGACGTATTCAAACTAAAATTATTATAAAATTTGATAGTGGTAGAGATATGTAAACTCAAATTATTGTAAAATTCGATAGTGGTTGTTTATTGAAGTATTCTGAAGGAGAATGGTGAGTTTTAGAATTTTTAAGGAGTTTTAAAGTTATAATACTCTATATAGAAAATTGTATCATACTGTGATTGCCTCTCAAAAATATTCGAGTAATTCTTTCTCACCCTGTATATAGTTTTTTAGTGCAACAGAATAATAGTTTGGAATGCTTATATAAGCAGTTATCAAATTTGATATTCACAGCACACTAAAACTGCTCATCTTGTTTGGCTAGCATGTACTCTAACTTAGACAAGTGACACAAAAGGGATAAGGATAGGAAGGAAGAAAAGAAGAATATATAATAGATATCAAATTACAGATATAGGTACTGTAGAAAGAATATAAAATATACAAAGATGTCACTGAAAGAACATTAGATAATACAAGATAAATTCAATAATATAAACGAATATCAGGAAGGGATTAAGGTAGATTTTTGGAGATTAATTTAAAAGGCTGGTACAGACAGAATCTAATAAATGTTTAAAATTGAACCTAATGAAATTTGGCCTTTAGTTTGGTGTTGACAGTAACGTCAATATTATTGTAAGGAATCTTTAAGAATTCTAATTTCAATTAGTCCCTTTACTGAACAAGGCAATCTTTAACTAGTTAGTTAGCATTTCAAGTAGGGTAAACTCATAATTAATATGAATTAGTTCAATCACTTATATCAATTAGTAGTTGAATTTAATAAGTGATTCTACAAATACTGGCATTAGTGAGGCATGTTATAATAGCGTTGTCAGGTGTCAATTAAGATATGTTTCTCGTATGCCACTATGTAAGATTGTCCTTTCCAGTTTATTAATAACAACCAAATTATACCAACACAAAAACAGCAAGAAATTCAATATTAAAAATTTCAACGTTGATTTATGGACGTGTGAATATATGGACGTTGGATTTATGGATTTATTTTCCCCGTTGAATTTGTACTTCAATTTTATGCTATGTGCGTAGCGAAAAACCTCTCCTCTCTACCCTCGAAACAGAATTGTGAACTTATTGGAAGATTTTTAGATTTTGATCACAACCCACTGGATTCGAATAATCTTCCGGGTTAAACTTTGGTGAAAATCCGGAAAACTTCCCGGTCACCATTTCCGTTTTCCGATGGAGTTTTTGTTGTTAGTTTTTCTTTTCAATCCAGTGTTATGAACGTCCGCGTTGTCGAAATCGCAGTTTGGGAAAAAGCGAAAAGCGTGCACAATCAAGCCCGTATAAGTGAAAACAGGGGGGAAACGGGAACGGAGAAAAATAGACAAATTTAATTTAAGGGAAAACGGTATTTAACCCTGAAAGGATCACATCGGCGGGTTCGCGTCCCATAAAAGGCGTGGAAATGCGATTTTCACTGTTTCCACGATTCGGTCGCTTTAAATTTGAATATTTTTTTCTTCCTCGAGGACTTTTCCATGTTAGCGCCGCTCGTCTGTTTGAACATGATCCACGCCATTCGCTAGCAGCGCTGGGAATCATTTAGTACCCCCGTGGAAAAAGTAGCTGACGGAGTGACGTGTTGACTTTGAATGATTTGTTTGAATTCTCTGCTCGCAGTCACCGGCGCTTCTCTTCTGCCGTACATACGCACAGATACCGAATGATTAGCGTTTCAATTCGCATCCACAGCACGAATTAGAGAGCGTTTTTGCGGAAAAACGTGGACTTTTCATTTACCCCCGCAGATGAACACTTATGATTAGCGCCCACAACACAAAAATTACAACGTAGCGTATATAATCAACAGACGATGCGAGGATTAAAATCAATACCGGACGCACTCGTGATATTTTTATAAAGGAAATTGGATGTGTGTACAAATGAATGTATTGCAACGCGAAAATGTTAACATCCGTGTGAAGCGCGCTCTTTCTTATCTGACGCAGGCGGCGCATTTCAAAGGGACCCGCTTCGCTAAAGTGCGACCATAAAAACTCTTCTAGAAGGCGATTAGAATAATAGAGAACCTCCAATTAGAGATAGAAATAAACCACATTCCGGAAACTTCTGGAAAAGCATTATAAGGGATATAAATACGAACCGGTACGGTCGGAGCCATAGTAGACAAGGAATCGTCGTGAGTGAAAAGTGGGATAAGCCCACTAGCGATAATTGTACAAATAAATTAGAGCGTTAAGTGTATAACATAAATTAGTTAGTTAAGAAAAAGACTACACAAATTAAGTGTTAAAAACTGTGTAAATAAATTAGAACAAACGTTAGACTATGTTTCAGATAAACTATAATCCCCGTAGCAATGTTTGCTAAACTCGGTACACGTATAACACTCCAAAACGAAGTACTGTGGCTGTGGGGGTAAGGCCACCGCTGGGAAACAAAATATAAGAACAGCCAATGACAAATTGATTTGACATTGACAACAAATTAGTAAATTCTCTATGATAATAATGAACGATATGATGCAAATACATTACTACATTATTTCTTCGAAAACCTTCATATTTTTAAATGGATGCACTTCCAAAAATCTTCAAGTCTTCTATTCTTTAGAAGTTCCCTTACATCTTTTTCATTAAGTTGGTTGAATGAGACAATTAGAGTCAATTTATAATCCTCGTTCCTTGAAAAATTCGTTGGACCTGATCAACAAAATTAAAGACACTAAGTTGCCGTCCTGGCCTACTATTGCTTCGATTGACGTGGTGAATCTATTCCCAAGTGTACTTCCAAATGAGTGTATAGTGTCATGTTATGTCAGGATTACGTTCCATTGGTTGAATATTTGTCTCCCATTCACAGTTTTGAAACAAAATTTCTTTGATTTAAAAACTCGATTTATTTGTTAACTTCTGGTGTTGCTATAAAATAAAATTTGAATCCTCTTATGGAGGAAATTATTATGTTCGATTAAGAACCTTAAAAGAATCATTTATTTCCCTAGGATTATTGTTAAGTAGACGACGTCATAGTTTTACACACTGTACCTAAGGATGAATTGTCGTTACTATTTGGATTTTTAAACTTTCAACATAACCTTACTTTGACTTTAGAATTAGAAGAGAATGATTTTCTTCCTTTTTTAGATTTAAGAGGGCTCTCTTCCCAGTAGGAAACGTCTTTGCACGCAATTCCATTAAAAATTGACTAATATTGATGCGAATATAATATAAAATATAATTTAAATTAATTTTTTTTTAATTTTTTAAAAATTTAATTTTTGATCAAGAGTAAACTGTAGTTATCGTAACAGTTTATACAATGAAATGCAATTAACCATTTGCGCATATTAATCATGCACTTAAATATGCGATTGTTTGTTGCAAAAATGCGTTAATAAGCATGAAAAGTTCAAAATAGAAAATGCATTTTTTTCATCCGCGAAGAGTCGCCCTCACGCGGCTTAATTCCTAAACGTCACCGCTGCATTTGAACTGAACGTCGAAGTTGAAAAAAATCGAAGAAGTGTAGAGAACGACGTGTTATTAATTTCACTAGCCCGCTCCGCTTGCCTGTCGTGAGCCCTCTTAATGTAGTTAAACAAGGAGGCAAATCTAATATTGATATTTGTAGAAAAAAACACGTACAATGCTACACCATTTGAATCAATACATCCGATCCAACAGAAGCTCTTTTCATTTCATAGTACTTTTTCTTATCAAGTACCAATTTTAACAAAGAATTTGACATCATAAGATTGATGGAAAAATACATACGACGAAGGAATATACCTGGATAAATACACAATATTTAACTCTCTTCTATATGCAGTATGCTGACGACCTGGTACTAATCGCAGAAACAGAAGATAAACTACAGACAGGCACATACCAACTACAAAACATTTGTAGTGAATATGACATGAAAATATCTATAGAGAAAATAGAGTCAATGGCCTTCGTAATTATTTGTGACAAGGTAATTGAACAAATAAGACACTTCAAATATTTAGAATGTGATCTAACATATGACTACAGCACAGGCATAGAACAAAAATTAAACAAATTCAGTACAGTATGTGGAACTATTAGCAGACACCTAAAACATTTATTTCTGTGGATTTTGGATCTTCCCAAACCATAAATTCTAAAATTTTTCTGAAGTGACTCGAGATTGATGTAAAATCTATAAGTACTCTACATAATTCTTTCCAATAATCGAAACGAATATTAAATAAATTCGGGGCCTAAGGGGCACATACCTATTCCTTATGTGTTCCACATAAGGGAAGCTGGGCAAGTCAACAAGCATTGCAGTAATTTAGTCAGTTAATATGACACCGAACAACGAATAGTTTTAATGATTGATAGTGGCAAGGTTTAAAAACCTTCCAAATGATAGTAAAAACTAATACCACCAATAGAACTCAAATTCAAACTGTGTAAATAAACTGTGTACACACATAGACCATTTTGAAAGGTTTTATGAAACCTAGAATTTTAGAGCAATAAATACCCTTGCAACGTCGGACAATTAGCTAATATTTCATAAACCTGTACACAAATAAAGTTAAAATTCAACGCCGATTTATTTTATGTATTTCGTGATTTATAGATGAAGGGTATGTAATTTAAAAATAGCTTCGCTTCCAATTTTAAATTATATTTATAGCGCAATAATAGACGGACGTTTAAATTACGTAGATAAACGTAATTTGCACACGAACTCCAACCATTCGTGCAAATTAATAAAAACGCCTCGCATTTCTAATTAAAAGCGAATTTATGCTAAATTCTTCAGCGAATCAAAAAAACAGACTTACGCATTCGATATATAAAATCAGTATCAGTTGTAGACATGAAGCTTTACTGTAAGTACTAAACGGTCTGCAATGCCATTGATTATGTCAGAATAAAAACAGAACTTTCCAGCATGCAATCAGTACTAAACTATGTTGTATGTCGTATAAAGCCAACGCAAAGCACCAATATCACATCTACAGAAGTGGCCTAGAAAAATTAATAATATTTCTCGTGGTTACAACCATGAGATTTCATGCAGGAATTTTTCTCTCGAGAGAAATTTATTGATGTCACTTGGGACAAGGATGCACGGTAAGCAATTTCTCAGGTGGAATTCCCGAAATAAATTTTACACGTTAAAATAGACTAATATGGAATTAATAATTTAAAGCACATAAAAGAATGCTGGCGTTATTTTGCGTTACGATCATAAATTAACCGCTTATTTACACACTCGGCGCTTTGCTGGGGAAAATCCTGCACAATATCGCCATTGGAAATGGGCATTTTATTTTTACGGATATGGAAGCTTTTCTCCTTGCAAAGGAAAAAAACTTAAAAAACACGCTTTCCTCGCAGGTGAATATTAGATATAGGGGATAATTAAATGCAGCTTGTCGTGATCGTAACGCTTTTCTTTGCTTAAAACGATAAATAGGCAAAAAGCGGTGTTAAAGCTAAACCCGTTTAAATTTTTCAATTGATCTTATATTAAAACCCTGTAATCTCTATCTCTATATATATAAAAATGAAATGCTGTTCGTTTGTCTAGGCTTCAACTCGAGAACGGCAGGACGGATTTTGCTAATTTTGATCTTGAAATATTTGTGGAAGTTCAGGGAAGGTTTTTGTGGCGAGAAACATAAATAATAACTAAGGGACATACTAAAAAAGGTACGTTTTGTAATTTTGGGGACAAATCGCCAAGGCAATCAATCATACTGTCAGTTGGTTGTCAAATGAAAAATTATTACAATCTGTCATCAGTTTGTCAGTGCGCGAAAACTTTACTCATTTTAAAATGCCACGGAGAAAACGATCTGATTTAGGTCGTCGGAGTAATTCAAATGTGCTACGAGCTACCTCACGTGCAAATCGCACTGACGACCAGCGAGAGGCAGATAATATTAACGTTCGTATTGGTATGAGAGAATTGGGTTCAAAAGTGAATAATTATGAAGTAGAAAGGCTTAAGCTGGATTTATAAACTTGACGTTCCGTTGCCGTTACCGTTGACGTTGGCCGTTCGGTCTGTCGCCGGTCGTAGAAACATTTGATGGGTATTTATAAACTTGACGTCTGCCGTTGGCGTTGGAGAAACATAACCTTAAAGTGACGTAGACGTAACCTCGATTGCGTATCTTGACGTGTCGCTGAAGTTATGAATTCTGAATATTACCACGCAATAGGAGCTCTAGGGCTCACTTTGTGTTTGTACACAATCTGGCTGGAAGTCACGTGACGAAGAAAGTCGGAATCCCATTGGCTCCGTCCACTTACTACGGTCGCTTCTACGAACGGCGAACGGAAAAAGATAAAGTTCGTTTATGTCGAACGGCAAGAACGTCAAGTCGAACGCTAGACGGCAACGGCATTTATAAATCATCCCATTATTTTACATGCTTGCGAACTAGTACCGTCAAACGTCAACGCACAACGGCAACGGAACGTCAAGTTTATAAATCCAGCTTTAGGATGGAACGAGTTAGGGCACATCTTACACAGCAGCATTTAGATCGACGGGACACCCAGTCTACAAATTCTACAAGTTCGAAAAAACGGACGCATCGAGTACTGCAGCCAGAAGAAAAACCGCCAGTGATTACAACTCCAAAACTTCAAGAACTTCGACGCCAACACAACGGCGGGAAGTCAAGAAGACAAGCAAAGTCCTGAGTAAGTCACAGCCACTTTTTCCAGAGAACTGAGTTACAAAGTGAATAACTTCAACTACGACAAGATAAAACAAGCAGATGAATTAATTCAAGAACAAGAAAAAATAGCCCAAGAAATCATATAACTACATAATCATTTCAACAAAGACGGAAGTGCAAGAAAAACCAAGGAATACCTACAAAAAAGGATTGATCACCTAGAAGCACTATGGGGGAAAGCCGAAGAGAACAACGAGGCGTTCCATGAACTTGGGTTTGACGATCAGCACAATTTTATAAAATCACACTATTTCAAAAGGATGCAAGAAAACTACAAGACAATTCGACTATACCTGAAGTCACACGAGGAATATAAAACACCCAAGAAACAAGTCTACGAGGTACAAATACAAGACCCAAAACCGGAAGTGAAGAAACCTAAACAACAGAACGAACAGTATTACCGACGAATCAAACTAAAGGTAAAAATAACAAATAAAAAAAAAACTACTTAGGCAAGCTGAAGAAGACATGGCAGAATCAACACCAAGATGGTCATACATGTACTACGAGCAACAAATATCCAAAAAAATGGAGCGCACTTCAAGACAAAATGAAATAGAGCGATTCCGGAGACGCAGTGTTCCTGTAAACTCGGAACGAGTAGCATTCCACTACGACCCGGAAATAGATTATTGTGCCGACCAATCCGTAACGATTGGAGAAATGACAATCATTTGTCAATATTGTAAAACGTTAAAATACAGCGGTGAATCTATTGGATTATGTTGTGCTGGTGGTAGTAAAATTGCCACAATTGTTCCCACCACAAGATCCATTACGCTCATTAGTTTCTGGGGTGGGAACGCATATTTTACAAGAAAATTTCATGCCTACTTTCGAGATAGTTTTTGATAAATTAGTTATTAAAAATTTAAAAAGATAATGTACAATTGCAGTTACAAGGCAGTTTGCGGAAGCAACTTGGAGTTTCCCTGTTTCGCGCATGCGTCGCGTGTTCGCGAGTCGTACAATCATCATCTTTATATATTTACGCACCGCAAAAAAGACAAAAAATATAGTACATCAGAAAGCCTTAAATTGATTATGTGTATATCTGTGTTGCATTTAATTTAATGCAGATAAAAAAGTTGTATTACGTTTTGACAATATTATTCAAAAATATATGTAGGTGATACGAAGTTCACCGGGTGATCTATAATTTTTTTACCTTTCTTTTTTTAAACTTTACGTGGCATTGCAAAGCATGCCGGGTACGGCTTGTGAATGATAAAAGTTTTTTTATCACGTATACTAGTCAATTAATTTTGATTTTTAAAAGAGATATAATCAACCTGGGAAACACAGTAATAGAAATACTAATTTTATCACGCCTGCCTATTCCAGGGGGTATTTTTATTGCCACACAGAAGTTTGATGAATAAGGAAATTGTTTTTTTCTGTAAATAAATACAGCAATAATTAACGCAGATAACGAATAATTAAACGTGGGTTATCTAATCATTTATTTTTCTTTTTTTTATACATTTTTTTTCCTTCATTTTTCATACATTTTTATACATACTTGGTCAATTAAAACGAATTGTCTAATTAGGGCGAGTTTTGAAATGGAGGTATTCATTATGGCATCGATTACATTTTTGCTTAGTTAAAAAAAATCTGTTTTCAGTGCATATTGCTCAAAAAAATTACAACTATTTTAGGAATCTGCGTAATTCTACTTTTGTTAATTTTATTTCAACAAATTGCCCTTAGGGAATGCAACCATTGCAATTATTACAATATCAAAGGCATAGATTAAATCTGATGGTGATTTATCTTATAAATAAATACGCAACAAATTTTAGTAACGCAGACTTTTGTTGACATTCATCAGTCTGTGCCTTGCACTAAATTGTTAATGTGTACACTTTTACGAATCTTTTGACGTTTATATCATCAACTGCACCCTATAATCACCCTAACTAGAATTTGTGTCACCTTATTTTCTTCTATAAGAGAAATCTGGAGAGGTTTCTTAAAAAACTGTTATTAATTTAAATTAATTTCATATGAAGACCATATTTCCATATTGGGTGATACTGTTAATCAATATTACCACTTTGAATAAATTATTGTGTATATTAAAATAACGAACAGCATCATAATTGAATACAATGAATCAATGGTATTGTAACGCGGAATGTAAACAGCAGCGCGAAACGTATTTACTCTTATCGGACCTCGGAGGCCAATTCAAAGCGTTCATTTAATTGGGCAATAAAAACCGACCCCCAACGTTCCAGCAACATCTTATTAAAGAAAGAATGATTTATTACGTTCCGGGCGTTTCTAGATACACATTATTAGGGAAAAGAAGGATCGAGCTCTCTCTAGTAGGTTTTGGAGGCATAATAGAGCACTATAAAAAAAGCGAACGCTGCAGACGAAGATAAGATTAGACGTGAAGCCGCGAGTGAGTAAAACAGTGCGAAAAACGGACAAGCGAAAAATATATTAAAAGGTAAGTGTGTTATATACATTAAATAGTTTAGTAATAGTATGTGTGTAGTGTATAATTAGGACAGTGTAAATAAATTAAAAATAAACGTTACAGTATCAACGTGAGATAGTTCAGCTGCCACTTCATGAGAGACTAACATTTTATAATGTCTCATTTTACTACGTTCTGGATATACATACATAGATATGTTGTGTGTTATACTTTAAATCTATCTCAAAGGAAAAATTAGAACGCTTTGGGTTGATATAATGTCATCATTAATTTCAACACTCCTTTTCCTATATTATGACATAATAATCGGGCCATAGATTTCACGGCGTTAAGAAATATTCGAATTGCGACGATTTTTCATTAATCAGTTTGGAAAGCAGTCCGTATATTTCACCCTTTGTCTTTCCCACCTACACTATCAATCATTTTCCGATAGAATATATGTTCCTTTCCCAACCTTCCATTTATTGCGTTCTGTTCTCCCTTTTCAAGCTGAGAACCCCCCTTACTTCAAACTAATCCAATTTTTTATTTGGCCCAGCTTTGCCCTCTTGTATTAATCTCCTCCGTTTTCTCCCTCCTCCGGGCGTTTTCCAGGGCTTTTCACGAAACTTGAACGTGCGTAACACAAATACACGGAATGATGTGACGATTAGCGTCGTGTCGATTGTAGTCGGAGTTGAAAAATGATGGAAAAACTCTCTCACATTGATATTTACTCGAACAATGTAATAAATTTTTAAACGTAATTTTCGTCTTGGAATGGAGCCGATAGACTGCATAATCTAGCTTAACCGACACAACGTCATGCGGCCATTGTTCAAATTCGAAAGTAGCAGGCCGTGAAAAATCTACTTACTCCTGAATTATGTCTGCAGCCAGTGATGTATAATAATCCACAATTTCTATTGTCGAGGAAAATTTGCGAAAATCTACGGGTACACTAGCGATAATAAGGTGGGTTCTTAAATAAATGTGAAACCAATAATCACATGATTCTAAAAGAGAAACTGTAGACCATAATATGATGGAAATATGTTGAGATTAAGCTTTTAAAATATCAATTTGAATCTAAAATGAGCAGCTCCACAGTTACACAACAAAATAAGAGGGTAATGTAAACCCCAACAACGGAGTCGGTGTAAATTACGGGAATCGCTGAAATCTTAATTATTGATGAAAGTTTTCCAATTCTAGCGTCGCGTCGGAACCAACTTCCGGTAAGTAAATATTTTAGTATTGCCTTAAACTTGCAGAGTAACTTAGAACGGAAACAATGGGCGAATTTCAGATTACATTGGAAACAAATTGGTTAAACATTTTGTTGATTTCGATACATTTAATCTGTTAGAGGTAATTACTAAATTATACATTAAAGTGGTAAACAAGAAACTTAGTTTGTGTTGGGATTAATTATGGAAATAGATAGAACACACCAGAAAATTAACAGAAAGGTATGTAAGACTGAAGAAATCTATAATATTTTTTGGATAAATAGAAGAATGCAGAATGCAGAACAAATCTAATGTAAAATACTGCCCCCTACATGAATGTCTTTATAAAAAAACATTCCGAATTTTTAAAAATATACCTTTGCAGTAAGTTTGACACAATATATTTTAAGAGTGGGGTTTGCCAAAACATGACCGAAAAGACATTACATATTGTGTTGCACAGACCGTCTTTTTCTATAAGTAAAGGTAATATGTAGATATAAGATATATAATAGATGAAAGATAAATACTCCTTTGAATAACATGAAATTATATTATTCGACTTTTCTTTGTACTGAATTACTGATCATGTTGCGGATAGTATCTTATTGCCCTTTTATTACAATAATACAACTCCTTTCAGACTGTCTACTGTCATAGATACATCGTTTGCATATATTAGAGAAAAAAAGCTTCTTTTATTAAAGACAAACCTGAGACTCCTTTAAGAGGCCGACCTAACTTCATCTCGTCTTTTAACATTTTCGAGACACTCGAGTGCCTACATTATAACCGTAAAGAGCTTAAGCTTAAAGTTTCTAACCAATAGAGAAGTACCTCAGAATAAATTCGACAAAAGCAATTTCCATCCCCGAAAAGGCAAATTCGGAATTAGAGACTTTTTCTGTCTTGGAGATTAAGCTATGAGCGTGTCTAGGAATTCAGGCACTGTTCAATAAATTTCATCTCGTTTTCTACTCCACTGGCAAGGGATATTCCAGGTTTTTAAATGGGGTTTAAGTTACAAACAAGCAGGGTGAAAAGGTTCTAGCAACTCGAGAAGTATAATTTTATAATGAGTATAATAATAATAATAACAATAATAATAATAATAATAATCTATCTATATACTATATATAAAAATGGATGTTTGTGTGTATGTTCCGCATAGGCTCCTATACCATTCGTCCGATTGCAACGAAATTTTGGTGAGTTGTAGGCCGCATGTCCTTGAAGGTTCCTAAACTGGTTCCGCGTCGCAAAAAGAGCCATGGGGGCCGAAACGGCTTAAAAATATATGCATGACAGGCAATATGTCACCTTTATTTGACAGACGAGTGACTGACAGATGGCGCCATCTCGCGGCGAAAAGGTAACTTTTAAATGTCGAACAGCAAACAGTTTGTCAGCGCTTTGAGGATCGAATTGCTCAAAAGCATTTTGTTATATATATATATATATATATATATATATATATATATATAGAACTTTGTAGTCACGGCTGAATTAGTTAATGAACTAAATAGTAACGGGGATGCAGCCTTATCTTGGGACTTTTTTTTAAAAGAACACTCTTATTTCTTTAATACAGGAGCTTTCGACAATGTTTATTGTCTTTATCAACTGCAACTGTGAACATGGTATGTTTGTTAAAAATTATACAAAGATGAAAATTATATACTTACAGAAAACGAGATTGCTGTTAAAACTATATAACACATCAGATCCAGAAAAAAATTCAATATTGGAGTGGAAGAGGCAGGTTATGTGTTCAGAGACGTTAAAAAGATATTTCAAAAATTATTTGACAAAACCCATGGAAACAAATAATTGATAAGTGATACAGGAACAAAGAGAACCTTTCACATTAATGCTATGAATTCAGTGATGTTTGATTTTATAGAATTGCTACTCATGGGTGCCAAACCATGGAGCGTAATTATTAATTCCTGTTCTGTCTCAACTATTAACAATTATTGGTCTAAAATGTTGACAAAGCAATATTGTGAAACTTACTCAGAAACACATATTTAGATTTAAGGAAATACAGGAAGGGTGATATTGTATATGTACAGTTATCGCTCTCACCGAAAACTGGTCTGTAAAGTCGATAGAAACTGTTAGAAGTCATCCCTGATTCCCCCAACCCCTACTGCCACTAAGGGCTGGTGAGAGTCAATGACGACCTATGGGATCAAAAATTTCACCAATAATATCACAATATGTCATGGATGACTTACTCAACATTTGTTTGCCATTACTTCCCTTTGAGGTTCCTTTCTTAAAAAAATATGTAGATGACATTATTTGTTCAATCCCTAGTGGCACAGAGGAAGTAGTTTTAAGGATTTTCAATTCATATCATGAAAGAATTCAGTTCACTATAGAACAAGAGAGCAATTACTCCGTACCTTTCTTAGACACAAGAGTCATAAGAACTGATAATAATACCATTATTTTGGATTGGTACCAGAAACCCACAAACTCTGGAAGGTACATTAACTACTACTCTGACCACACCACAAAAACAAAAATAAATTTAATCCTAGGCCTCAAACGAAGAATCACACGTATCTCGCATCCATCTTTTAGACAAACGAATTTAAACAAACTATATAACATCCTTTTACAGAATTCATATCCATCTACGTTACTAAGGAAGTTAATTTATTCGACTCCAGACATTGTTGAGTCAGTTAATCAGAATTTTAATAGAAGTCCAATAGGTACTCAAAACATAAATGCAACCCCAGACCAAAAATTTTATAGATCCTTGCCTTACATTAAAGATATAACTCCTAGAATCATTAATATCCTTAAACAAGAAGAAAATTTAATTATAGCTAATAAATCCATCAAGAAAGTACAGAATTTATTTACCAGGCTGAAAGACCAAACCCCTACTTTGGATAAAACTAACTCGGTTTACAAAATACAATGTCTAGATTGTGATAAGTCGTATATAGGCATGACGTCCAGAAATTTAAAGTTAAGGATCACCTCACATAAAAGTGACATCAGGAGAAGAAAAGATGCTTGTGCTCTTTCTCAACATGCAGCTAATACTGGTCACCAACCTGACTTTATTAACGCAAAAATTTTAACCACCGAAAGTAATTTATTTAAAAGATCTTTTCTTGAAATGTCTTATGTTTTCTGTGAAACTAACCTCTTAAACAAATATTCAGACATCAAGAATCTTAACGTAATATATTCAAATGTATTGTACCAAGATACACAACTTAAGAAAGCATCAGGGAAATACAATGGAAGGTCGAGGTCGTCATTGACTCTCACCAGCCCTTAGTGGTAGTAGGGGTTGTGGGGAGTCAGGGACGACTTCTAACAGTTTCTATCGATTTTACAGACCAGTTTTCGGTGAGAGCGATAACTGTACATATACAATATCACCCTTCCTGTATTTCCTTAAATCTAAATATGTGTTTCTGAGTAAGTTTCACAATATTGTGTGTCAACTTTTTAGACCAATAATTGTTAAGAGTTGAGACAGAACAGGAATTAATAATTACGCTCCATGGTTTGGCACCCATGAGTAGCAATTCTATAAAATCAAACTCACTGAATTCATAGCATTAATGTGAAGTGTTCTCTTTGTTCCTGTATCACTTATCAATTATTTGTTTCCATGTGTTTTGTCAAATAATTTTGAAATATCTTTGTAACGTCTTGGAACAAATAACCTGCCTCTTCCACCCAATATTGAATTTTTACAATACACAACTTAAGAAAGCATCAGGGAAATACAATGGAAGGTCGAGGTCGTCATTGACTCTCACCAGCCCTTAGTGGCAGTAGGGGTTGGGGGAATCAGGGATGACTTCTAACAGTTTCTATCGACTTTACAGACCAGTTTTCGGTGAGAGCGATAACTGTACATATACAATATCACCCTTCCTGTATTTCCTTAAATCTAAATATGTGTTTCTGAGTAAGTTTCACAATATTGCTTTGTCAACATTTTAGACCAATAATTGTTAATAGTTGAGACAGAACAGGAATTAATAATTACGCTCCATGGTTTGGCACCCATGAGTAGCAATTCTATAAAATCAAACATCACTGAATTCATAGCATTAATGTGAAAGGTTCTCTTTGTTCCTGTATCACTTATCAATTATTTGTTTCCATGGGTTTTGTCAAATAATTTTTGAAATATCTTTTTAACGTCTCTGAACACATAACCTGCCTCTTCCACTCCAATATTGAATTTTTTTCTGGATCTGATGTGTTATATAGTTTTAACAGCAATCTCGTTTTCTGTAAGTATATAATTTTCATCTTTGTATAATTTTTAACAAACATACCATGTTCACAGTTGCAGTTGATAAAGACAATAAACATTGTCGAAAGCTCCTGTATTAAAGAAATAAGAGTGTTCTTTTAAAAAAAAAGTCCCAAGATAAGGCTGCATCCCCGTTACTATTTAGTTCTTTATATATATATATATATATATATATATATATATAAACTAAATCTTAACGGGGATGCAGCCGTATCTTGGGACTTTTTTAAAAGAACACTCTTATTTTAAAAAAGTCCCAAGATAAGGCTGCATCCCCGTTAAGATTTAGTTTATTAACTAATTCAGCCGTGAATACAAAGTTCTATATATATATATATATATATATATATATATATATAAAAATGGATGTATGTTTGTTTGTATGTTACGCATAGGCTCCTATACCATTCATCCGATTGTAACGAAACTTTGGTGAGTTGTAGGGCGCAGGTCCGTGAAGGTTCCTGAAATGGTTCCGCGTCGAAAAAACGGGTTAAAAATATGCATGACAGGCAATATGTCATCTTTATTTGACAGACGATTGACTGACATATGGCGCCATCTCGCGGCGAAAAGGTATCTTTTAAATGTCGAACAGTTTGACAGCGCTTTGAGGATCGAATTGCTCAAAATCATTCTGTTAAAATTAGAAATATTTTTGAACGTGTGTGAGTGTTAGTGGTGTTATTTGTGAACTTTGGACATTGGACAATAGAAAACACGCGCATTTATTTTATACTTTCGCTGTGAATTATGCCTTCAAAAAGGAAATCGATTGGCAGATCCATATGTAAAGCAAATAAATAAATGGCTTTACGAGCGTCAGAAAATGACGGGCAAAGGGAAGATAGATTAGAAACCCTCAGATTAAAAAATGCTCAAGCCCGTTTATTTGAAAAAGACGAGCAAAGGGAAGATAGACTAGAAACCCTAAGATCAAGAAATGCTCAAGCCCGTTTATCTGAAACAGAGGAGCAAAAGGAAGATAGATTAGAAACCCTCAGATTAAGAAATGCTCAAGCCCGTTTATCTGAAACAGACGAGCAAAGGGAAGATAGACTAGAAACTCTCAGATTAAGAAATGCTCAAGCCTCTTTATCTGAAACAGACGAGCAAAGAGAAGCAAGATTGGAAATCGAAGGAGTTCGCATTGCTCGATCAAGACAAATAACGCACGCTGATTGAAATCATTTTCATGGAGTGTGGAAAAAGGGATGAGACAGGGTCGCCCCCGAGCAAAGCCGAGTACCTACATCGGTTATAAAAAATAATAACAAAAAAATATTTTTTCCCTTTTCATAACATTCTACAACATAATCACAGCAATGTCAGCAATGCAATGCATGGTATTGAAATAAATTATTTGTTTTCTCGGTAAATCTATATTCGCTAAATTAACTATTTTTATTTAATTGCTCATTTATTTCATATCAAACTGAGCCACAGCGAAGCGTGGTCGGGTCACGGCTAGTAATATATATGAGTATATATGAGTATACAGACATTTTCAACAGAGTCGTAGTATGGTATAAACATAAGAGCGAAAGAAAGGCTATATGTTTCTCGTAGGCTAAACAGAGAAAGAACTTTTGCGACGTTGCTAGCTCATGCTACCGGCCGGCATTATGATATGTATGAGGAATACACGTACGAACGTTTTCATTCGCTGTATAGCCTCCGACGGGAATATTTGGAATAGGTCCTGGACTTGGACTGCTGCCGGCAACGTTGCAAAACTTCCTTCTCTGTCATACTAACGAACTACTATCAGTTTCTCGTTTGCTCTTGTTGATTTCGGGTCATGCATTTCAATAGAAAAGCTCCGTATATGACGATAATAAGTAAAATGAAATTTTACATTCTATGAATAAGCAGACAGTTCAAATGTTCTGCAAAATTTTAAGGGTGGTTAACCCCTAATCAACCCCTTAAGATGATTCAATGAATTTTTTTTGTGAATTATGGTATACAGTGCCTCTACACGAAAAAAAACAAATTTGATTCGCCTAAGTTAAAAGTTTACAAAGATACTATTTTTTTTCAAAATTTGGAGCTGCACTTTGAAACCTTGTAACTATAGGGATGTAATGTGGTATAGAGGTGAGCGGCATTAAAGAATCATATTTTACATCTCCCTATATACCAATGAGCTGTGCCGATCCTTATACAGGACACCCTATATAAGGACTCTCGACTTTATAACTATATTGATTGCAATTAGGCTAGTGTACGGTTTTAAAAAAATTAATACTTTAATGCATCCCCATTATGTCAATTGGAATAAAATATTTTGTGCACATTCCAATAAGTATGACTTAAATGAATAATATTCACAGATTTAGTGATCTACTAAAGTTAGAACTAGATTTAGTGAAGTTAGTAGAACAGTAGGCAGTTTTTATAGATTGATAAAAATCCAATGCCTAAATGGGATCTCAAAGCCCTGCAATAGGACAGTTACTTGCTGCAAGCGATATCAAAATATAAAAAGCAAACCGGCTAATCCGAATCACAGGTTTCCAAAACCCCGCTAAAGGTGAAAGAATGAAAATTCAACAAATTTTGATAAACTTGTAGGAAATAGGCTCTATTGTTTTCTACGACCAAATCATTTGTATGCATTGGAGCAAACTTAGTAATTATTAATCCGGTTTGGAGTGATCATGTTATTAACAACATCTGTAGGTATATGTCCTATTTTAGATCAGATTAATGACTAACCTGATTTGTCAGGTAAATCATAATAATTAATTTAATAAATATATATTTCTCTGCATGCTATTGGCATTCTGAAAGCAGTTAAATCGAACCTTCGCAACTCTGTAATACTGTAGTAATTCTAATTATGATGAATGTCTAATTGAAAATTATATCATTTGACGTAATCTTGGAAGTATTAATTAGCGTCTTTCTGCTGGCGCTTCTCTTAAATTCCGTCCCTCAATCAATCGGATCAGAGCTCAGTTTGGGGTAGGTCGACCCCGGCTAATTGAAAACGTTGAATAACGAATTTATCGTTTATCAGATAGAGTAAACAAATCACCCGGAACACGCCAAACGGCATATTCGTTATCAGGGATGGTGCCACGTTTATAATTTTCCCTCGTAAAATACTACGCGAGTGTGTTTCCCGTTTATAATTAAAATTTACTCGTTAAAATGCGTTTCCTGATGCGATGCTGCCATGCATTTTTATGAGATTTTATGGCTTCGTGGTTAAGGGGTAGTTGTCGGCGGAAATACATTTTAATTTTTCGTAATGGCTATCAGAACGGACCCGTAGCCAAGTGAGCAGCAGGTGTTATTTTTAATAATCCATTTAACAATCATTTAACATTTTCTAATCTATTTTACGTTTAATAGATAGCCGAATATTTTTGTATCGCACAAAACGAAAATTCAAATTTCACCTCTTCAATCCCTAATTCCGTGTTAATAGTATTATTGTTTACAGATCGCAACACAATTGTAAATCTATTTATTTACGCAACGGTAACGTATATTCATCAACACGACTACCTATTGAAAATCAATTGCAACTAGGTACTATTTATTTTACAACTCCCCAATGAACACTGCATTGAACAAAGCTGTAACTGAACATAATCGAACCAAAGATGTTTCATACGTTTGATACGAAGTAATTAATGCGTTGTTAAAACCGGAGGTTTTAAGCTCTTTCCCGCTGACTGTTCCAAAAATGTCCCTTACTACTTCAAACGCTCCTGTAATCCTTTGGAGTTGTGGCTTTATTCAGAGACAACTTTAATGGAAAGGACACAAAGAAGGTTTTAGTAATTGGGGAATACTGTTGAATCAAAGCGGATAGAGTATCAAAATTCTTAATACCCGTTAAGTATCCACCTGGAGTGAAAGCAGAGATTTTTTAGTAGTGTTCCTTAAAAAATGTAATATCTTCCGCGACGTAAGCTAAATGCGCCTCGTACAAAAAATTAAAAACTTCATTGCCCTACGGGCGAACGGACCATTTTTACTCCGAGCCCATAATAATTCAGTTTACAGGTTCGTTGCCCGCAGTCGCTTTTCCCGCGACGTTTCTTTTAACCGGAAAATATTTTTTGGCCTGCCTCCAACACATTTTTGGTCGAAATTTTCCTAAGTGCCTTTCTAGCGACCATTTATCTACTTCCCGAATTTTTCCTCTCAGATTACGGCACGATTTAAAAGCGACTGCACCGCCGCAAAATACTCTAACACATTTTTGTGAAGGGCCACAACAGCTTCGCCCGATGATCTCGAGCTTTTTACTAGATTATATTTTTTAAGCGCGTGTGTATCGCGACATATGGTTTTGATAGATACGACGGTGGCCGACGTGGTTTAATATGTGCATAGTTTTTTGTGACACGTTGTGTAGTATACGACAAGGGAGGGGGAGAGAGAGAGGGAGACAGAGAGATTTTTTGTTTGTGTGTACCGCGGAACGTGTTAAATGAAATTTATTAGCTAGCAGGATGGGGTTGAGATATATGTCCTCCTGAAAGTACATAATGCAATGTGATGGCAAAAACTCTTCTAGAAGGCACTGAAATTTATTTATCGTGGTTCCTGACTACACGTTACAGTGACGATTTTTTTATAATAACGTGCCATCCCAGATGTTCACAACTTCTTCTCTTGTTATAGTAGCGAAGCATTTTCGTTACCATAACCTCAAAAAATCCGCTAAGGCTCCCATTCAGAAATAATCAATTGATAACCTAGCAAACATATCAATCACAAAATCTAATCTAATCATAAAATCTACACTTCCATTACTTCCATAACTTCCACAAACATAAACATTAAATTTTATATTACACTACACTTAAACATTTATATGGGATTTAAATTAAAATTAGAATACAGTGACAATTTTATCGAGAAAATTTGGATCACAACTGTGATACGATACGTTACTCTTAGTATTATATGAAAAAGCAAATCTACTTAGTAACAACTTTAATGTAGACTCCTTGTTATACTTCAATTGATTTTTTTGATTCGCCTTTATTCTTCATATCGGTAAACCTACTGCAGTCATTTTATAAATCCAGATATCAATGTAACTCATATTTGAAATGAAATTCACCATCAACCCCGAAATATTAACGAATCTGAATGGGATTTGAACCAACATCATCTGGCTCTACGCCCAAACGCTCTCGCCGACTTGATGATACTGAGATAAATGATGATGCTAGAACTATCAATAATTGGCGCCTTCACCAATTTTGTTGTAAATGATACCTATACATTTTAACCATTCGCCAAAAGATTTCAATTAAAATCGACATGGTTTGGGAACTATTTGATAGTGTCTTATTTTCTGAGATATTCAGGATGGTTACTTTTTAAAAATCACCGTGTATGTGCTTAATTGTGTATTTGTGGACTTATATGAGATACTCATATCGCAGGGAGAAATACACAATCGTCAGGAATATAATTCTCCACCAATCAGGATATTTATATGATATGATAGTTTCAGTGTATGAAATTATTGAATACAAATCTACAAACCAGTTTTCTATTTCGTTAGGTTCCAAGAATAATAACCCAAACACCTAACGTATCCATTGGCCCACTGCCGATCGGAAGCATTTCAGTGGAAATGAAACTAAAGGTTCCCTTAACTTAGGGTCATTTTATAAAATTCTCTGGGGATATTTTTCAGTTAATTGCGATAATCAGTTTAAATATGGGCAGAACTGACCGCAGACCGCAAGTGACCTGCACCGTTTTAGTGGTGAGAGGATTAAGATTAAAGAAGAGTGACCATGGGTCGCAAGTGCTATCCACCACTTTGTCAAAAAAAATTGTCAGTTACAACGGCATTTAAATTTTTCTTCTGATTTAAATGAATATGTAATTCCTAAATACTAAATTCGGTCAGTACTAAATCTAATAATTTAGTTAAAAACAACACTAAGCTGTTTATTTAACGAAACGCAAAGAGTATTTTGAATGGCAGAAAGTTGTATGATGAAAATCCGATTATAATTAGAGCACAACAACATCCCGCTTTATGCAGAGAAGTTTTACAAGTTTGGAGGGATACATCAAAATTTAATTCTTAAAAATATTGAACAGTATTTAATTATTTATTGTCAGAAACAAACATATCTTAATAAAAATATACGAGTACCTATAAACAAACTTAGGCATGGTTTTGTATTTAAGTCAATTTTGCAATTATATTATTAAATTGTGTTAGATGCTTCATTAATTTAAATATAGTTTTTAAGTATCTGTAATACTGACTTCCGCTTAAAATACATGTATTAGTCCAGTCATTATAGGGGGTTCACCTAGGAAAATCGCCATACCCAGTATATTAAAACGTAAAACCTTCTATTTTGGCATCCTAAAACTTTCCTCAAAACTCACATATAATTGGATGGCCGCATGTGTTAAAGTCGGGGGTCAAATGTCACAAAAATCGATTTTTTTTATATATTTTGGAAATATCTCGTTTTCTATGGGTTTTACGCAATTTGTAGTTATTATCAATATTGTACAGAACTAAATTCTCTACAACTTTTGTATTTAATATATATTCATACCTCTAACTGTTTTCGAGATAGAGGGCGCGATTAGAGAATCATGTGAGGTCATGATAGTCCCGATCAAAAACTCGTAATCTTAAGGTTATCAATTATTACTAAATACATACTTAATTATCATTTATTATTTAATTTTACATTAAATTCAATCTTTCTTTCTAATAATTCTAAAATTTATCAATTCAATAACACTTATAATCTCTTTCTGTAATTGAAAAATTATTAAGGGACTTACTTTAATTACAGTTTAATTATATTCTCATTTACAGTAATTGCATTTGAAGTAAAAAATAATGAAGTACATATTGTTTAAAATCCGTAAACTCTTGAATATTAAATCCATCAAATGACACTTTTAATAAAAACATTAATTAAACATTTATTTCTTTTCTTCTTTATTTATTTAGAATGTCATTACCTACATTGGTATAAAATAGACTAGAATTAAAATATAATTTAAGTATTTTCCTCAACAATTTTTTAATTACATGGCCAGGTAAGTGTTATTAAATAAATTGACACTACATAAAAATAGATAAGTAATAAAAAATGGATTTAATGTAAAAGATAATAACAAAAGTTAATTAAATATTTAGCAATAATTTATAACCTTAATATTACGAGTTTTTGATCGGGACTACCAGTTGACCTCACATGATTCTCTGACCAGTGCTCTCCGCCCTCTATCTCGAAAACATTTCGAGTTATGAAGAAATGTTAAAGACAAAAGTTGTAGACAATTTAATTCTCTACAATATTGATAATAAACATAAATAGCGTAAAACCCATAGAAAACGAGATATTTCCAAAAAATATAGAAAAAATCGATTTTTGTGACTTTTGACCCCCGACTTTAACACTTGCGGCCATCCAATTATATGTGAGTTTTGAAGAAAGTTTTAGGATGCCAAAATAGAAGTTTTACGTTTTAATATAGGGTATGTCGATTTTCCGAGATTTTCACCTAATTCAACCTAAGATGACTGGGCTATATTGATATTAATGACTTGCGATTAGTCAATCACTGATTGAGTATGTATTAAGCGAATCGAATGGGCGAAACTGACAAGCACTGTTAATGTGGCCGAAACATCCTTGTTCAGTTTTCTGGGGAGTTACAAACTTAGTATGAATAACTTAGTCCATCGAATTATGGTCAATCCTAAAACCAGGATGGAAATTAAAACTGATATCTATAAATAAAAAAAATAATAAACATGACAACATAAAGGTTTTGAAATACTAAATAATACTAACATGAAAACTGATATTTTTAATGATTTCGAACTTTTACATAGAATTATACAACGTGTTTCAAAATGATTGTCATCTAGTTGGCGTTGGAATTTCTGTGCATGTAATTTTTGATATGCCGCGCTCTATTGATTTGAACCTATCTAACTCTGACAAGTGTCACTTCGAACATTTATTGTGAAACTGGCAATCAGTACTGATGGTAATTAACGGCCCGTTTCAAGACCAAAACAAATACTACAAATAGAGAAATACTCAGAATTCGTTTTTTTTTTGACAGAGAAAAACCAACAGTTAAAAGAGGTTAAGTAGGTTATTTTGAGGTTATGTATAGTTAGTAGAAACTCCTCTTTTCGCAAAGCGGGTATTTTTATTTTACATGGGAATTCCACAGCCGACTAGATGACAATCAGTTTGAAACACGTTGTATATAAATAATAGAAGGATGAATCTTTTAAAAGAACCTGTGCAAAAATAGGAACTTCAATATCATCTTCATGATGTACATTTGAGTTCCATGATCCTTCGGTTATTAGTGTAATTGAAAGGACGAGAGGTTTAAAGGAGTTTCTTAATGGTAAACTAAAATTAGATAAAGTAGAAAATATTATAAAGAATACAGAAAAAATAGTAGTGATGGAGTGACGAGTTTGACAAAATAAAACACACTTTTCCTTCCAATTAAAAAAGGTGATACAGACTTAAAAAAAGTGTAAGATATCTTGATGGAAATTACAAGTGAATTTAACCAAAACAGCGAATTAAATAAAATTATAGAAGTTAGTGCAGCGTGTAAATGTTTAAATGGTACTATTCTCAGGAAACTGATGGAATATGTTGGGACTTACATGTTAGTATTTCGTTCTTTAACGTAAATAAAACATCGAAAACATAGGCGATTAAACGCAACTATCGTTAATGACGTAATAATTAAAATTAATCGTAGTAAGGACAAGGAGAGTGCCTATAAAAATGTTGTTATGAATAAATCGAACTATAACGAAGTTGTTCATAACAATATAAAACAATCGACTATATACTTGATCTGTACTAGAGTGGCATACAAATTCTTTTCCAGAACTTTTTAAAGTAGTTCCCAAAGATAAGGTATTTCAAATTTACTTAAATTTAAACGATAAAGGTCAAGTATAATTCTACATATACTTGAGTTCCACAGCACATTTTGTACCCTTGTCCAATTCACGGCTCAAGAAATTTTCTTGAAACACCGAAAACTACAATTCATGATGTAAAATGCCACTGAAAACTTTATATTAAAGCGTTGTACGTATACACTACGTAATAGAGTGAATAAGAAATTTTTAGCAACAAACGGAATACTTCAAATCGTCATTCGAAACTGAAATTTCGAAAGTGACTTAGAATGGTGTTAAACTTCATTTTCAGTGTGAACAGACAATGAAACGAAGGCGGAAATTACAACGTGATAAGGTCACATACTACCTTCAACTTTCCTAAAAGGAGCCTGTCATGTCTAAAGACGAAAGCGACGACAATTTGATACCCGATTTAAACAACTTCAATTCCCTTCTATATTTTGTTGTTTCGGACGGTCCCAGGTGCCTTTTCTTAACGAACGCTCGCATTTTATTCATGCCTCCCCCGTTTCACTTTTATATTTCTTCTAACTCATTACACCTTATTCTGAACTCTCGACTCCAAAATTCAAACGACCCTTGTTAACGCTACTTGTTCTCGAAAGGGCTGTTTTGCCCTCTGTAATATTTCCACTCGAGTACATTTCGCACACATTTCAAACAATCGTCGGTGTTTTATTACATTGATATATTACAAAATATTGAAAAATATGCGCCGTGACGGAGAGTAAACAAGGAAGTGGCTATCGTACTAGGTTCCGGGCTCGCAGTGAACCGAGAGAGAAAATGGACGACGATCTAACAAAACGAAAGTGTTGGGGAAATTTTCTAAAATTTCGTAACTTTCCGTCCAGGATAATAAGTGTATAAACTAAAAAAGTTATTGTAAATAATGTTCATGAAGTGAAGTTTGTAAGAATTATGTCTTTTAAAACACACTCTATTACTGTACTAACACCTTGAACTCCAAAGGGCTTTCAATATTAGAAGCCTAAAAGAGATCCAATAAATTTTTTTCAATAACGTTTCTTTTATTCGATTCATTAAGTCCCTGAGAACTTTTCTGAACACAAAAAATAGTTGCCAACCTAACTTGAATGGTAAATGAAATTCGAGTTTTGAGAGACTGTGCTAGTCTATTCACATTTTTTTTTCTAGTCAGACTCGAATGTTATTGCCTTCCACGAGAGAACATGTGTGAAAAACTAATATAAAACTTTTAATAAAAGTAATTGTCATATTCCGTTTATTAATTTACAAGTCTCCAGGGAATCAGCTTCCACTTTATGCTTGAGACTTTACAATGGACTGCCAGACAAATATAGAGCAGAAAGTAATTTCTATAAATTAAAAAGGAATATTAAATTAAATTATCTGACGGGCGTGTCATGTCTAGACGGTGTGCGGAAAGTTGCTCGCCGACAATTGCTCACTGGGAAAATTGCCCGCCACACATTTACTCGCCACTCAGTTGCTCGCCTTCGGGTAAATTTAGAATCAGGTAATACTAACAACTAGACAAAAATGCATTTATTTTTCAAAAAAATTATCAATCAATCTTTAATCAACTATTTGTCATCTTCAGGAAATAAACCATTGCTATTGAAATAAATTTAACACAAACACAATTTAACAAACAATTGAACACAAAAATTTAACGATTAGGTACAAATTCGCCCATGTTTCGATACATAAAATCTAGAAAAATGAAAAATCTATAAACCAACATAAAAAAAATATATGTTATTTAATATAGTTCAAATACATCAAAATAATGCAGAAAATCTTTAACAGATACAAAACAAATACAAATATAAATCAAAACACAATATGAAAATACTCGAAAAATATGAAATCTAAAATTTAAAAGTCGTAGTTGTGGCCTAAGCCACGCAAATATTCCACTAATGTTCAATTTGCATATAGCCCAGTAGAATAAGATGAAATGCTTGTCGTAATTCAGAACAGCCTAGAGAGTAATCCGGGCTCTTTTTCTTCATCAAGAGTTAGATTTTCAATATTGAAATTGAAGGTATTCAATTTTTACCATTTTTACCTTCAAAATGGCGTCGGAAAATGTGTAAATATTCGGTTTTTTGCAATTATTTATGCAAAAAAATATATCTATATCCAAAGTTAATTTTTGGAAAGCTGGCAATTTTCCACGTATTTTCAAAAATAAATCCGTCTTTGCAGCTCAACTAGGACCTAACATAATTTTTTTCTTCTAAAATTCGCCAATTGTTTATTTATAATAAATTATTAAGAGTAAAAATTGAAAATGGAAGTAACAGGATACTTGAACTTTATGATGCTACCATTGTCAATCGAAAAAAATAAATTTATATCGGTGAAAATAAATATTTTACTGACTGTAAGTTCGGCACGCAAGTATTGAGTCGTCACTAGCGCGCGCAACGTGAAAAATTGATGGAGCGATTTCAAAGTCACATTGCGATAAAAATTCGGCATATCTCAGCTAATTATGAACCGATTTGGACGTTTCTTTTTTTAATCTGGGGTAGCTCGGGAAATTATTAACAATTAATTCATATACTATTTTATCAGCATATTGAAAGAATTTGTTATAAACAATTATTTTTGCAAAAATTCACTTTTCTTAAATATTTGAAAAGTTATGAACTGCACGCAAAAAATTTCCAAATGAAAGTTGTTCATTTTTGAAAAGTGCATATATTTTCACTAAATAATTATTTTAATTGGGTCAAGGTAATACTTGTTTCACAATATACGATATTAAAATGTCAAATATTAGAATATACTATAACGAAATATGTACATAATTTATAATTATTATTTATTCAATTATAGTAATAAAAGCTTTTCATGCCTATTACCATTTAATAACATAGGATATAATTTTTCGAAAATTTCTAAAATAATGCATAATAGTATTTGTTAAGATTTAAATAACGGAATTATAAATGTTTACAAATTAAAAATATACATTTTTCAAAAATGAACAACTTTTAGGAAGAAATTGTTTGCGTGTAGTTCATAACTTTACAAATCTTTACGAAAAATGTATTGTTAAAAAATAATTGTTTATAACACATTCTTGTATCGCAATGCGAATTTGAAGTCGCTCGATCAATTTTCCACGTTGTACGCGCTAGGACGACTAATGCTTGCGTGCCGAACTTACAGTCAGTAAAATATTTATTTTCAGTCAAATAAATTTGTTTCTTTCGATTGCAAATGGTGGTATCATAAAGTTCAAGTATCCTATCACTTCCGTTTTCAATTTCAGTCTCTAATAATTATAAATAAACAATTGGTGAATTTAAAAAAATATATATATATATGGGGTCCCAGTTGAGCTACAGAGACGTTTTGTTTTTTGGTAATACGTGAAAAATTGCCAGCTTTTAAAAATCATCTTTGCAGATAGATATATTGTTTTCTGCATAAATAATTGCAAAAAACCGATGTAAAAAAATTACCATTTTCCCGACGCCATTTTGAAGGTGAAAATGGTGAAAATTGAATACCTTCAATTTCAATATTGAAAACCCAACTCTTGATGAAGAGACTGAGTCGCGGATGAACCCTCTAGCTAGGCTGAAGAAAAAAGGTTCAAATTGAATGTTACATTTAACACCTTTATTTACAAAAAGTGTTTTTTTTTTCATAAACAAATTAGTATTTTTGCAAAAAAAAAAGTAAGTTAGGGATACTAAAAAACACAAAATCTGAAAGTTTCAAGCTTCTGCGTGCTTTTTCACGAAATTAAAATTATTTCAAAATGTGCAAAATTTTGAGACTTTTTTGTAATTATTTAAACAAATTATTAACCAAATTTAATCTACCTGGTCTGAAATTAACCGTTTTTCAACTAGTCACAAATGGTAAAAATTTAAATCCTCTATCTAAAATTACCTTAAAGATGGCTCAAAAAACTCAATTTTAACCTATTTTTGCATAAATAAACAGTGTTTAAAAAATTACGCCACGCTTTAAAATGGGATACCCTTCAAAGAGCCATTGCTTGTGACCAATACAAAACATTTTTCCACATGCCAACCTGTTCTGAATTACGATAAATTTTAAGCCTTTTCTATCTAATTTTACTGGGCTAATAGTCATTTACATTGTTTTCTATCCGTTATGCCCAATCACGATATTTCTTACGTGCAACCTTGGGGTTAGCACCACCTATGTGACCTATGTATTGTTAAATTTTTTCACAATTGAAACTTTGTTGCCGATGCCAACCTTCAAAAAAGTTATTGTTTTTGGTAAACCATTTTGAACAGTATTGTAACAGTTAATAGTTAAATTTCCGAAAATTGGTAACTAGTATAAATTAAATTGAGTCATTTGCTGTTAACTAGTGACATTTCAACGCTTTTAACAACAAATAATTGAGGATTACGTTGAAACCTTTAAGGTTAGAGAGTTCGAAGGGTTAATGGAACTAACAATTGTGTATTAAATTTCTTTAAATTCATACCATTTTCTGATAATGCTTAGCTATAACTAACAATAATAATATGAGAAATATTATCTGTTGGCGAGCAATTGCCGGCGAGCAACTTTCCGGGAATCATATAGACGACTTTTTGGAGGAAAGCTGGTAAAATTGCCAGTTATTTTCAAATGTGTATTTGAATATTCTTATTCACGTGCTGTCGTTCCATTGCGATATTCGATTTTATTGTATTGAATTTGTACTGTACCATCTTGCGGTCAGGAGAGATAGATAAATTCTATTCTATTCCTGTTATATTCCAATTTGGTAATTCCAGATGTAATATTGGGAAAATGTAGAAACGATTCGAGCAATAAATTAGAATAGATCTTCAAAAATGACCTTCCATTTGGAGACAGAATGGTTTTGTATCCTGCGTATATTTGTGTGCCGCTTAAGAGCTTTGTAATATTTTTCGGGAACCGCAGTGATTCCTACTATAAAGCCACCATTCGATAAGCTATTGTACAATCAATCAAACACCCTAACCCTTAGCAAAAAGCCTGCTGCGCCGTAAAAAACGTAATTGTTGAAAAATCTGTTGGCAGTAAATAAAAAAAAACTTACCGACCCAATATCTATCCCATTTCATTTTATAAGTGTCGATTAGCACAATAAATTCCGTTCTGCACCAGGACTCTACTGAAATCGACACTCAAATATCCATTAACGACAATCCATTTAGGGAAGAGATGATGTCCTCCTGAATGCCGGCCTGAAAGGTAGGCGAGTCGGACCGATAAGTCCTTTACTGCTCTAATAAAATTTACCGCCCTTGAAATTGGAGCAGAAATTGGAATTACTGTCGCCTTAATTCTCGTATTTTCCGAGGGGGTGAGTCGAAGTTTTTTGACGGGGCCCCCTTCTTGACATTTAACGAAGAGAGATTCGATTACTCCAATAAAAAAAACTTGAACCTAGTCAACCCGCCAACTTATACAAATATGGCAGCACTGACAATGTCGCTACATCTATTTGTCCGCCAATTACGCAAATTGCTATCGAACTTTTAACTAAGTCCATTTCACACTACAACCTCATTAATTTCAGTTATTTTACAAATAAATAAAATTAATAAAACGAGTGAGCGGCTGATATCGGTCAGCGGAATGAGTCAATGTCGAATTACTAAAATAAATGAAAACCGCACTAAAGCTACCCTAAATTGCTGTAACAGGGTTGTACAAGTACCGACATACTCGTAAATGTAATGAAATTATTCATTAGCGACGATCTGCGTAAACATGTCGGTTGTTCAATAAACAAAAAGCAAGTGTATTAAATGAAACCGTGCGGGAGGGGTTTAAGACAAAATCAAATGGATGCGAACAAGAGACTCTGGTTGTAAACAAAAAGGAATGTGATACGCTGGATACAGGGAATATTAAAAATACGACTTGATGAAATATGTAATCACGGGTAAATACGGGATATGTGAACAGAGGGAAAAGACATACAATAAAAAGAAAGCCATCTCGGCAGAAAAGTTATGAAATGCCCTGGAAATACATGAATTGTTTTTGTAAGAATTTCACTTTTATAACTACCCTTAGTCACAACAAATCCAGAAAATTTCAAACAAACTTCAAACGCTTAGTATAAAGGAGACAATCATCCCTCTCTCATGCATGTCTCTACCGAATCAAAAACACCGATTTATTACAGACGAAAATACGAAGGCCTTTAACAAATCTCAGCGAATGGCTTTGACTCGGGCTCATTAAAGCGTCTTTGCCGAGAAATAACAAGCCTTATAGAAAGTAAAAAGCGAGCAGATATTTCCGAATTCAATAGTCTACAAACACCTTTTGGAAGAGTAAGAGTGAATAAAGCCGATCATTATTCAGTGCCTTATTGTAAATGAGGGGAAAAATCTCGGCGAATCGGAGGGGAATTTCAGCTGTTTCAGGTGGGAATCAGCGAAGATATTGACATATCTATATAAGAATATAAAGGAAAATATTTCGCTAAGGAATAAAATTAGAAAAATGAAAGTATGGACATCTACAACTTTCTGATTTACTTTTATACGAGATATGGTATATTTTGAAAACTTTGTAAGAAACAATCACATTACCTTGAGCTAATTACTGAAATAGCATAAAAATATCCGCCTGGCGGTATAAAAAGTAAATCCCGTTATTAAACAAACGTTCAATTCATTTATCCACCCCGGACTAGCATAATCCCGATAAAATATCGAGAGAGCGGAATATTTTAATCCCGATTTTATCCTCTCCGTAGCATAATTGCGTCCTGCGAATAGACGATTTCCTCCTTCTTGCATAATAAACAACACAGCGAGATTAAGTGGGAAGGTGTTAGTGGAAAGCTTTAGGAGCCGAGGCAGTTGCGCCTCTCCTTCCATTCCTCTGTGTACACACACATACATACAACTGAAACGTTCAGATTACCGGAGTCCTGAAATATTTATCAAGTTCTCTACAAGTTGAAATGTTCGTTTGAATCATTTTAGACGTAGTTGTACGACGTATTTTTAATATTAATTTGCAACAAATGACAACATGTGCTTACTCTGGATGAGCTGATAAATTGCGCTTGTTTTCTCAAAATATAGAAAAGAGATAAAAGAATGGATATCACAAGAACACAGTTTATAGAACTGTAGAACAGAACACAAATGATAAGACCACTTCCAAATCCCAAAGCGAACACCCCTCGCTTTGCCAGAGAGGAATCTATAGAAATCATCTGCTTAAAGCAATTACATTTTAGTGATGCAAACCAACTGAATTATAGAGCCAAAACAGAGATGTCCTACATGTGATCAAACTAACGCTGATCTGCTATCTTTATTAAAAATGACCACAGATTGTACTGCTGAACTTGTCGATTCTTCCATAGCTGGATAAGATAAAGACTAGATCCCAATCCTGAAGCCCAGATATCTGACCTGTATATTATGTCGTCTGACCTGAATATTGTGACATAAAAGAGAATCATGGCGTATGTTCAGGTCGCGCAGTTATATTAACAACAAGTGAGAAGATGATAAGAATAACAGTTCAACCTACCCAATAGAAGAAAAAACGACATAGTGTGAGGAAGTTTTAAAATGATCTTGACTTGACAACTAAACTAATGTTAATATTATTCTAAAGCCAACTGTTCAAGGGAAACTGAAAGCCTTACTACCTTAAGAAAAAAAGCGGTCTATTCTGATTTAAAATAAATTACATACATAACTAGAGGGTGAACTACACTATTGAAATTACGAACTTGGTACCAGAGAAAGGTAGAGTTAGGAGAAAATGGCATCAGTTAAGAGGCCGAGCTACCAAAACTGTACTTACTAACAAAATAGAAGCTTAAAGAAACTTCAATGAGCTGCTATTAAACAAAATTTATCGGCAGATATAGACGAATATTACAAATTCTAAAAGGCAACCAGGAGAACTGAAAGACTTATAAACACTAATCCACCTACTAGAAAAAATAGCCGCAGACAACAAGTGGCATGGCATCAGGGAAGAGGCCGAGCGACCAAAACTGTACATACTAACAAAATAGAAGCTTAAAGAAATTTCAATGAGCTGCTATTAAACAAAATTTATTCGCAGATATAGACGAATATTACACATTCTAAAAGGCAACCAGGAGAACTGAAAGACTCATAAACACTAATCCACCTACTAGAAGAAATAGCCGCAGACAACAAGTGGCATGGCATCAGGGAAGAGGCCCAGCTACCAAAACTGTACTTACTAACAAAATAGAAGCTTAAAGAAACTTCAATGAGCTGCTATTAAACAAAATTTATCCGCAGATATAGACGAATATTACAAATTCTAAAAGGCAACCAGGAGAACTGAAAGACTTATAAACACTAATCCACCTACTAGAAGAAATAGCCGCAGACAACAAGTAGCATGGCATCAGGGAAGAGGCAGAGCTACCAAAACTGTACATACTAACAAAATAGAAGCTTAAAGAAACTTCAATGAGCTGCAATTAAACAAAATTTATCCGCAGATATAGACGAATATTACAAATTCTAAAAGGCAACCAGGAGAACTGAAAGACTCATAAACACTAATCCACCTACTAGAAGAAATAGCCGCAGACAACAAGTAGCATGGCATCAGGGAAGAGGCCGAGCTACCAAAACTGTACATACTAACAAAATAGAAGCTTAAAGAAACTTCAATGAGCTGCTATTAAACAAAATTTATCCGCAGATATAGACGAATATTACAAATTCTAAAAGGCAACCAGGAGAACTGAAAGACTCATAAACACTAATCCACCTACTAGAAGAAATAGCCGCAGACAACAAGTAACATGGCATCAGTGAAGAGGCCCAGCTACCAAAACTGTACTAACTAACAAAATAGAAGCTTAAAGAAACTTCAATGAGCTGCTATTAAACAAAATTTATCCGCAGATAGAGACGAATATTACACATTCTAAAAGGCAACCAGGAGAACTGAAAGACTCATAAACACTAATCCATCTACTAGAAGAAATAGCCGCAGACAACAAGTGGCATGGCATCAGTGAAGAGGCCCAGCTACCAAAACTGTACTTACTAACAAAATGGAAGCTTAAAGAAACTTCAATGAGCTGCTATTAAACAAAATTTATCCGCAGATATAGACGAATATTACGAATTCTAAAAGGCAACCAGGAGAACTGAAAGACTCATAAACACTAATCCACCTACTAGAAGAAATAGCCGCAGACAACAAGTGGCATGGCATCAGGGAAGAGGCCGAGCTACCAAAACTATACATACTAACAAAATAGAAGCTTAAAGAAATTTCAATGAGCTGCTATTAAACAAAATTTATTCGCAGATATAGACGAATATTACACATTCTAAAAGGCAACCAGGAGAACTGAAAGACTCATAAACACTAATCCACCTACTAGAAGAAATAGCCGCAGACAACAAGTGGCATGGCATCAGGGAAGAGGTCCAGCTACCAAAACTGTACTTACTAACAAAATAGAAGCTTAAAGAAACTTCAATGAGCTGCTATTAAACAAAATTTATCCGCAGATATAGAGGAATATTACAAATTCTAAAAGGCAACCAGGAGAACTGAAAGACTCATAAACACTAATCCACCTACTAGAAGAAATAGCCGCAGACAACAAGTAACATGGCATCAGTGAAGAGGCCCAGCTACCAAAACTGTACTAACTAACAAAATAGAAGCTTAAAGAAACTTCAATGAGCTGCTATTAAACAAAATTTATCCGCAGATAGAGACGAATATTACACATTCTAAAAGGCAACCAGGAGAACTGAAAGACTCATAAACACTAATCCATCTACTAGAAGAAATAGCCGCAGACAACAAGTGGCATGGCATCAGTGAAGAGGCCCAGCTACCAAAACTGTACTTACTAACAAAATGGAAGCTTAAAGAAACTTCAATGAGCTGCTATTAAACAAAATTTATCCGCAGATATAGACGAATATTACGAATTCTAAAAGGCAACCAGGAGAACTGAAAGACTCATAAACACTAATCCACCTACTAGAAGAAATAGCCGCAGACAACAAGTGGCATGGCATCAGGGAAGAGGCCGAGCTACCAAAACTATACATACTAACAAAATAGAAGCTTAAAGAAATTTCAATGAGCTGCTATTAAACAAAATTTATTCGCAGATATAGACGAATATTACACATTCTAAAAGGCAACCAGGAGAACTGAAAGACTCATAAACACTAATCCACCTACTAGAAGAAATAGCCGCAGACAACAAGTGGCATGGCATCAGGGAAGAGGTCCAGCTACCAAAACTGTACTTACTAACAAAATAGAAGCTTAAAGAAACTTCAATGAGCTGCTATTAAACAAAATTTATCCGCAGATATAGAGGAATATTACAAATTCTAAAAGGCAACCAGGAGAACTGAAAGACTCATAAACACTAATCCACCTACTAGAAGAAATAGCCGCAGACAACAAGTAACATGGCATCAGTGAAGAGGCCCAGCTACCAAAACTGTACTAACTAACAAAATAGAAGCTTAAAGAAACTTCAATGAGCTGCTATTAAACAAAATTTATCCGCAGATAGAGACGAATATTACACATTCTAAAAGGCAACCAGGAGAACTGAAAGACTCATAAACACTAATCCATCTACTAGAAGAAATAGCCGCAGACAACAAGTGGCATGGCATCAGTGAAGAGGCCCAGCTACCAAAACTGTACTTACTAACAAAATGGAAGCTTAAAGAAACTTCAATGAGCTGCTATTAAACAAAATTTATCCGCAGATATAGACGAATATTACGAATTCTAAAAGGCAACCAGGAGAACTGAAAGACTCATAAACACTAATCCACCTACTAGAAGAAATAGCCGCAGACAACAAGTGGCATGGCATCAGGGAAGAGGCCGAGCTACCAAAACTATACATACTAACAAAATAGAAGCTTAAAGAAATTTCAATGAGCTGCTATTAAACAAAATTTATTCGCAGATATAGACGAATATTACACATTCTAAAAGGCAACCAGGAGAACTGAAAGACTCATAAACACTAATCCACCTACTAGAAGAAATAGCCGCAGACAACAAGTGGCATGGCATCAGGGAAGAGGTCCAGCTACCAAAACTGTACTTACTAACAAAATAGAAGCTTAAAGAAACTTCAATGAGCTGCTATTAAACAAAATTTATCCGCAGATATAGACCAATATTACAAATTCTAAAAGGCAACCAGGAGAACTGAAAGACTCATAAACACTAATCCACCTACTAGAAGAAATAGCCGCAGACAACAAGTAACATGGCATCAGTGAAGAGGCCCAGCTACCAAAACTGTACTAACTAACAAAATAGAAGCTTAAAGAAACTTCAATGAGCTGCTATTAAACAAAATTTATCCGCAGATAGAGACGAATATTACACATTCTAAAAGGCAACCAGGAGAACTGAAAGACTCATAAACACTAATCCACCTACTAGAAGAAATAGCCGCAGACAACAAGTGGCATGGCATCAGGGAAGAGGCCGAGCTACCAAAACTATACATACTAACAAAATAGAAGCTTAAAGAAATTTCAATGAGCTGCTATTAAACAAAATTTATTCGCAGATATAGACGAATATTACACATTCTAAAAGGCAACCAGGAGAACTGAAAGACTCATAAACACTAATCCACCTACTAGAAGAAATAGCCGCAGACAACAAGTGGCATGGCATCAGGGAAGAGGTCCAGCTACCAAAACTGTACTTACTAACAAAATAGAAGCTTAAAGAAACTTCAATGAGCTGCTATTAAACAAAATTTATCCGCAGATATAGACGAATATTACAAATTCTAAAAGGCAACCAGGAGAACTGAAAGACTCATAAACACTAATCCACCTACTAGAAGAAATAGCCGCAGACAACAAGTGGCATGGCATCAGTGAAGAGGCCCAGCTACCAAAACTGTACTTACTAACAAAATGGAAGCTTAAAGAAATTTCAATGAGCTGCTATTAAACAAAATTTATCCGCAGATATAGACGAATATTACAGATTCTAAAAGGCAACCAGGAGAACTGAAAGACTCATAAACACTAATCCACCTACTAGAAGAAATAGCCGCAGACAACAAGTAACATGGCATCAGTAAAGAGGCCCAGCTACCAAAACTGTACTTACTAACAAAATGGAAGCTTAAAGAAATTTCAATGAGCTGCTATTAAACAAAATTTATCCGCAGATATAGACGAATATTACAAATTCTAAAAGGCAACCAGGAGAACTGAAAGACTCATAAACACTAATCCCTCTACTAGAAGAAACAGCCGCAGACAACAAGTAGAAAAGAGACTTGTTTGCAGAATATTTCACTACCATATTTATACCTAATCAAGAGCGAATGAATCACAACCTTGACAACTCCAGATCCGAAGATATTGGACCCAATAAGATACTCCAGTAGACGTAGTCGAAGAGATAAAAATTCATCTAAATCGCAGAAAAGAATCAGGATTTGAGACAACAAGTGGCATGGCATCAGTGAAGAGGCCCAGCTACCAAAACTGTACTTACTAACAAAATGGAAGCTTAAAGAAACTTCAATGAGCTGCTATTAAACAAAATTTATCCGCAGATATAGACGAATATTACGAATTCTAAAAGGCAACCAGGAGAACTGAAAGACTCATAAACACTAATCCACCTACTAGAAGAAATAGCCGCAGACAACAAGTGGCATGGCATCAGGGAAGAGGCCGAGCTACCAAAACTATACATACTAACAAAATAGAAGCTTAAAGAAATTTCAATGAGCTGCTATTAAACAAAATTTATTCGCAGATATAGACGAATATTACACATTCTAAAAGGCAACCAGGAGAACTGAAAGACTCATAAACACTAATCCACCTACTAGAAGAAATAGCCGCAGACAACAAGTGGCATGGCATCAGGGAAGAGGTCCAGCTACCAAAACTGTACTTACTAACAAAATAGAAGCTTAAAGAAACTTCAATGAGCTGCTATTAAACAAAATTTATCCGCAGATATAGACGAATATTACAAATTCTAAAAGGCAACCAGGAGAACTGAAAGACTCATAAACACTAATCCACCTACTAGAAGAAATAGCCGCAGACAACAAGTGGCATGGCATCAGTGAAGAGGCCCAGCTACCAAAACTGTACTTACTAACAAAATGGAAGCTTAAAGAAATTTCAATGAGCTGCTATTAAACAAAATTTATCCGCAGATATAGACGAATATTACAGATTCTAAAAGGCAACCAGGAGAACTGAAAGACTCATAAACACTAATCCACCTACTAGAAGAAATAGCCGCAGACAACAAGTAACATGGCATCAGTAAAGAGGCCCAGCTACCAAAACTGTACTTACTAACAAAATGGAAGCTTAAAGAAATTTCAATGAGCTGCTATTAAACAAAATTTATCCGCAGATATAGACGAATATTACAAATTCTAAAAGGCAACCAGGAGAACTGAAAGACTCATAAACACTAATCCACCTACTAGAAGAAATAGCCGCAGACAACAAGTGGCATGGCATCAGGGAAGAGGCCGAGCTACCAAAACTATACATACTAACAAAATAGAAGCTTAAAGAAATTTCAATGAGCTGCTATTAAACAAAATTTATTCGCAGATATAGACGAATATTACACATTCTAAAAGGCAACCAGGAGAACTGAAAGACTCATAAACACTAATCCACCTACTAGAAGAAATAGCCGCAGACAACAAGTGGCATGGCATCAGGGAAGAGGTCCAGCTACCAAAACTGTACTTACTAACAAAATAGAAGCTTAAAGAAACTTCAATGAGCTGCTATTAAACAAAATTTATCCGCAGATATAGAGGAATATTACAAATTCTAAAAGGCAACCAGGAGAACTGAAAGACTCATAAACACTAATCCACCTACTAGAAGAAATAGCCGCAGACAACAAGTAACATGGCATCAGTGAAGAGGCCCAGCTACCAAAACTGTACTAACTAACAAAATAGAAGCTTAAAGAAACTTCAATGAGCTGCTATTAAACAAAATTTATCCGCAGATAGAGACGAATATTACACATTCTAAAAGGCAACCAGGAGAACTGAAAGACTCATAAACACTAATCCATCTACTAGAAGAAATAGCCGCAGACAACAAGTGGCATGGCATCAGTGAAGAGGCCCAGCTACCAAAACTGTACTTACTAACAAAATGGAAGCTTAAAGAAACTTCAATGAGCTGCTATTAAACAAAATTTATCCGCAGATATAGACGAATATTACGAATTCTAAAAGGCAACCAGGAGAACTGAAAGACTCATAAACACTAATCCACCTACTAGAAGAAATAGCCGCAGACAACAAGTGGCATGGCATCAGGGAAGAGGCCGAGCTACCAAAACTATACATACTAACAAAATAGAAGCTTAAAGAAATTTCAATGAGCTGCTATTAAACAAAATTTATTCGCAGATATAGACGAATATTACACATTCTAAAAGGCAACCAGGAGAACTGAAAGACTCATAAACACTAATCCACCTACTAGAAGAAATAGCCGCAGACAACAAGTGGCATGGCATCAGGGAAGAGGTCCAGCTACCAAAACTGTACTTACTAACAAAATAGAAGCTTAAAGAAACTTCAATGAGCTGCTATTAAACAAAATTTATCCGCAGATATAGACGAATATTACAAATTCTAAAAGGCAACCAGGAGAACTGAAAGACTCATAAACACTAATCCACCTACTAGAAGAAATAGCCGCAGACAACAAGTAACATGGCATCAGTGAAGAGGCCCAGCTACCAAAACTGTACTAACTAACAAAATAGAAGCTTAAAGAAACTTCAATGAGCTGCTATTAAACAAAATTTATCCGCAGATAGAGACGAATATTACACATTCTAAAAGGCAACCAGGAGAACTGAAAGACTCATAAACACTAATCCACCTACTAGAAGAAATAGCCGCAGACAACAAGTGGCATGGCATCAGGGAAGAGGCCGAGCTACCAAAACTATACATACTAACAAAATAGAAGCTTAAAGAAATTTCAATGAGCTGCTATTAAACAAAATTTATTCGCAGATATAGACGAATATTACACATTCTAAAAGGCAACCAGGAGAACTGAAAGACTCATAAACACTAATCCACCTACTAGAAGAAATAGCCGCAGACAACAAGTGGCATGGCATCAGGGAAGAGGTCCAGCTACCAAAACTGTACTTACTAACAAAATAGAAGCTTAAAGAAACTTCAATGAGCTGCTATTAAACAAAATTTATCCGCAGATATAGACGAATATTACAAATTCTAAAAGGCAACCAGGAGAACTGAAAGACTCATAAACACTAATCCACCTACTAGAAGAAATAGCCGCAGACAACAAGTGGCATGGCATCAGTGAAGAGGCCCAGCTACCAAAACTGTACTTACTAACAAAATGGAAGCTTAAAGAAATTTCAATGAGCTGCTATTAAACAAAATTTATCCGCAGATATAGACGAATATTACAGATTCTAAAAGGCAACCAGGAGAACTGAAAGACTCATAAACACTAATCCACCTACTAGAAGAAATAGCCGCAGACAACAAGTAACATGGCATCAGTAAAGAGGCCCAGCTACCAAAACTGTACTTACTAACAAAATGGAAGCTTAAAGAAATTTCAATGAGCTGCTATTAAACAAAATTTATCCGCAGATATAGACGAATATTACAAATTCTAAAAGGCAACCAGGAGAACTGAAAGACTCATAAACACTAATCCCTCTACTAGAAGAAACAGCCGCAGACAACAAGTAGAAAAGAGACTTGTTTGCAGAATATTTCACTACCATATTTATACCTAATCAAGAGCGAATGAATCACAACCTTGACAACTCCAGATCCGAAGATATTGGACCCAATAAGATACTCCAGTAGACGTAGTCGAAGAGATAAAAATTCATCTAAATCGCAGAAAAGAATCAGGATTTGAGACAACAAGTGGCATGGCATCAGTGAAGAGGCCCAGCTACCAAAACTGTACTTACTAACAAAATGGAAGCTTAAAGAAACTTCAATGAGCTGCTATTAAACAAAATTTATCCGCAGATATAGACGAATATTACGAATTCTAAAAGGCAACCAGGAGAACTGAAAGACTCATAAACACTAATCCACCTACTAGAAGAAATAGCCGCAGACAACAAGTGGCATGGCATCAGGGAAGAGGCCGAGCTACCAAAACTATACATACTAACAAAATAGAAGCTTAAAGAAATTTCAATGAGCTGCTATTAAACAAAATTTATTCGCAGATATAGACGAATATTACACATTCTAAAAGGCAACCAGGAGAACTGAAAGACTCATAAACACTAATCCACCTACTAGAAGAAATAGCCGCAGACAACAAGTGGCATGGCATCAGGGAAGAGGTCCAGCTACCAAAACTGTACTTACTAACAAAATAGAAGCTTAAAGAAACTTCAATGAGCTGCTATTAAACAAAATTTATCCGCAGATATAGACGAATATTACAAATTCTAAAAGGCAACCAGGAGAACTGAAAGACTCATAAACACTAATCCACCTACTAGAAGAAATAGCCGCAGACAACAAGTGGCATGGCATCAGTGAAGAGGCCCAGCTACCAAAACTGTACTTACTAACAAAATGGAAGCTTAAAGAAATTTCAATGAGCTGCTATTAAACAAAATTTATCCGCAGATATAGACGAATATTACAGATTCTAAAAGGCAACCAGGAGAACTGAAAGACTCATAAACACTAATCCACCTACTAGAAGAAATAGCCGCAGACAACAAGTAACATGGCATCAGTAAAGAGGCCCAGCTACCAAAACTGTACTTACTAACAAAATGGAAGCTTAAAGAAATTTCAATGAGCTGCTATTAAACAAAATTTATCCGCAGATATAGACGAATATTACAAATTCTAAAAGGCAACCAGGAGAACTGAAAGACTCATAAACACTAATCCCTCTACTAGAAGAAACAGCCGCAGACAACAAGTAGAAAAGAGACTTGTTTGCAGAATATTTCACTACCATATTTATACCTAATCAAGAGCGAATGAATCACAACCTTGACAACTCCAGATCCGAAGATATTGGACCCAATAAGATACTCCAGTAGACGTAGTCGAAGAGATAAAAATTCATCTAAATCGCAGAAAAGAATCAGGATTTGAGTGGAATATAGCTAAAATCCTGACAAAGGTGCCTAGGAAAGGCAAGCACACACATCTTCTCATTTGCAGAATTAAGATTGAAGAACGTGCTTAAGTACATTCCTTGCGGAAGAAATAATGTTGTCAAAACTAGGAACTGTAATAATGTAACCAAAACAAAAAAAGCAACCTAATGACGTCACACCATACAGGGTTTTTGACAATAATTGCAAAACTCTCAGAAATTACGATTTAAAATGTTAAGACCCCCTAATTGAAAACGATCTTATTTTCAATACGAATTTATGCAAAAGCATGCAACTCTAGATCAACTCCACAGATTAACACATATCATTGAAAGTACATTGCAGGAAAAGAAGATTTCCTCATCGATCCTGTTACGTGCCACGCAAGCCACGATGGGGCACAAGGAATTAATCATTAAACTTAGAAAAGTGCTGCCAAAACAATATGTATTTGCGTTAAAATGTAGATATGTCTAATTTATTTTTAGATTTAAACAGGAAGATGAATTCTGTGAGGAATTGTAGGAATAGGAGCATGTTAAAGTGAAAAGAAACCACTTAAACTTAAAATATAATCAACAATATTGGTTCATATGGCGCAACTCCAAACTCTCTCAACAAACTTGCAATCTACAGGGTGTTAGGGGTTTGACTGCCTTTATTTTAGTAGGTGATAGTATTCGTCAAAACAAACAAAAAACCTTATATAACGGAGGTCCTAAAACCAAACGTTTTCCAGAAAAGTCGAGTTATTTTATCAAGGCATTTCACCACAACTTGGCAACACGGATAAGAAAAGATACGTATAGATGTCATGTATAGGAAGGCTCGCGATAAATGAATTTTATGACGGACCGGCTTATCGCAAGAAGTTAAGGGTCTATTGTGTCTTAATTCTTTTATTGTAGGTATTTTGCCGCCGAATTTCTAGCAGCTCTTCGAGAAAAAGGTAAATGAGGTACTGCCCATTGTTGGGTCGTGTCCTGACTGCCACAATGATGGTGCTAATAGCCTGGTAATAAATCTAAAGATTAAGTACCTCGAAGAAGAGGAGAAGGTAATAAAATTCATTTATCGCGAGCCTTCCTATAAACAGCTGTGCGAGGTCAATGCTTCGCGACGCGTGCGATAAATTCGCGATGTTGCCACACCACATCATAGCCACTTTATCGAGTTGTATTGATTGGAAATATTTTTGTATTCTTTAAAGAAAAAAATGTTTTGTTAAAAATTAAACATAAATACATTAGAACTATACATATTATGATCATTTCATCTACAAAATTATTTTAGCTTCTTTAATAAAACTGAATCTTTACAACTTAAAATTAGAAGTTTGCTAATTTTCTTCTCGAAAACGGTTGGTTTTAGGACCCGTGTTATATAAAGTTTTTTTGTTTATTTTGGTGAATAATATCGCCTGTTAAAATAAAGGCAGTCAAACAACTAACACCCTGTATAACCAAATCTTAAAATCTTTACGGAATTCAGTTTTATTACTATATTTAAGGGCGTTGTATTGTAGGTATTTTAAATCATGTAGATCTGAGCGTAAATCTTTATTAAAGCTCCATTAAGCAGCAGAAGTAGCTTCATCTTCCTAAATAATAAACTAATACAATTAGGGCAACAGCAAAATATTAGGCGTTTGTCAGGAACACTTGTTACCGATTTTTATATATATTTTTCTGTTTCTCTATTGTTGGCCTCGTAAGGTCATTATGTACCTCCTCGCCGAAGAAAAGTTTCTAAGCACTTGGAAAGAAATTGCAGAAAATCTCGGCTCATAAACCAGATGCTCGACGAGAGTATAAGGTTAAGACTCCACCTAATCTTCCCCCGTTCCTCCTAATAAAGATAACCGACGGACCTTTTCCCCCCTTCGCCGAAAAGAACTTTTTACGCCGTATTTATAACCGCTTCCGAGGGCGAGATCCGACGTGTCAATCTTCCGGGATTTTCGCCCCTGCCCGACAAAAAGGCCACTTTGTCTGAAATACTGACGAATAACAATGCAAATTATGTGTATCGAGACGTCTTTTGTGAGCGTCCCCTCCACCCGTAGCGGCGGGGGATGAACCCTAAAATCCGACCCTTTTCGCGGCTTTAATATGAAATTTAAGCCTCTTGAAATCTTTATCAAGCTATCATGCATCAAAGACAAATTAAAAGACCTCATTGCGGATTATTATGATTGTAATTTGTAAAGCTTTGTCGACGGAATATGGCACTGAGTGTTTGCTTTGAGTCGTCTCTTTGCAGAATATTGTCGCCATTCATTTTGGGGGGAAAGGAAATAAATAACGCATTTACGCGACGTGAAAACCTAAAGAAGAGAGTAATGCAGCAAATTGTTAAAAAGAAAAGTTAATACCAGCTTGAAATTTGAAAAATATTAGTTACGTTAATGAATTAACACAAAACGATTTAATTACCATGAACATGTGTCGCGTTAGTAAAGTTTTAATTATTGTGACGTATATCAAAATTTCCCCCATCCATATATTCAATTACGTAATTCAGTTATGATTAATGCTCCGATGTTGGATTCCAAATTAATCGCACTAATTAATCGCTTAATGAACTTTAATAATTTCCATATAATTACAAAGATCATTGCTGATTTCTCGGCGAGTTGAAATCTCCCGTTTAATACCGAATAAAATGTATAAACGGAATTACTATAGTAAATCCACGGAGAAGAAAACATCCACGGAGCGAGAAAAGGTAGTAAAGTTAGACAACACCTAATACACGTCGTTTGCTATTGGTGGAAAAGTCATAAAACTTTTGGCGGGAATTGTTGATGTACAGAGTCGGATCAGTAAAATTAACAAGTTTAGTTGTCTAATCTATGGTTGTCTGTTTACAAGCGTTCAGGTAAGTCGTTGACGGTGATAGTGGACTTTTAGTTGATGGTTTATTTTAACGTATCGCTATTGTTATTCAGGTTTTTTTATATAAATTTGTATAAACATATTTTTGTGATCTATTGCAATTATGGAAAGACACCTTCCCTGCTCGCCTCCCAAAAAGAGACCTGGAACATACTTGAGCTGCGGGGAGAAAACCATTATTTGAAATGTATACAGAAAAGAGAGAAATGATCATCCTTAGTAAAACCTTAGTAAAAGATAAGTTATAGTCAAGCGATCGTTCTTAATGCGACCCTGTACTTATTCGCTAACTGGTCGCGCGCTTTGAATTTCGACGTTTGTGTTTCATGGAAGTTTTCTTCTCGATGGATTTACTATAGATAGTAATTCATATATCACATTTTACGGGAATAAAGAATATTCCAAAGTCTTAAGCGAAGAGAGCGAGCATGGTTAGTTCAAAATTCAGCGCCACGTTAAAAACCGGGCACTCTGCCAGTTCCCCTCCTTGTAACAATAAGATCTGGCAAAGATAAAAAATTTAATTTCCTGAAACATTGTTGCTCGCAAATAAGTTAAACACATTTCTTTTCGCGTTAGTTTTTTCCGCGTTCGTTTCAGTTAAAAATTTTAATTAAAAAGCTCTCGGGGCTCTCGATTTGGAAATAACAAAGATGTGTAAGAGCTTCGAAAGTCAAGGGAGAAGACCATAAAAATACGAAATAAAATATACGGAGACGTGAAATAAATTTACTCCAACTTAAGTTTACGACGGGACTTCTAAGTTATTAAAACGCGATGAACTTAAAATTCAAGTGAGGCGTCTTGGGACAACAGGAATTTTTTGGTTACTTTAATGATGCTGCTGTTTAAAAGAACTTAAAACCACTTTGGTAGGCTGGCGCATCAAAGGCTTTGAATAAGGAATAAAACGACGAAGGAATAGTGCGGTTCCTCAAATGGGATCCGAATTAAATTTCCGTTTTATTGGCAGAGTTAAAACGTCAAAGACAGAAGAACAATGTTAAAATGGACTAATTTTGGCCGCAGATTGGATTGTAAGGTTAAAATGATTCTTTCACAATGAAAACGTGGCGAGATCAAAAGTGCCTTGATATAAGTCATGAATTATTATTTTACAAGTTAAAGTAGAAAATTATAAGAACAATTAATCTTCCAAACTCAGTTGGATGGTCACAACAAAAACCTAAACTATGCCGACGTGCACCTGCATCATTTGCGCTTTTTGACGTTTTACTGTTCTTTAGTATAGGGCAGAAACCACGGTTTGAATGCGCTGGGTACATCAACATTTTCATTTGTAGTCCAAGTGGCTTTGTAAAAACTACATTGTTAAGTTAGTTACAGTGTTAGCTAATAGTTACAGTTAACAGTTACATTGTTATTTAAGTTACGAGGAAGATGAAATTTCTGTGAGTGAAGTTAAAAATGCCCTTGCCACCTTGAAAAATGGACATGCAGCAGGCCCTAATGGGCTACCTATACAACATTTTAAAAATGGTACTGACTTCCTTCTTGAGCTCTTAACATATGTCTTCAATTGCTTTATTATAGGAGAACAATTCCCAGACTAGTGGAAAGCAGCTCACATATCCAATTTGTTTAAAGACGGTGTTCGCAAAGTTATGTCTAACTACAGAGGCCTCAGTGTAACAAATTCCATCTCACAGTTATACGACAAAATCATCAAAAAGAGAATCGAAGGTCAGATTCAAGACATTGAAGAACAGAATGGTTCTCATGGTGGTCGATCTAGCTTAGACAATATTTTTTGTTTAAGACAGGTGACAGAAAAAAGAATGGCAAGAAACCTAGATATGCATCTAATCTTCATTGAACTTAATAAAGCTTACGACAGCATCCCTTTGAGCAGGTTATGGAACGCTATCTTAGAAAATGGAGTCAGTATTAGTCAGCAATGTTCTTGAAATTTATCACAATGCCATTCTCCCATTCTTTATGGAGTCTGTCTTGTTTATGTACGATCAGTAAAATCAATGTATACCGGTATGACCTGCAGTGTTAAAGTAGCATTTCGCATCTCCGATGAATTTTTAATTACCAAAGGCTGTGCGGTAGCAGCCACTCTGTTTAAAGTATATTTAAATTCTCGGTTAACATACTGGAGGCGCAGTTGCCGAAGTGTAGGGTTGGATATTGATGGTGATAAACTTTTCACCTTACACTTTGCCGGTGACCAAGTAATTTTGGCAGTACACGTAGATGTTGTGCATTATATGCTAAGGAAGCTCCATGATGCGAATCAAAAATGGGGACTTACCATAAATACCGATAAAATCGATTAAGTGGTAGTGGGGAATAGAAGTGAAGATCTAATTTTACAAAGAGGGATAGTGAGAGGAATAGATTATTATAAGTGCCTTTGTGTGGCAATTACGAAGCCAAAACCAGTGACACCGAAATAAGAATCAGGATTCGACACGGAAAACAAGCGACGAAGCAGTTAGATTCTGTACTGTGTAGTACGCAAATAAGATGAGAGACGAAAATCTGAATAAATAAGTCGTTAGTAGAATGTATTGTTACTTATGGGGTCTGAGACTTGGGAAATAACAGAACAACAAAGGAAAAGGCTACAAGCCATGGAAATGGGTTACTGGAGGCGGTGTTGTAGGCTAACACTACTTGATGCTTGTGACTACTTGGGAACAACTCAACATTGGTACCAACATAAACGACACAACAGATGCAAGTAAACTTAGATGGTACGGACAAGTGTGTCGAATGAAAGAAATTAGATGGTCAAAAAAGATCTTGAACAGGACCTCTGCCGAAAGACGAAGGAAAGGAAGACCAAGAACATGTCGGAAGGAAGTTATACACCGAGCAATGGAAAAAAAAGTGATGTAAATGAAGATAATTGGGCTGATCGGAACTTTGGAAATTAGAATGCAATAAACAATTGTAATATTTTAATTTTATAATAGAACATATCTATATACTGGGTGATCAAAAATAACTATTTGAGTTGGCAATCCTACCTGGAGGATTTTTTTGCCTAAGGGTTTGCAACGTTACAACCAGATATGTTTACTTGACAAAAATTTGACATAACAATCAGCGAGAAGATTTTAGGTTATGTGAATAAAAATTAACGCTTAAAAAATGAAACTCGAAATACAGAACAATGACTTAATATCATTAAACAGCTAAAGGTAACGCTCAAAATGCCCCCCATTTTGGTCCAGACATAAATTAACTCTTCCTTTTAGGCTCTCGAAGATATTCACCAGCATATTGGGGGTAATGTTTGCCACCTCCTGAACTATTGCCTCTTGCAGCTCTTCTTCAGTATGCAATTGTTCCTAAAGACATTGTCCTTCAAGAGCCCAAATAACGAAAAATCTAATGGAGTGAGATCTGGTGACCTGCTTGGCCAAATGCCCTGACTAATTACTCTGTCGCCAAAATTCTCTCTTAAATAATCCATAGTAGCACGAGCCGTATGTGCCCTTGCAGAGTCTTGTTGGAAATATCCAATTTGACGCTCTTCGCCTGTTAATTGGTTTATAAAAAGCCTCAAAAGGTGTTGCATATATCTCTCCGAATTGACGGTAAAATTAAAAAATATCGGCCCATACACCCGCGTCCTTGAGACTGCCAACCAAACACCAACTTTAACCGGGTGCAAATGTGTCTCTCTGATAGAGTAAGGATTTTCACCTGACCAAATTCTGTAATTTTATTTATTCACATATCCGTTGAGATGGAACCAGGCTTCGTCGGAAAAGAAGGTATTGTCAAGGATATAATTATTATTTAATGTCATTGAACCAATTGCAAAATAAAACTCTCTGTGGGTGATCAGGAGGAGTTAATGACTGGACGATGGAAATTTTGTAAGGGTGGTACCTACCTTCATTTCTTTTTAAGCACAGTGGAGCTACTTCCATATGATAAACCTGTAAAACCGTGAATTAGAACAACATGGAAAAGTGGAAGTCTTATGGGTAAGAATGAAAATTGGTTGAAGAGGAGGCATAAGGACCAAACCTGTTTGAAGGGAGAGCTTTCTTAAGGATTTGCGAGGACTTCTTTGCATTGGAGTTCTGATATCCTCGACAACTTCCTCGTTTAGAGTAGAAGGTCTACCAGTTGATATTTGTTTGCTTACGCTCCCCGTGTTTAACGTTCATCTACTCGCATGCAATGTTGCTGAAAGACAGCAAAAGTGAGCAAAGTCTCCGGATTCATTTCCTGAAATTGCTGGTATGTCGCTTCGAGAGAGTACTGCCAATCAGTAATTGGGTTATAAATTCCGCTTCGAAAATACGCTATTCCAATGAAAATATCGTGTTGTAACGTGAAAACCATTTTAAATAAATAAATTTGAAAAGAATGCCAGAAATTTTAATTTGAAATGGCATCTGTCAATGACGCTGTCAGTGTCACCAACCGGATGATACTCCAGTTGTACCATTTAAAAATGAAATTCAGTATTGCCAACTCAAACAGTCATTCTTGATCACGTTGTATATATAGATCATAGAGTCTTCCCTGAGACAGGGAAGACTATGAAATGAAAAATCAATAACTGTTTGATAGTTAGACTCGAAATTATTGAATAATTTGCCTTAAAGGATAATCTTCAAATTTTGGTGTTGACCTTCAAAGAGTTTGAATTATTGGTTAGTTGCTAGTTAGACTGGAAATACGCCATAAAGGTCAAAAACCCTCCCTTTTGCGTAATCCCATGATCGTGTATAACCCTCACTTATAACCTACATTAATACAAACTGTATTAATATCGAAACATCAGCTCGTACAGACAGCGAGAGAGCGCTTTGTACGAACTTCGGTATTACCCACTTTTAGTCGCACAGTCAACTTCAAAGAGGGACGTCTGATACGAATGTGTTTATACGCGGGAACCGGGAAGGGGCGTAAATATCAAGGAGACTCCCTTACAACAACAAAGTCAACAGAACAAAGTTTTTGATGGGATATTCCGAGAGGCGTCGTCGACGGGCAATGTACGTGATGTTCTGTATCTCGGGATGATTAACGCGCGGGGGCCGACTTTGTTACAATGGGGAGAACCTGTGAACGGGCTCGGAATTACGTTCTAACTCGACCGGTTTCTTTCGGGAGGTTCGGGATTTAATTAAGGGGGAAAAATGTACGAAACGGTAAGATTTGAGGGTCTTGCAGGTAAAGAAGGGAGAAAAAGAACGCCAGAAAACGAGGCTGCCGTTACGTAAGCGTTCCGTGAGAGAAAATTGAGCGGCAAATGTGCTGTGACCAAAATTGAAATAATTTTCACGGTCGAATGTAACCTGAATCGAAAGTCATTACTGGCTTATCGGATCATGATAATGAGGGGATGGTGCAGTCCCTAAAGAGGTAAAGTAGGAATCCCGATGAAGAGATGTCATTAAATAAATAAAGTATAATAACTAGAGTAACACCATATTTCCATCAAAAAGAATACATTCACACAAAAAGGTTCAGCGTTAATTTTGTTAAAATTCTAATTTAAAATTAAAAGTTTATATCTGCAAATCGCATGAAAATTTTTGAAATTGTCTTCGTGGACTCTTTAATTGAATACCTCACCCAATATTGTAGAAACAAATTTTAAATTTATTTCGAAGATATTTTATATAAGTATAAAATAGTTTTTACCCATTAAATACCCTAATACCGGTTAAAAAATTTGATTTAATTATAACTTGTCATTAGAAAAATTTCTCAAATTATATAGAAAAACTATTTTATAATAAATTTTTGAACTACATTTATAATTTTTGTTTAAGCTAACCGGTGTGAAGCTAGCAGCCACTTTCGGCAGCCAAAATGAGAATACTAAAAATCGTTCTAGTATATTATGGTCTTTTAAAGGGTTTTGTTTTTATTCACAAGCTGCAATATTATGTATAGAACAATTATATATTACCTCATACATTATCATCAGTTACAGTGGGGTAAAACTACCCCTATTCCAAAATTATATCATTAATATAAATGAACGACATGCAAACCGAGTGCCACGATGATATTAGCAAGGCAGATAGCAATTGCCTCCACAAAACCATTACCGCATACCTGACTTCCTTACCACTCGTCCAAGTGGGTGAAACCACCCTTATTCCAAAACTATACTTATAAATTTAAATGAGATAAAATTTACTAAGTGAACAGCAACTACCTTTACAAAACCACTACCAAATATGCCACACTATACCCACGGAGCAGTTTCAGCCGCTTCAACTGGTGTTGAGTATATGGGGTGATCTGTAAAAGTTCTGTTGAGATAATTGCTACCAGTTTTGTCAATTTCATCTCGGCACTCAAATGACCAGCCGTTCATTTAAATCCATAAATAAAATTTTGGAATAGGGGCAGTTTCACCGACTTCGATGGGTGGTAAGTGAGTAGTGTATACGGTATTGGTTGTGTGGATGCAATTGGTATTTACCCTGTAAATATGATCCAGGCACTCTATTTGCAAATCATTTTAATTTATTAACATCATTTTTAATAGGGGTAGTTTCACCTCATTGTAACAGGTGACAATGTACGAGGTAACATGTAACTCAGTTCTACATAATATTGCAATTCGTGAATAAAACCCTTAAAAACCATATTCTGTGGCGATTTTTAATTATCTCATTTTGGCTGCTGATAGTGGCTGCTAACTTAATACCAGTTTTAAGCTGTAAGAGCTTAAAGCGAGGATTTCGAAAGTTAGTATACATTTTGCAGATTAGATCAATTCATTTTGTCGGTAATATATTTAGATGCAACTTAAAGCTAATATTAATTTTTATTATATAATAATAAATATAATAAAATTAAATATATTATAATTTTGTCGTTTGAAGTACAGTTCTGAAGTGCTCAAAAATCTAATTGTTGTCACATCACGGGATAAAGGTAGCAGCAATCTAATCATTAATCACCTAAGATAATAACCATTGCAGTCTAGAGGGTAAACCGTATTATTATGATAAGTACCACGAATTATGGTCGCGATATATAATATTTCGGTCTAATTATCTTAAGGTAAGAGGTAACGTTGATTAATGTAAGTGTCACGATCACGCGTCTCGACAAAAAAAAGTTTAAAACAAGTGGGAACGACCACATGCAAGTCCAACCCCGATTCCTTCACGAAATGTATGCAACGAAGTTCCCTGGAAAGAAAATTCGCTTTTCCTCCTACGGCGCCTTCGACAAAACGTCGGAAAATTTCCGGGAAGGGAAATTCCATAACTTCTCGTAGCGCACATATACACATGCTCCCCTTATAGAAAGCTTCGACGGCAACAAGTCAAACACGCCTCGAGACGTTTGTAGAGAGAAAAGAGGAAAGCTGACCCACTGAACTGCTCACTTCGGTTAACGCTGCTATGAATTTTCAATTACATCCATTAGAACTTACCGCAGGGACCACAGGAGTTTCGAAAACTCGGTTTGGAAACGTTTAACTCTGTGTCAATCAAAACAAGCAGAAATTTAAAATAGGGTAAGTGTACCTAATAGCGGTTTAAGCGACAGTAACTGAAATTCGAAACATAAAAAGGAACTCTCAAAACTCTACCCTCAATAGGGTCGCACAGTGGAATTTCTTGATGATTCTGCGGATGACAAAGTGTCGAAAATATGAAATATCAGCGGAAAGAACGGAGAGTCTTCGCGAACTCCGGAAAAATAACAAAAATAACAATTAGGTCGGGGGAGCTCGGAACGAGAGGAATTGTATTAAATTAAACAACTTCAACTGACGTCTGACCAATTAGGGATGATTAATTTTGGATGAGTTAAATAGAGCAATGTTGGTAAGGAAATTAATGAAGAAAACGAATGGAGGAATTCGGGAAAAATTTGTAGAAACGCTGAAAGTATCGCTTACTGGTAAGCTTCGAGAAATTTAATGGGAGTCAGAAATTACCCATTGTCGTTTTATGCTTTCAATTCAGTTACGTGCACAAAATATTCATAACGACCATGCAGGGTAGGTCATCAACTATTGCTATAATCTATAGATCCCAAAAGCTATAGAAACAATTTAGAGTTAGAGTTAAGTTTTCTGTAAAACCCAAACTTTTCATTACGATAGTACAATCGATTCGCATGTTATGAACAGTAAAGGATCAATAAGAGTATCTAAAAGTAATAAAGGCGAACCGATATTAATTACAAAGAAACTAATCGAAATCTCTCACAGACTTGCCGATACACGACCCCCGGTAGATTAACAATCACTACTTTTCCGGTCGCGACGGGAGCTTTCAGGTTTCTCGTTTCGTATCTCTACCGTATCAAATTCGGACGTCATGTGATCCGCGAGGGCATACCAGGGAAATAATCACTGTTGTTGGAGTACTCACCTGAATTTGGTTCGTTATCGCTATTAGGCCTCGCAGAAGGTGCTCCGTCCCTCGCCTCGATCTCCAACGCGTAAGCGCCCTGCTTCTCCCTATCGAACATCACCTTAGTGAACACTTCTCCGGTTTCTTTGTTAATTTCGAAGAAATCTTTCCCCTCGTTACGCGGAGAGTCCACGATATAATAGTACACCTGGAAGAGAAGAAAAATAAGGTTAATGAGACTGAATGTTTAATAACTAAGGCACGAAAAATGGACATTTCATAAAATTTAGTTTACTCGCGTATTGTAACGAAGCTGGTTGTCTCGACTGCGAGGATATTTTCCACTCATTTCAGACTTTAAAGAAATTAGAGATAACTACGACTCTCCCATACACAGCAAGACAATCTTCCAAATACTAACGACAATTTGCAGTAGTTGGAGTGAGTTACAATTCCCTTTCCCGAATTGGTACTGGAGATTTGAAAACTCGTAAATCAAACACAACGAGAGTCGAGCAACGGGAGTCGATACCAAGAAACCCAATTATGATCGCCGAGAAAAGAAAACCGCCGGAACGACCAAGTAGGTAACTGCGAACGAAGGTACCGGTATTTATTAGGCCGTCTCAATTTAAAGCGCGAACTGAAATAAAAAACTTTCTGTGATTAACCCCATACCGAATTGCAGTCGACACGTAGATTTAACTACGAATTTTCCGATCTTCGCGAATTAAGACAGCGTATTTTCCTACCACACCGTATTAATAGGACCTCCTACATAAAAGGGTTCAAGAACCTCCGATAAAAATTGCGAATTTTCCGACCTTCGCGTTGCAATAATGCGCATTTTCCGACCACCCCGACTAGTAAGACTCCAACGGACTGATTAAAAGTATCGTCGGCCGATTCGCTAATTTTTCGACCTACGTCATTTAAGATCGAGTATTTTTACACCGTACTTTGAATACTACCGTCGATTTCTTAACCCTGCTAATAAATTAGAGTTTTCCAAAGTCCCATTTGCAGATAGTCTTAGATTTAGTTGCGAGTACGGTTATTTACTACTTGCACCTTTCTCCTGCTTCAGATGCCCTTAATTTTATTAATAACGATTTCATTACACGCACTTGTATCAATGAATAGGGAAATAACAAGGGAAACAGAGAGAGAGAGGTCCGATGGTCGCGCAGATCTGTCCGCGCAGGGTAACATTGGGGGAAAATGCACCAGTGGCGTAGGTGTGCAATACATATTTACCTCAATATCATTATGGTAACCAGAGGCGTAGGTAGCGAATTTTGTATAAGCATTAGAGTCTTCGCGGTTTTTATTCTAATTTTCATAATGGAATTTAAAAAAAACATCGGGAAATCACGGCACATACCTGTTTCGTGTGATCACGTTTGTAACACATCTATTTAAATATGTTTGAATCAATACCCGTTCGACACTTATTACGGACCTGTGCGCCGACCCTTGGTGTCACCGCAACAGTTGACAGTATGGCGTGGTCCGGCCCTGATTATCCCCCAATATAATCGCACTTAACCTCTCTGTTAGCTAGATAACGTGCTTATATGGTGAAATATTAATAAAGGTAACACAACTTGGATCTTCGCAAAATGTGGCAAAAGTATTGGAACGAAAATCGTTACGCCGGAAATATTATCTGGCGAGAAAAATTTCTGAATTTTAAAATATTGGTAGATACGCGATTTTACCGCCACAGCATATCCTAATTTATGGTGTATTTCAATTGTCAAACTCGTACTACTGTCCAAAGTCAAAATACTTTTTTCCAGAACTTTTCGCTTTAGTAGAAGTATGTATATCCCTGTTTTTCAGTATAGTTGAGAAACTTCGTTGTCGTTCATTAGGATGTCAGAATTTATATTAGATTTGCTACTAAATCAGCGGTCGTATTCCTGGCTTTCCTTTAAGATAGTGAGGTTAGCTTGGTTGTAACCGCTTTTAATAATTGTAAATAATCCACTGCGGCGTACTGTTTAAAAGTTTCAGTGACTCACCGAAAATCAAATCTTCCCGAATTCTGTGTTGTACCGTAACAGACACCATGATGTTCTACTGAGTATAATCTATTTGATGCTTAAGGGAATAAACCATACAAATCTGGCGCACGAGCAAACTGTTGCGTAATCTCCATTCAACCCAAGATTCAGAAATCTGAAACTAGCACCAATTCTTTAAGTAAGTCGGGCATTGCTGCGTACGATGACAAAAGGGCGTACAATACTGAAACACATTCTTGATCCCTTTAATTTTCCAGAATTTTTAACTCATATTGTCCACTTTAAAACCGGTTTATCCCGTAATAGCCACAAGGCTAAAAATTTTTATTGATCACTCTGCGATCATTGGACCTGTGATTACCATGTTACAATGAATGAGTAATTGTTTAACTTTGTTCTAATGTTTAAAGTTGATTCTTAGCGAGTCTGAAATAACGCAAAAACTTGTAGCCTGTATGTACGCAACGATGTAAAGTATTTTTTTATACTTGTCGATATGGTTATAAGTAAAGCTGGAGTTAATTGAATCGAAACTTTTAACGCCGGCTCTGGGTAAAACGCCTGAAGTCGTTATTAAATCTTTATAAGAAAATTGCTCCAAGTCGATTTTAGTTCCTAAAAACATATTTTTTTGAAAAAAGAAAGGTGATGGCGTCATTGGTTTTCGAGTAATGAGGTCACCGAATGTTTTTTGAATTAATTTTGAGAAATTAATAGATATTTTACATAAAAGTTGGAATTTAAAACAATACAGTTTAAGTCTTAACATGTACATAAAGAATATGTCGATCTACTCTTAGATTGGAGTGTTAAACTTATGCTGTAATATACAATTTAAAATAAGTTCCTACAAATTCTATAGACGTAGGACTTCTATTTTCGTGTTGCATATAAATTTTAATAGATGTAATTTTTATAAATCCACAAGTTTGAAAAGTAGTAATTATTAGTTATTGCAGAAAATTAGGATAAAATAAATATATTAACTAATTATAGTCATTAATTATATTGAATATTCTTATATATTATAAGATCTCGTGCAAATATGTTTAAATAAATAATATCAATATAAATTCTATATGGAAGTCCTTCCAGAGAAAAGTGACAATATTGCAATGAAATATTGGAATTTCTTATACGTACTTTACACAGAATTGTTCATATTTACAATAAACTAACCTCATATACTCTACGTAGTTTTTAGAGAAGTGGAACTAATTCAAAAAAGGGTTGTAACTCTGTTGAGCATTCCATTAGTATTGAATTATGAGACAAAGACGATGCAGGAAAATCTATATCATATCAGCGACGCACAAAACAAAGGGTTATAAAAAGAAATTAATGGATATGAAATGTCACCAAAACCACAAATGTACAGTCACATATTCTTACAAACAAGTTGAAAAAATAAAATAAACAGAAAATTAGATTACAATTGCTGCAATGTAGGGGCCAAATATAAAATATAGAAAAGTAGAGCTAATTAGAACGATATTAATGAGGAATGGAAACAATATAAAAGTTGCGGACAACTTATCTGAAGCGTATAGGAGACGTTTTTGTGACAGTTTTTCTGTTGGCAGAAGAAGCTTTGAAAAATTTTCACAAACTAGTCACATGAAATGTAAAATTATTTTATTAGACTTAATTTATTATTTTATTACATTCTTTTAAAGTAATATTTCGTTATATTCGTTATAGAGAAAATTAAACTTATTTTCATTCGACACACGGTTGTTAAAATATGACAAACATTTAAACCAAAAGTCGACGTTCCAAAAAATTTCACTCAATCCTTAGACGTACAAAGAGAAACCATCCAACGAAATGAAAAATCGAAATTGCACCGGAGCCCATTCTTCAAGTCGAAGAAACAAATAGTCGGAATTATATACAGTTTAAATGCAAATCGTCCCCCTTCTCCCTGGTTCGTCCTCTTTCTAGATATAAGAATAGATAAACAAGCTTTACTTGGGAGAAAATTGAAAGGCGAAGCAATGCGGGATCGATAAATGCATCAATCGATCGGGGGCGAACAATCGCTATTTCGGAAATGGGTTTTTGTCAACAAAAGAGTTCGAATAATTGTGTAAAATAAATGAAAATTTGGAATTAAGCGAATAATTTAGTGTTGGCACAGCTCCAGTTTCTAAGGACTGCTTCGAATAAAACACCAACGAGTTTAGGTGTATTATAAACTCATTTCGTATTTGGCACGTTGAGCGCATTGATGAATGAGTGTTTTAATTCATTTGTTAATGCGGCGATGTAGAATACACCCAGCCATGCATTACTGTTCAGTCTCATTAACATTACCTATTAAACTTTATTTAGGATGAGCAAAAAATTCTAGTTAGAGTTATTTGCAATATTAAAACTTATATCGCCTACGTAAATTCAGTAGAATCCAGCACATCGTTACTGATAGACACAACATGTCCAATTTTAATTTTGAATAAAAAAGTATCATTATCTGATTAGTAGAGTAGCTCATAGTACTCCCCTCGGATTAAACTTAAATCAATTAAACTAGACGATTTTAGATCTTGAGCAAGAAGAGAAATTATCGGTTCTGTATAAAGATTCTTTTGACAATTTAAGGAAAGGTTAACATCAGAAGAGATCAATATCTTCAAAGCCTCTAATACATCTTAATCTTTATACAACATTCAAAATGTCTACTTCTTCGCTACAAGTACTAGGAACATTGGTTATTACGGTGGTATTACCATCTTTTGCGTGGTCGTCCCACACTTCTTCTCCCTTTACATTTGTATTTGAGGGCTTTTCTTGGCAAGCTATTATCGTCCATCCTGTGAAGATGTTCCTTCCCGTTCTTCCTACATCGTTTAATCACATCATTAACATAATATATATTTAATTCACGTCTGATGTCTGCATTTCTAAATCTGTCTCATTTAGTACATCCTTAGAAACTCCATTTCATTACATTCAGAATGTAATGGAGTAAAGCAAGTTCATACATTAAATTAATGTTTATCCGATAAGATACGATAAAAAAATCAAGATTGAATAGCAATTGTTTCTGTATCTTTGAACTGATTGACCGCTTTAACATGTTCGCCTAAATTTGACCAATGCAAATAGTATATTAATCAAGAAATTCTGTAAATTGCAGATTTAAATATCTGAAGAAAGATATCGTTTGCTTTTACCTCACAATAACACAAATTATTACAAGTCCCAAAAGAAATCACAACACCAATTACTTTAAACACATTCGCAATTTCCTGAGAGACAGAACCAAATTGGGTTAAACCCTTGAAATTTAAACCATACAACTTATCATAACTAACAAGAAAATAATGACGAAATTTGTAATTATATTTATAGAAAATTTTGTCTCTTAGGTTTAAAGGAAAATCATACTGGTACTTGTTGAAATATTATAAATTCTGTAATGGATGCCTTTTCGATGTAAATTTTGAACGAAGCTAACTATTGAGGCGACGGATGATTCAAGTTATACTAGAATAAAATATCCATTGTTGCCTTCTTTCCAAAGATTTAAAAAAAAACAATATTCATTACTCTATGACATCAGGAAATCTAAGAATGGAAAGCTCGATTCTGAAGGAAACTGACTTAAGAATAGTATTTAGATACTCTAAAAAAATTTAAGACAATACTTTCCTACCTTTTTCTATGATAAACCGAGAATTGAGGGTTTAAACCTACGGTTGTTGAAAAAATCTCTCCCAACTGACGCATGAACATTTGCACTAAAAAATGAGAATAATCATGGAAAGTCCTGTGTTTTGATAACATTTATCATTAAATAAGAAAGAGTTTTGTTCAACAACCAAATCCAGAATATCCAAAAGTGCACTAACTTCCTGTAATAAAATCTTCAAGTGGAATACTGGGCACTAAATTGACCACATCTATCTAAAACAAAATGGTGAATTTCTTCCATATTCTTAAATTGGATCTGCATAGTAAAGACTTATTTCACACACGCAGTAAAAAAATTAGATAAGCATTAGAAGGAATATAACTTATTTATTAAAACAACTAATTTCTTAATGACATATGTAATTTCCATTAAACTACTGTTTAAGACTGAAGAAAGTTTGAAGAACTATTAAAAAGCCTGATTGTACAGTCCTGTTTATGGATTTTCGGTAAGCCAAATAATCTAAGAACTTAACAGCTATTGCGCTGTAACATTTTCTATCCATAACAACAGGTTTACTTTTGTAAGCCTGAGACACCGCTAAATCATTTCTTCCTTTCTTCCTTAAAGCTATAATTAATAATGTTGCAAGAGTAACATTAATAGTAATAATAGCAGTTATTAGCACTAATAATATGATTTTGTAAAATATTGCTAATATCGAAAAAAAAACTTCATTTTGTCCCTGGAAATATGAAGTCAATGAAAAAGTGCTTCTACAGTTTCCAATGTTTTCAGTACGTTAGTTTAAACTAAAACGCCCTACTGTAAGGTACGCCCTGAGTACTTAATATGTTACCTAGTTTTCAATGTGGTTTGTTTTTTACCGTTAGGTCTGAAGATGGCAAACGCCGAAACCGGTTACTTCTGTTAGTGGAATAAATATTACTTCTATCGAAGTTATTTCATCTTAGAACGTTCGACACTTTCCGTACAAACTCAAAAGCCATACCGAATTCAACATCCACTTAAATCTGTATACCTAAATAATTAAATTGATCTACCGCGTAGATAGATATTGACACCGAAACCGATCAAAATTACGTATTAACCCACTGAGTTTGAAGCACATATACTTTAGTGAAGGAATATTAAGATTTGGTGGTCAAAACCATAGTATACACATAACTGTCTGTACGTACCATTAAATAATAAATCAGTGCACTGAGAATTGAAAATACATCTTGCATATCCAACGTTTAACCCAATGAACGTGTTGTACCGAATTAATTAAACCGAACTGTGTTATTACGAATCCATACGGTCGACTAGTTGAATTTACTGCAAGAAGTGCATATTGGCGAATGTAATTTTCAAAGCAACCACGGTCAATTACAGCAATGCATCAAAACTTATTACATTACGAGCATTGATCAATCGTGTACGTGTGGTTGTTGGTGAAATAGCAATACATAACAACAGAAGGGATGTAAGTGAGTAACCAAATTAAAAAAGCACGTGAAAAATCCATGAGAAGCACCGTTGCACGAACAGAAGACGATTCATCAAAGCTAGCAGCTCAAACCGACTTTTCAATTTCTCCCTCACGTGTAATTCTAACACCTTAAGTCAGTCTTTATGACGAGTATTACCGGATTGTCCAATCCCGATGATTGATTCCCATAAAGAAAAAAACCCCTCGTAAAATCTTTGACACCCCTACGGAACGGGTCTCGAGTTTATGAAGATTTCATTGGCAATTTCGAAGTAGAGAGAGACGCCCTCTTTCTTATTAAAATTTGAATATTTTATCGCATCCATAAAAACGGATTGCTTTCTAGGGTTACCGATCGGTTATGACGTCAAGTATACAACAAAGAGGAACCTTATTACGTATAGTCGAGTTTCGAGAGAAACACAGAAAAATGGGACCAATAATAATTAGAACTGGCTTTATAGCGGGGGAACGATGGAATTTCAGTTTTTTGGATTTGCAACGGAAACTAGTTTTGTTTCAAGTTCATAAACGTGCTTCAAACCAATAAAACGTACCAGTATTACAGCAGCGTTATTTTTTAACGAGAAAAAGTTTCCCGCGACTACTTTTTTAACTTTTTTTAACATAAATAAAGAGTGAAACATTTTTTAGAACTTATTGCGAAAGGGCATAGCCCTATAAGATGGTGAAAAGTCCCCCCTCTGGGATTTTCACCGGACTTGGGGCATTCGATTCGGTATCAAAAAAGACCAAGCCTCCTAAATTTTCAGGCCGCTAGTGCGTCTCTATCAGCCGCTAGCTAGAAAAAACTGTTTTTCAGTATTTTTAGGATAACTCTAGCTAGAAATAACATTTTTCCACGCGGTTTGCGGCATTCAAACGGCCTTCTGAGGGAGCGGATGTGTGATTTTTTTACATAGGGGTCTAAGGGGTGCGCGAAGATATTCGTGTGAGAATTTCACCCCCCTTAGACCCTCTGCAAGTCGATCTCCCTTTCGCAATGGATTCTCTACTATCATACTATTAAGTGGTCAGAAGGGCATCATGGCTTTTTTTCTACCTACTTCAAAATAATTATTGACTTATCGAATAAACGCGCGACATAACGTTACGCGAAGATATTGGCGTGACAATTTTACTCCCTTAAACCCTTAGACCCCTTACACAATTTTTTTGGTTGGTGTCGACTTCTTGTTAATGGAATGCGACGATTTTTTAGTAAGAAAAAATTAGTTTTGAAATTATTCCTTGATTGAGACGCCACTGATGAAATGGCTGCTGAAACTGCTAGAAATGTCACTTTGGAAAATCGGCTGCTAAATTTTCGGCTGCTAACTTAACACCGGTCCAAAGAAAGCTCTTCATGGACTGTGAGGACTTCAAGATCGATTTCAGAATGTCCGCAACATTCTGATTAGGTAGCTAAATAAGATACAGGCATGTCGACAATCCATCCATCGGAGGTCAAGCAGACCTTGTCGGCGGTTTTTATGGGCGCTGATGCTTTTCTCGGGTTCAGTTTCTTAATTAAATATCTCGAAGGGTTAGAAATAAAGTTAGAATATAGATTTTGGACGAAAAAATCATAGTGAAAAAATTTCGAGTCAGAACCTGTTAATTGCGGGCTTTTGAGGGTGCTAAAACAATTTCCAATGTCTATTTTCGAGGACAGTCTTTCCTGCGTAATCAATACTTAGGTGTGAGTGTCTTAGGGACTCGATGATGACTCGATACCCCCAGAAACGTCGCAAGAGGAATAGAAATCGTACAAAAATCGGTAAAAAATGACCAAAATCGCATATTTCACGTTTTTTAGACCTTTTTGCACCACTTGAATTTTTTTTCGCAATAGACCATCTGAAAGATAATGAAAAATGCCGAAAAATCCCGTTTTTCAATTTTGTGTCGCGAAAAAGGAAAGTGCTGAAAAATACGTTACAAATATTGAAATGGCAGCCATTTTTCGGTGTTGATCTCAAAAATTCTAAAAAAAATCACACATCCGCTCCCACAAAAGGCCGTTTGAATACCGCAAACCGCGTGGAAAAATGTTATTTCTAGCCTGAGTTATCCTAAGAACACTGAAAAACAGTTTTTTTCTTGCTAGCGGCTGATAGAGAAGCTCTAGCGGGCTGAAAATTTAGGAGGGTTGGTCTTCTTTGATACCGAATCGAATGCCCCAGGTCCGGTAAAAATCCCAGAGGGGGGACTTTTCACCATCTTATAGGGCTATGCCCTTTGAAACTAAGGAAAGATTTACAGAAGCCATGCCTGAAACTCTTTTTAAATAAATACTTGAAAGGCGTGACTTGGTTCAATTAAAAAAAAAAATATTTACATTAAAGCTATACATTGCAGATATCATACCCTTTTACTTCGAGAACAAACAACTTGACTGATCGACATTATTTCAGATGAAATTTCAAGAATTTCTTATTTAAAACAATGAAACAATTGCTGGATTTTCAGTTTATGATATATCAAACTGAAAATTGTCCATGTCATTCTTTAAAAAAAATGTGTTAGAAGATGTACAACCAAAAAAAAAGATACTTTTTAAGTTATTGACAAAAATTTGGAAGTATAAATCGAGTTTTAAGTACATAATACCAATTGCGTGTTACACTGCTTTAAAATGTAGTAACATTACAAGCCAATTTCGTAAAGCTTAAATTATATGATGTTAGATCTTCAGAAGAAAAAGTATGCCTATCGCCACTCATTATTACTTATATGAATTACTATTCATTTTTTAATTCCTAATTACACCTGAGTCAAAAATTATGCAAACTGACCAAAGTCTCCTTGATTTTTATTAACACCAGTTATTTTTGTTAAATTGCTCTAATTTCAGGGATACAAATTTTGGCAATAAATAACCAATGAAAAGTTCTAACATACGATTTCAATATTACCAATTCTAACCTATTTTGTCTGAACTTGGGTTTCACAAAGCAAGATTAACTTGAGTTAAGTGCATACCGTTTTCAGGTTTACCTAAATTTCATAGCAACTTCAGAATATTTAGTACACTATTAACTTAAACCTCGATTATTACCAAAGAATCTAAAGATAAAATTAGCTTGATTTTACAATCAATTAATTTGAAGCTACAATAAACTCTTGTCTAAATTTTTAACATAATATATAACTTTAATGTAGGTAAAACAGTAGAAGAGTGATTTGACCATAGGTACATAAATGATACAAAATGATACACGCATGTTTTGAAAATTCTGGAAGTTTTGGAAAGCTTTTTTCATATTATTAAATATATGTATTGGGAAAGTGCTTAAGTAAAAGAAAAAGCACCATTACATATTGACCAGCTAATTGTGACTGTTGTCCTCTTTAAGTACCTTTATTGTATAATATAAAGAAAGTTAAAGAATTGATGGAAGTTATGGTTATTGCTAGAAAAACACTCATTAATGATAAAATGAGGATTTCTAAATTTTTAACCACGTTCCACTAAATGCGTTCTTTAATATTCATTTCACATTTCGCAGCTACAACTATTTTGAACGAATATGAAGTACCATTGTATTACAATATAAAGCAAGAACAAAAATTAAAGGAACCTACCATTAGGGTCAATAGAAGAAAAATCCAAAAATAACAAAAAAATATCAGTTCTTGATGTTCTTAATAATGTTCCACAACTAAAATTTCTTTCATAATTTGCATAAAAATACTTAATTTTTTTCAAATTTCTGCTATATTTTATCTCCGAGGTACAGCAGTTTGAAAATTTCGGAGATCTCTAAAAATTCGAGATTTACACCAGAAACAGTATCAGAAATAAAGTCCAATGCCCGAAAATTACATTAATATTTTTAGTTAGTATAGAAGAAGGTACTGAAGTTACACTTCCGGATGTACTACAATTACTTTTAACTGATTAATCCAATTTCGAAATTTATGTTTTAAGAACTTAACCGAAAATCGTTATTTTACAATTTCCCAGTTTTAAAAGGAAAACCTTTCAATGTCATTTTGCAGTTTTATCAAAAACTTATAGTCAATTCATGGTTGAAATAAACATGGCGAAATAATTAATGCATAATTCGCTTGTGTAGTTACACCAACTATTAATATATTACATATGGGAACGCTTCTTATTGTGGGTTCATGTTCAGAAGTAAATAAGGGTGAAAAGGGTTGCTTTCCTTAAAATCTCGGTTGTTGCATGTGTTTATTTAAATTGCAGTTCGAAGTGTCATTATGGAAAGAAAAATACATATTAAGAGATTTTTTGTTCCCAACTGGACTAAAGTCCAAGAAAGAAAAATTGTGAATGTTTGAAGTAGAGTGGAGAACACTTCGTCATAAGGGTGTCTTTATTGTCATATGTCGTTCATGAATAATTTAAGTGATTCACACGAAATGCTAATGTTTTGTCAAATTACATTAAATCTCACGAAGCACTACACATTAAATTAGTATAAACCCGAATCCATCGTAATATTAATTATTACCAAAGTTCCTGCTCCTCCTCAACACCAATTATCACTGTTTCCGTAAACATCGCATTCCGCAATCAAACATTCAAATGAATGCACTTCAAAGTTCCGAGTTGCGCTTATGGAATAATTTGCCGCCCCGACGGAGGCATCGTAGAGTGCAATAAAACGGTCTTTTACTATTTTTTGGTAGATTTATATCTAGTATTGCATTCGTTAACGAAGTAGAAAAAATAGGAATAAAAATGCGGTTTTCAGTTTTTTGGTATCTAGAGATCATACCTAATCATTTCCCAAAAATTTATATATATATGTATATATATATATATCGGATATAACGAAATTTGTCGGCAGGCTACAGGTCGCATTTTTTAAAGAATCACAACGAAATTTGGTACAAAAATCAGTTGGCCGAAAATCTCGGTCGAGTTCGTTAATGGGCCAAATCGGTCTAGCGGTTTCAAAATGGCGGCTTGTTATTTTCAAAAAAAAATCAAAAAACTTTTATTTCGCGTCTGAGAGAAATATGTTACTTGAATTTTTTGTTACACTTATAGAGGCGAACGACTTTTGTATAAAACATTTTTTCGAGAAATGTACAGAAAAAAAGTTATTTTTTTCAAAAATAAATAAAAATAAGAAAAACCTTTATTTCGCGTCTGAGAGAAAAATGTTACTAAGTTGTTTTGTTGTTCTTATAGAGGCGAACAACTTTTATATAAAACAATCTGTAGAGAAACGTACAAAAATAAAGTTATTTTTGTTAAGAAAATTAAAAAATAAAAAAAACTTTAATTTCGCGTCTGAGAGAAAAATGTTACTTAGCTTTTTTGTTGCGCTAATAGAGACGAACAACTTTTGTATAAAACATATCTTTGAGAAATGTACAGAGAAAAAGTTATTTGCAAATATTTTAAAATTTTCTCGTTTGTATTTTTTCACACCTCGTATGCATTTTTTTTGACACATCGTGTGTTATGTTACTGTATATCTTACCCATAAATCTACCTTTCAGCCTGGCATGCCATGGGGTTTTTTAGTTTGCAATTTCTGTACATAAAACTTTTGAACTATTCTTTTACGGTAACTTTTATCCACTAGAACTCGTTGCGGCTTGTAATGGAAAAAAGGTATAATAGGTAAAAGCTCGACCCGGCCGGAGTTAAAATGGCAAGAAGTTATTCATCAGTGATTTCGGGCAAGTTGGTGATTACACGGAAATTAACTACGGCTATAGCTAAGAATAAGTTCTTTTAGAAACTAGAAGCCCTTAAATTTTTTGCTTAGAGGTAAATTGGAGCAAAGAGAGAATTCACAACAATTAATGATCGATTGTTGCGCACGCCATTACAACATCCACTTGATGAAAATTTGAAACGAGTGAAACGACACAAAGAGACAAAGGTAACAAGAGGAAATCCATTCAAATTAATACTATCTATCAATTAATTAATGAGAGAACTCTAAAAATCACAGATAATAACAAAAAAGAAAGTTTATAACAAAATTAGCCAACTAAATTAAGTGATTAGATTGGAGAACACCAATCAACCGGTTCAACATTCAAAATAAGTGAACACAAAAGTGAGCAAAAAAGTTTAACCTTTCTGCACTTACCACACTGCTACCACCAATGTTACTAATTTTATATTTCTTGTATTTTGTACAACATAAGTACTATGCAACATGTTTAACATAATACAGATGTGCATGTACAAAATGTACAAAAATAAAATACAAAACCATCACCAGAATGTAACGTATTAACGCGAGGCCAGTCACTGCACAACTAAATCGAAATTACCAACACTTAATGCGAGTCGATAACAAAAAGAACTCGCACGTTACAGACAAAAAACGGTAGTCGACTCTGAGTAATAAACTGATAAGACTTAAAGGAGATGTTCGAATTTAAATTTAAAAGCGAATATATACATTCGTAGATATTAATTACAGTCATAATTATTAAACATGTAATTACATTTGCGTCAATTTTAATTAATACAGTTAATTCATTAAAGACCGGGAAGCAAAGCCGCCCACTAATGTGAACTTGGACGGACGAGTAATACTGAGGGGAAAATTGTTTAGGTTTACGAAAAACAGAACTCGTCCAACAAACAATATACAGGGTGTTATTACAAGGATATCGGAAACTTTACGAGATAAACATAGAGTTAAAAGAGCAAAAAGTGGCAGTTTTATGAGCATTTTAAATGAGATCTGATTTTGTAACAATAGACAGCCATCAAAGGATATGCGAAAAAAAAATTGGAAAATGTCTCTGAATATAAGTTTTAAAAGAAAATTTTGAGAATTAAAAACAGACTATATTATTATCAAGAGTCCCCAAATTTAAACAACCACATGAAAAACGTATTTAATGGACAGTAATTTGTGCACTATTTTGGGAGATAATAGTACCTAATAGATAGAAAATATAGTTTGTATATGGTATTTACAATGAGCAGGAAAATGTCAAGTCAATATATGTATGTGAAACAATAAATACAATTAATAAGAACTGTTACAAGAAAACCGTATTTCGTGATTAAAATTACAACAAAGTCGACTTTTGTAAAAAGAGTTCCGAATTTTAGTAATATGAACATAGAAAAACCAGCACTCTTTACAAAATCACTTGGGACACAAAACAAATTTCCGACGTACCGAATGCATTCAAAAAGTATTATTAGTGCTATACCAAACAGCAATATTTATTTACGACACTTCGTGCAACCCCAACCCTCTTGTATTTAGTGCGACACAAGCATAAGCAATAACAATTGCCTGTCTTAGTCGGGTATCAGAGAGGCACCAGAATATTCGTGGAATTATAACGAGATCTTACTATGTAGGGGTGCTAGAGCGGGATTGCGACGTCTTTAACGTAGGCTAAGTGCCTATTAAAGTTGTTTTTTTGCTACAAGTAAAAACCGAAGGTGAATATATAAATAGACAAAGTAGAAGAAAAAATTAACACCTCCGTGTTTTTGTACAATATGCTCATTTAACAAGGAGGAAAATATTGTTTTATTTTAACTTTTCAAATGTGTAGATGTGGAATTAAAAATTTTGGAAATAGTTTGAGACATCGTTATTATAGTAAATGGAAAAAAAACGTGAATGAAAATGGAACTAATGTCGCTCAGTAGATAACTATACTAACGGTAGTATTTTATCACAATATTTTGGTTAGGTGTACAAATTTAAATTTAATTAGAGAATGCGTGTTGCTTTTATTTTCTATATACAAGACTGTAAAAGATTCTTATAATATTGACCAACACCTTAAAAACTATGTTGCTTATTACTCCTTCATCGAGCTGGAAATAACGCAGTAAGCTTATTAAAAAAGCGTATTTTGAACCACCAATTGCCCTCCTGTGTAAATATTTCAAGATTTTCAAAACCAAAGTTGTTCCCAAATGCTAAAACACGTCCAATAGGACCAGAGCAAGATGGACTACTTTTGGATAAATTGAGCTGGTAATGGTACACTCTCTTTTTAAAGCATTATTTTGTTTCATCTATATGAATATTTTCAGGTACGCAATGCTTACATTTTATTCGATATACAACATTATGATGAATGCAGTGTGATAGTGTCCTTAGGTTTAGTAAATAATATTGTAATGCGAGTAGTAAACAGCAGTGCGAGAGTGTCATTTTTTCTATCGTAGTTTTATACCTATATAAAGTGTTTTTAGTGTTGGGAGTCTGGCGTGATGCTATGCGTTGTTAGTTGATGGGAGGGATCAGTTATTTAAGGATAACAATCTTGAGGAACATGACAAGACTCTAAATGGTATTAATTTTAAATATTTATAGGGTAATAAGAAGAAATAGTTTAAATATCTACTAGATCATGCGGGATTTTAATACCGAATTTGGACCATTTTAGGTCGCAAAGTCTTAGAAAACTTTATAGAATGCGTAGTTTCGTGGTGTCAAAAATTGCAAGAAGAGAATTCCGTCATCTAATATAACCTATAAAAATAACCACATTATGCCATTTAGATCATATGTTAATTAAGACCTTGGATATTAAAATCATCCAAGAAATTGATATAATTTGGAATATTTCGACAATGAACATCACACAAAAAATTCAAGCACATCTTCTTTTGGTAGATTTATATCTAGTATTGCATTCGTTAACGAAATCGAAAAAATAGGAATTAAAATGCGGTTTTCAGTTTTTTGGTATCTAGAGATCATACTTAATCATTTCCCAAAAGTTTATATATATATCGGATATATATATATATATATATATATATATATATATATATATGTGTATATATATATATATATATATATATATAATATATCGGATATAACGAAATTTGTCGGCAGGCTACAGGTCGCATTTTTTAAAGAATCACAACGAAATTTAGTACAAAAATCAGTTGGCTAAAAATCTCGGTCAAGTTCGTTAATGGGCCAAATCGGTCGAGCGGTTTCAAAATGGCGGCTTGTTATTTTCAAAAAAAAAATCAAAAAACTTTTATTTCGCGTCTGAGAGAAAAATGTTACTTAGGTTTTTTGTTGCTATTATAGAAGCGAACCACATTTGTATAAAACATTTTTTCGAGAAATGTACAGAAAAAAAGTTATTTTTTAAAAAACAAAAAAAAAATTAAAACACTTTTATTTCGCGTCTGGGAGAAAAATGTTACTTAGGTTTTTTATTTACCTTATAGATGCGAACAACTTTTGTATAAAACACTCTTTCGAGAAACGTACAGAAAAAAAGTTATTTTTTTCAAAAATAAATAAAAATAAGAAAAACTTTTATTTCGCGTCTGTGAGAAAAATGTTACTAAGGTATTTTGTTGCTCTTATGGAGGTGAACAACTTTTGTATAAAACAATCTGTCGAGAAACGTACAAAAATAAAGTTATTTTTGTCAAAGAATAAAAAAAAATAGAAAACTTTTATTTCGCGTCTGAGAGAAAATTGTTACTTAGATTTTTTGTTGCCCTTATAGAGACGAACAACTTTTGTATAAAACATATCTTTGAGAAATGTACAGAGAAAAAGTTATTTGAAAATATTTAAAAATTTTGTCGTTTGTATTTTTTTACACCTCGTATGCACTTTTTTGACACATCGTGTGTTATATTACTATATATCCTACCCATAAATCTACCTTTCAGCCTGGCATGCCATGGGGTTTTTTGTAATGAAATAGATCAGAACTGATGTGAAACTTGCAAAAATATCAGTAGCGTAGAAATTCCATTAAAAAATGTTACATCGCTCGCAACTGGTGAATTATTAACTATAATAACAAGACTATAGATGATATATATATCACATAAATCTACCTGTATTACAGAAAATGTTTAACTAAAGCTAACTTCAAAATCTAGTGTAAAAAAAGTTTCATAAATCTGTTTTCTGAACATCTCAAGCAATTCATGTCTTTGTGTAACTTTTAACACTCCGTTATCTCGAAAAACATGCAATCTAGGACATATGTTGATTAAGACTCTAGAACTTAAAATCGCCCGAAGAATCACATCCCGTAGATTATTACATGAATTTCGTATCACGCTGTATAATTATTATACTCTGACAAATTTTACCATAGCTACTGGTCAACATTATGACATTCTCATCTTTCATGGAGTACTGTAAATATATCTGTTATATATTAAAAAATGACCCACTCGTTCTATATTCACCTCAAATGTAAATTATTTTTGGGTTTAAAATTGTGGCCTTTAAAAAATTTTAAAATTTCAGGCATGATGAGGATATACAAATTGTGCTTTTATATGACGATAATGTATAAGGGATACACAAAAAAGATGACAATGAAAATATTAAGTTCGCACATTATACTTTATACTCATCTATATGGTACACGTTTTTGACATTAATTTTGGGGCACGGTATGTGTAATGGGATTCCATGGGGTATAACTAAATTTGTATACAAGTTTTTGACTGATATCATGAGATTTGGTACATAAATTAAACGCTCACGAACATCAGCAAAGCGTTGCCAAATCGATAATTGTTTCAAATTAGCGGCACGTCAATTTCGAATAAAAAAAAATGTAAAAATGTTATAATTTTCGTCTGACGCAAACTTTTTACCAACCTTACATCACAATATTTCAATTTTTCTAAAAAAATAAAATACCAAGATTCCACTTACTTAAATTCTTTAAAGTATAGTAATGGATTTTCAAAGCCAAAAGGTTGTTCTGGAACTTCAAATTGGCCATTTGAGTGGCAAATAAAATAACCACTAGTTTATTGAAAAATGAGACGCGTGTAGCCCTCTTCTGAATAAAATGGTCGGTTAAGACCCAGTGGATGCATCATTTAGTAATACCTTTTCCTCCTATTAGCTTATGTTTTGTCATATCTATAACCTGTCTTAAGTCTAATGAGAATTTTGAACTCGCTTTGACCACTTATTGAATTCGCTTTGACCACTTATTTCACATTAGAACTTTACCTGGTCAACTTTTAGTGATACTATCTACAACTAAAACATACAACAAACAGGATTCGTGAAAGGATGAGGTAAATTTCCATTTCTCTTTTTTTATACATACGATCTATAGATAGATAGACTGGTGGGGATTCAACTGAATTCGAATTTCACTTAGAATTTGATTCTGAACAGTCTCGTACTAGCGAAGCTGTAGTGTATTAGACACATAGCCACATGCACGTAAATTAGAGTACACGCTTGATGTAAATAATATATTCCGCTCGCCCAACTAATAACGTTTCGTTTGTGGGATTTGCATGTGAAATATATGCAACAATTGTAGTAAATCAACAATTTTCAGCGCAATCAAAAGATATACGACACATTCGTGAAATTAGTGGACTCTTCGTGTGATGACAAGTCGGTGTAGTTTTTTTTTTCTTTTTGGAACCTGCGCAATTTCAACATCGTTACAGTGTCCATATTTCGTTCAGAAAGTACCTCGTTAAAACTAACACATGCACATACATCATTCCGAAGATATTACGTATACAATTTAGTGAAACGTCTCATCCGTCGACACTCGTCCCGAGACAGAGATTAAACGAGGTGGTGTCGGTGGTTTTTCGCGAAACGAACGAAGCGGAGGAGAAAGGAACACGTCCGCCAACAGGCGCTAACTAAATTTTTCCATAAGAAATTGTTTCTCTCGAAACGAGATCGCATTAAGGTTCGAAAGGTGAGAAAAAACGTATTCGTCTTGATTAAAGAATTTCCGTGCCCGCTACACCCTTCGCAAAAATTTAATTTCGTAAATGCAAAAACCTAACGCGGTCTACGGCCACGTCATATGAAATTCGGGGAAGTTTCATTTTCTTTATTGGCCCCACGGAGTTTCGTGCTTTCCGAGATGATTTTTCATAAAGTTAATGATCACCACACGTGATGTGATTCGCGCCATTCTTATCCTGATTTTTAATAACAACGGAACGATTTTTGAAAAATGTTTGAAGCTTCAAAAATCACTTTGTAACCATACTACCATCGAAGAATTGCAAGTAGGTTCCTAGCCAAGAAAACAAAAAACCAAAAAATGAAATTAGTGGAGTAATTCAATAGCAGTAAGTAGTATCAGTCTTAAAAGTGATTGTTTCTGTTGGTGTCTGACAGTTTGTCCGAGTCCTTTAGAAGCGTTTGCTACAAAATCCTTAAAAAGGTATCGGGTGTTTTTTTTAAATTTCACCTCATAGTAGGCCGTGGATAGTGTTTGTGAATGCGCCTTACTAAAAAATGTCAAAATTGACATAACCTCACTTTTTTAATAAAAATTGACACTGCTCCAATCAGTTACTAGTGTGAAAAAGACAGCTTGGCGACTGGCTTGGCTCTATTAATTAGGCGTAGATAACTGAGCTGTCTTTTTCAAGACACTATTAACTGATTGGAGCAGTTTCAATTTTTATTAAAAAGTGAGGTTATGTCAATTTTGACATTTTTTAGTAAGGCGCATTCACAAACACTATCCACGGCCTACTATGAGGTGAAATTTAAAAAAACACCCGATACAATTGTATTGTGAAAAAATGAGGAAAATTTCAAAATATCTGTGGCACCATAGATAGAACAGTTAAAAACGAAGCCACCAAAGAAACTAAATTAGAGTTTTATAAAATAATGGCAACACCAATACTAACGTATGGAAGCGACACGTGGACAACAATAGCAAAAGATGTGTCTAAAATAGGTACATGCTACGGAAATGAAATTGCTTAGGAGGTTCAAAGAATGTACAAGAATGGATCACATAAGAAACTAAGATATAAGATAGGAGCTGAGAATATATAGCATGAACGACAGAATACAGAAACACCGAAAAAATTTACATGACTATGTAAAAAGGAAGGAACCTTCTAAAATCACCAAAAGTACTTACAAATTGTGCAAAAGTCGTGAAAATGGGAATTTTAAAGCAGGAAGATTATTCTCAAAGGAAGTATCCGTTTTTTTCTAATATGAATGTAATAAGAAAACAGTAACATTGAGACGTTGTTAAACCAAATTGGTTATTCAACTGGTTAGATAACGAGAATATACTATAATTTTCGAAATTTAGAAACATTTTTTTATTTCGTGAAAAAAGCTATTATACCCTAGCAACTTTCAAAAGAGACGTTTAAGGTTACTGTAGAAATAAAAATATTGGTTAACAAGAAAATCTTTTGCTTCATTACAAACAACTCAAAATCTTTAATGTCCTTTGATCTTATTGCCGTCAACCAAACGGCTCAACCAGGCCTCATTTTTAGTTTGATAGGAAGACTTATATTTTATGAAACCGTTGTGAGAACTACAGTTTTTGCTATTTAAAACCTTCAAAATGGCGTTAAAAAAATAAGATTTTTGTGGGTTACGATTTTTGCGAATATCTTGGCGAAAAATGGAATCATAAGCATACAACTTAAGACATCCGAATAATTCAGTGAGTGGTAACGTAAGACACTGAAAGAAATCTGTAGCGCATATTTAAATGCCAATGTTGTGAAGGACAACATTGCAGCAATCAGGAACGAGAACAAAAATCTGAAGCAAAACATGGATTTCTAAAACATAATGTCGCAAAGGAATTTTCGCATAGCGAGGCACTATGATTAGTTAAACCGAGCAGCACAACGCGAAACAATAAACATTTCACTAAATAATAACCAAGATCGATGGAACTGTTATGCTACTAGTCAAACTACGTGTCCGCCGCCCTTTTCGGGTGGAGGAAGATGTTCTTCAAGGCTCCGAGATTCCTGCACCTGCTACTCCTCCTAGGCCCCTGGTAACTTATGTAAGCCATTGCCACCACGCGTTTACTTTGTCTTTCTTACTTAACCATTGTTTATCTTAACTTTTAAATTTGTCTCTGCCGTCCCTTACCATGATCTTACGAGGGCTTACCATGAGATTACCATCTCTCTATCTCTCTCCCGTGAATTAACCACTACCAGCCACTTTTGCCAATAATTTGTTGGTTGCCAATGTTGTTAATTTGTCTACTCTTTTCTCTTCATCTGAGCTAACACCCCCAACCAGATTACCTCTCTGGGCCTTAGGCCCTTAGGACCATGACAATATCTTTTTTATCCAATCCGTCAAATGTTTATTTATGGATAAACATTGAGGGTGGAAACTACATTATAAATAGCTTTAACTTTGTAATTATATCACATTTAATACAAAATTAACGGCTAGAAGCCGCCTGGTTTATTAGGATAACCAAGAAACGCTTGTTTGAATTTAACACTATTTCAAAAATTGGGAAAAATCGACCTGTAAATGTGCAAAAATCATTAAAAATCGTTTTTTTAAGTAGTCAATAGAAGTATTTTTTTTCTATTGTGTAGGTAACAAAAAAATGGTTAATTTATGATCGTGTTGATCCAAAATTGTTTAGTTATTTGTTTAAATAACGACGAAATACTGTCAACATTCTCAGTTTCATAGTGTCTTTTGTTGAATGAAAAACGCTCTCACATTCTGGTAACTTTCAAAAAATATATTTCAAATACTCAAGCCATAAAAGTTTCATTAAAAAAATGTTCATTCGTTAAAGAAACAATCAATTTGTTTAAACCTTCACCCTAATGGCTAAAAACTATTTGAGAATGTGTCAATTAAAATGTGTGTTTAAAAAATTAAAATTTAAAAATTAAATTTAATTTAAAAATTAAAAAAATTAAATGTGTCTACAGGTCTCATATTTGCACAATATTTATATTCGGTGAAACATTTGTTGGGATATTAAAGTTTTTGCTAATTAAGACTTCCAAAATGGTGTCGGAAAAATTATCATTTTTCCTGGGGTACGTTTATTGCACATATCTCAACAATAAATAAAATCATCGTCACAGTATCTGAAAAATTGAGTGAGTATATTAAAATAATTTAATACACATTTAAAAACAATTGCCCCAGCATATTTAGAAGCTAAGATATTTCTTTATTATTGTTAAATGCGCAAAAATACATAAACATTAAGGGATGAAACTGATATTATATCTCGTTAAACACTTTTAAGAAAGGGTAGCGTGCCAAATTTACAACTCATAGTTTTGTTTCAACAATTAAAAAAAAAATTATAAACAGGTTGTTTAACATTTTCTGTGCGAATTCCCTGAAACCTATGAATGTAAGAAAATCACAAAATTCAGAGAATTAAAATCAACACAAAGTATAAATAAATAGTAAATAATGTATAAAATATTTTGCTTCCAAAATTATTCTGGCATCATTTTGGAGGTGTAAAATGTAAATAAAATTGATATTTATACAGCGGTTTTACAAAACATAAGTCTGGTTGAAAAAGTGGGCTCTCTTGGTTGACGGGAATAGAGTTAAATTGTAATGAACATATAATATCTTTTTAATTAATGAACAAATTTTCTCGGCAAAGAATAAATACTTTTCGATGATGTTTTTATGACACCTTGAGGGTTGAATAGACATTTTTTAAGAGTTTTGGGAATTTAAGGCCTTTTTTCGAATAATAAAAAACTTTCAATGTTTTGAGATAGTATTTTGTCGTTATTCACAGAAATAATTAACACATTTGAATCGAACAGTATTGAATTAACCCCGTTTTATTATCTACGTAGTAGAAAAAACGGATGCTTCTATTTAGAACAGCATTAGAGATACTTTCAAAAAATATTTTTTATGAAGTTTGCACATTTAACGAGATAGAACCATGATTCAAAGGTCGAAACGAAGTACCCACAGATAGACTGAGCTGTTTTTCCAAAGAAAAAAGTTATTTGTGTTCAGGAAAATTTGGTGCTACCAACAGACTACCACTATGTAAAATGTGGACATACAGTATCATGAAAACACTGGGTCCATACAGTTACAAATGATGAAGTACTGAGAGGAATGGACATACAATTAAAGTAAGAAGGTTGTAATATCGGGATAAACGGACAAGGGTCTGAAAGTACATTAGTGTAAACTATTTAGCAAAGAAAAATGCAATGTAAAAGATATTGAGATGTGCCAGATCTGCAGCAATAAAAATTAAAAATCATAATGACAGACAACATTCTCCAAGATGGTGACATTTAATAATATTACAGTGACAAATTCACCACACAATTTTATTTCTATGTTCCGGCACTAAAATGACAGCTAGTCTAGCACTAAAGTGGCCGAAAACAGTGCTCTAATTAGGCTTATTAAAGCATTGTTTTTAGTATTTTTTTTTTGTTGGGTTGATAACAACTAATGCTGTCTGATGTCTGTCAAAACAAAATTTATAATAAATATGGCCGACGCGTCGATGGGATAGGGATGCAAGTGTTGACTATAAGCTATTCGTTTCTGTATTTTGAAAGGTGTATTATAAAATAAAAACCTCACGGTTCCACGTTTGCGTAAGTAAGACCCTTGACGGGGGTATGTAAAATTTATACGAATCTAAGTTATTGTAAACTTTTTCATATGCGTCTTTAGCCTTATCAGGTAGCTAATTCCTTACTGCATTTAAAGCCACTTCTTGTAGTTCCGATGGAGTTAAAGAAACACCTTCTTGTACTTGATGCGATTCGTATTCTTGAGACATGATTTCGATTTTATTTAAATCCATTGAATTAAATTTGAAAATGGCGTGAAAATTTGCAGATGTCTAGGAAACAGCAGTAATACCAACTTAAATGTCACGATAAAAAAATCCCCAGATAAGTGATTTAAACATAAATAAAAATGAAATGGAAGCCGGAACATAGAAAATGTAAAGTACTCGTTGCAGAAGACATTCTAAGCCCTCGTCCGTTCTAAAACTCGCCGCATCTCGTGCTCGGGCTTGGAACGTCTTATGCAACTTGTACTTTAAACTACTATTTTAAAACACTGTATTTATTTATAGCACAATCGTCTGATTGGCTGAAATTCTGTAACAGAGTAAGTTTATAATGTGGTCTAAATGACCCAATAATAACGAAACGCATCCATGAATGAAAAATGCCATAGTCTATTAATAAATTATTCAACTGGATGATTAAACTATTTTGATTCATTTTTTTAATTTTCATCTCCCATAACGCCAATTAGCGTTCCCAATCGATTAGTACCATTGTAATTACAGAATCTCACAGCCATCTTGACCGAAATACTAAAAGATGACTAAATTTCCGTTTTAGCCAAGATCGCACAACAAGTGGTCGCTCTTTTTCGAATTAGCAACAAACTAAAACGTCTCTAAAAATACACATCTCACCCGACGATCAAGCGGAATGGCCCCTATTACCGCCATCAATTTCTCATCAAATTCCGCTCCGTTCGAAGTTAACGTCGGACGCGATCGGCGGCGAAAAAATGGACACATTAAGTCATCCGCGCCCCATCAATATTCATTTGGTCTATTTCTCTCTCCCTCTTGTCGGTTATCGTGCAAAACTCGCCAACTTTCTACTTACTTGATTATTAGGGAACGTTCCGTCTTTGTCAATCGCGTTGACTTGGGTGACTTTGGTGCCGATCGGCTCCCCTTCAAGGACCGTCTCCTGCTCCCGCTCCGTGAATAATGGTATTTCGTCGTTAACGTCCTCTAATTGAATATACACGGTGGCCTCGGAGGCGAGCTGCTGGGCGCCGTTATTCTGGAAAAATTACAACAGTTTATTGAGCACTTGTAACTGCTACTTTGGAAAATATTATTTTTAATAAGAGCTGCGTTGCTTGGAAGTAATAAGCTCCGGATGAACTCCAAGTCGCTCACGAGGTTTAAAGTCGGTTTCGTTGGAAAGTTAAAAACTTTAATTTTAAAGAAGACTCTGAAGCTTCCCTAACATTTATCATTTTAACGACAAGTTTCAAATTAAAGCTGGATAAGTTGCTTATGCAGCTAACTCCTATAGATTTGTACGCAGGATTATGTACCCTAACCACCACTGCGTTTATACGGAAACCAGTAGATAATCCCAAAATATTTCTGGAGTCCTCAAGAGCTGAATTAAAAATATCGTTGATTATACAAGTTGTTCATGAGAAGAGATCCCATATGAAAGCTATGTGGTTTTAAATGGAACATAACTATATTGTATGGTTGTTTCCGAATCTAGGAATTTCTTAATCCTTACAAAGATTTTTGAGACTTTTATTTTAACAGTTAAAAACTTGAATTCAGGATTTACTGTACACAATCAAATTCAATTGGAATAATGTAATTGTTGTTAACATTAAGCAGAAAGATTGATGGACGAGATCATAGGAATCATTTGTTGTTAGATGGACTAAATTATTGGAGTGTAAGATCACCAGATATGTACCCAGATTCCTTTTTGTGGGGCTCAAAATGGCTATATGTATATGACTCTCTTCCAATTACTAGAAATAACATGAGACATAGAACTCTACATAACAACTTAAAACCTACGAAAAGTCTAATTATTTTTGCAAAAAGGAATTACACGAATATATAGAACAAAGTGAATATCACCGCATATATTTTAGGAAGTAGCACGTTGACGGTAGATCATTTATTCACATTGCTCTAATTCTAATTATCGTCAATGCGTTATTAATCTGAATCCAAATGAAAGAAATTCATCAAATATTTACCTACATCAATCGCTAGCATATAATTAACACGTCAAATATTAGATATTAGATAAGTCAACTCGATGAGAAACCTTAAATTTGATTTCTTTGAAAAAAACGTTAAACGATCCTAAAATTCTAAAAACTATACAACCCCAGGACCTCTACTAGTTATAAAACAAAGTTCATCGAATCAACAACTTGAACTGAATAAATATGTATCAATATCAATGGGTCAATATATCACAATTTGTAATCATAATTAATTATTTTTTCCTTATTATTTTATCTTCTTTATATACTTATCCAACACGGTGTAATGTAATAATACTAACAATGTAATTGATGACACTATTCGTATGCCTGTACTTCCTTTTTTCTACTAGAGTTATCCCTAGCGCACCTTCAAGGTACTACATACCGCTAGGCGTGACAATACACATTATCAAATACAGTACTGGTTGAATTAAAGCAGTTTTTCGTAGTAGTAGGTATGTACCAGAACGTGTATTTATTTTTATTACGTTTGTTATTCCTTTATTAATATTTATTCACTAAATTACTTATATTTGAAGCAGACACATTTCTGTTTGAAAGGGTAGGGTATACGTAAATTTTGTATTCAGCTCTGCAACAGGATTCAAAAGCAAATATCTCAAAAAGGGTTGGTTATATACTGTAGCCGGGGTTTACTTTATTTACGAATTTTAAAAATTCTCAAAATAAAAATTTTTTCAAAATAAGCGATTCTGTTTGTATTTCTCGTCATTTTTACTACAGCCATTAATGTGACTAATAAACTAATTACAATTATTTATTTATTATGAGATTATTACCAACCAAATTTATATTTGTTGATAATATATCGCAACTTGTAATTTCACAACGCATGAGGCTATCGATATGATTCCAGCGGCATATTTTGTTGCTCTTTTGTGGCTTTCCAACTACAGAAAACGTATCCTCCAAAATCATGAATATTGGCGAAATATCCTCTGTTCCTCGGAAAATTAATTTCGATGTCACAAATTAGCAACAAAATATGCCGCTTCAATCGTATCGACATCCTATTTAGTTCAGGAGATACAACGGAACATATAGAGTGATATTATGTGCTGGAATATATAATACATTGCATGTCGGAAACGACATGAGGAACAAAATTAATTTTAATGTTACAAATTAGCACCAAATTATGGCGTGCTTCCGATAGAGGTGGTTATTCGAGCGAAACATAATGTCAAAAGAGTTGATTAATTCGTTATGAAAAACTGGTGAATGAATGCATTCTAGCGTCCAAAAGCTGTTAATTATATGTATTTTGTTATCAATTAAAAATTCAATTTTTTACTTTCTCATATGAGGTACTCATATATGAGAGAGTATTGTAATCGGGTCGATTTTTCGAAATTGAGTGAGAAATTAGCATTTCTGGACGTTTTGAGGTCCCCTGAGTCCAAAAAACATGTTTTTGGAAAACCGTCTGTATGTATGTGTGTATGTGTGTATGTATGTCTTTGGTAGGATTTTCTCAAAAACCAAAAACCAGCAACGGTTAAAACTTTGTATTTAGACTTTGTACCATACTATGACGTGAAAATAAGCTTTTCATTAAAATCGGCTAGGATAAAAGGGTAGTTTACTCTTGTCATTTTTCGGTTTTTTTGAATTTTTCTCGAAATTCGCTCCAAGAATTTTTTTGAAACTTTGAATATTTATTGTACGCGTAAATAGGTATAAAAAAGTTTTCTAACGATTTTGGCTAAACCTTCTGTGAAGGGCACTTTATACTTGTAAATTTTGGGTTTTCTCAATTTTTTTCGAAATCCACTTCACGAATTTTTTTTAAACTTTGAATATTTATTCTACAAGTGAATATGTATAAACAAGTTTTCTAACGTTTTTGGCTAAATCTTCTGTGAAAGATACTTTATACTTGTCGATTTTTTTTTTTTTTTGTATTATTCTCGAAATTCGTAGGAAGAATTCTTTTTAAACTTTGAAAATTTATTGTGCATTTAAATATGTAAAAAAAGGTTTGTAACGTTTTCGGCTAAATCTTCCGTGAAGAGCACTTTATACTTGTGGTTTTTCGGTTTTTGAATTTTTCTCAAAATTTGCTTCAAGAATTTATTTTAAATTTAGAATACCATTGAATTAGTATAAAATAAACTTTTCTATCGTTTTTCGTAAAATATTCTGTGAAAGGCACTTTGTATCATTCTTCAATTTTTTGAAGTTTTCCCGAAATTTGCTCCAAGACTTTTTATGAAATTTTGAGTACCTATTCTACATTAGATATAATACATAAAAAAAGTTTTGTAACGTTTTTGGCTAAATCTACTGTGAGGAGTACTATATAGGTACCTATCGTTTTTCGGTTTGTTGCTTAAATTAACCCCTATATATGAGAAAGTACCCTGATGAACACATAACGATTTTTGTATTTGAGGCAGCTGCGATTATAAAATTTTTTTGTCAAATTTTAGGTTCACCCTGAAATATACTTTCTAGTTCAAATATTTTTAGTACATTCACTGGTTTTAAAACCTGGCGGTGTAGTAGAGCATTTACTTGATTAGAGTCGAGCCGCATTTCATAGTTGTTGGTCTGTTTTAAGTATAATTAAATAGAAGGTACAGTTTTTTCAGCAATTATCCATTAATGATTTGAGATCATTTATCATGTATCACATTGAAATAATTTATTAACAACAATCTGAATTGTTCCTATAATTATATATTTGTACTTAAATACCCTATATGAGAGCACAGTATTGAAGATACTGAAGAAAATTAGATTTTTTTAAATTATCTAAAGAACATACTTCAATTTTACATTAACAAATGTGATGTTGTTTCATTTAAACCATATAAACTAGAAATAAGAATAAATTACATCGCTTAAAATTAAATTGGAACGAAAGTTTGCTTGGCATACTCCTCTAACTGAAACAACAATTTTCGACTTTTAGTATTAACGCTAGCATATCTCGCTCTTTAATTTCGGTTAAAGCTAAGAAAAACTTATATAACACTATATCCTGTTTAGTTGCAAATTACACGTGAAACATTACTGTTATTCTTGAATGAGGATTAAATAGATCAAAGTTATAGGTCGAAACTGGCTGCAATTTATTACACCTTTCTCCTCCTGTACTTCAATTTGTTTATTAACCATAAGTATTTAATTAAATTAGATTCATTCCTGTTTTTTTTAATTAACAGTTCTTTGTTTTCATCGATGAATTAATTCAATAACTAAATTGGAGATAAAATAATTACTTACAATGTAAAATAAAAATAAAGCGCCAGTTATTCTCTTAATAAGAGTGATTATTAAAGCAATTTCTACATAAAAAATTAGAAAAACTATGAAAACTAAGAAAATTGAATTGAGATTTAGTATCAAAACGACATTTATATGAATGTCGTCGGGATGCTTTTCAAATGAAATTAAGTAATAAAAGCATTACTATTAAACTAAAATAATTATTATGATTACACTGTATATGATTAATCGTATTATTGCTATATGCTAGATGTTATCATTGCCAGCCAAATATATTTTTATGGCACATAAATATCTGCCTCATTATATTGAATAAAATTAGCAAGCATCTGCTTGTTATTAGGAAGACAATGTAGTACAGCATATGAATAGTAGGACGAATCTTCATGTCAGGGGGTGATTTATAGAACAGCACAAAGTTCTAAGTTGTACAGAATGTCACTATCAAACTCGAAGTAATTCTGGTTTTTACATCTTATCGAGACTCTTCTTATAGACACACTGTACATATTCCCTGTGAAAAGCAATTAGTATATAAAAGTGAAGAATTTTTCATCCGATGTTCTAAGGGAGAAATGATGGATCTCATTAAGGTTATTTCTCAGCTCAATAACAGCCATTTATCTATAATGTCACAGGGAGCTTAAAAAAGTGCCTTTTCGTATAAATGTTCCGAAGTGCTTATGAAATCGACGGAACGAGCCGAATTGTCGCCGATTTATCAGCGAAACGTTTCCTGCTACCCCGAATATACCTCCCGCCCATTAACTTGCAAATTCAAATACCCAACCATAATACAGTAATAAAAAGTTAATTGCTCCAGGAGAGAGAAAAAAAAATCAATCGCCTATAAAGTTCTCGTATTCAAACGTTATCTGAGAAAACCACAGCGATATTCCGCCAATAAAAACGCGAGATGGGATCGTTCGTACGGCGGAATAAAATGAGGAAACAAGTTCCGAACATCACAACTCACCTCCACACGGATGGTCAGGTTGTACTCCTTTATCGTCTCGTAATCGAGGGGGTGGTTCACCTTTATGTCCGCCCAGGTGAAGCCGTTATCGGGCCTCTGCTGGAGGTAGAACGTGTGGAATTTATTGGTTTGGGCCGTGGAACCGGGCATCAGGCGGTAGAACACGGTCGGATTGTTCTCGATGCCGGAGCTAAAGGCAGAGAGGAAAATATTGAGGGGCGAGTACGGCGGGGCGTCGTCGGACGCCGGTCTCTACGAGAAACTATCACTTGAACGGCGATCAAAAAGCAAAATATCGTCTCAAAATACATGGCTTACAAAAATATATCAGCCACATGCAAAATCTTCGGAAACGGCCGTGACACAAAAAACCGATAACAAAAAAAAATCAGAGGACATTTAGACAAAAACGATTCTCCCCATATTAAAATCTCTTTAAATTTGTAATGAGAATCTACTCTTGAAACATCCCCGATTTACTTGGCTTGAACGGTTTACCATCAAAAATCCTCTCCATATTCCACGGAGAAAAGTTAAATTAAGTTCGCTTTTTTTAAAAAAATGTCACGGCCCAAAAAACTGGTTCATGCAACCACAAAAACTATCCTATGACACATCAGGCATCCAAAACTTGTACTTAATTTTATAAACAAAAATAACAAAAAATGTCGGTCTAAAAAATATCCTACGGACGCTCATGCAACGGTTTCTTAACTTTTGGATGCCGATATGACTATGTCACGCCGGATTTGGGAAAATGCCGATTTCGCCTAAACGGCAATGGTATATGCCGAATTAGTGTAATTAACTATAAGAGAAGCGAAAATGGAATAGGTCAAATGAAAATAGTTTTTGTATCTTCCATGAAGAAAAGGTTGCCCAGCAGATACGACCCCCTTTTGTCATTGTTTATTCAACTCTTATTGAAATATTGAAAATTGATCGTTTTGTAGGCAGTAACACCGTACCGAGAAAAAGCAGTGTTTTCTGAAGATTTGTGTATTGCTCAACAAGAATTACTCAAAGTCACACCCAACCAATGAAACAAATATCGATGAAGTGGAATCAATATATTTTCCTGGGCATGTTTCGAGTCGCTAAGAATCATCATCAGCGAAACAATGCCTGAAAGAATATCAATCACAAATTTGTATACATAGTCCAGTAAACGAAGGGGCAAACCTATCACAAATTAGTTACCATTTTTATTTGCTATTTAATGGGTGGCACTTGGCACCCCCTTTATAGTGACACAAAGTTTGCGGAAAAATATTGTGTGACAGGGGGAGAAAATGGCCCCAAAAGACCCGAAAAATCGGTTTTCCGCGAATATCTCAAAAAATATGGCAGATAGAGATTTTTTGTTCAGATAAAAATTGAAGACCAGTTAATTCTTTACAAAACTGTTCCTTATGCTTTTTTTCGAAAATTTGACCGTTTTCGAGATAAACGGGCCCAAGCGCACCCAGAATATTGAGTTTTTTGTTGTATGCCGGAGAGCACAGTGGGTGCATTTACACATGAGCGGGCGGACAAATTATCCAATAACTTTGTTGAAAATGCGAATTTTGTCGTTATTAAAAGTTGCTCTTGAAGGGAAAACCTACCGCTACCATATCCGTTAACTCGAGTTACGTTTTTAATCGTTGGACGTATCGAAAAAAGGGGCTAAATATTGTTTTTCCATGCATTTTTAGCCTGCAAGGAATTTGTACCTATTTTTTTTTTGTACAAAACTAATTTGCTCCAAATTTTCTTGATTATGGGTCCTTAGAAGGTCCTTTGTCGTGTGTGAAATTTGGATAATTTAATTTTCTTGCACTTTGACTAAAACTTTGTTTGATGAATTCCAATTTTTTGCTGTTTTGGAGTGTGGTGAAATGTAAACGACCACCAATAAAAAATTCATACATGATCGGATTGGTCTCTAATGCATATCATTTGAAAGCCGAGGAGGTCTACTTTTCGGCTGTGCAATTAGTTTTTTTCACAAAATCGTCGATTTTCCAATAAATTCGGAAAACGCGTGTGTAAATGCACGGACTGTGCTCTCCGGCATACAACAAAAAATCTCTATATTCTGGGTGCGCTTTGGCCCGTTTATCTCGAAAACGGTCAAATTTTCGAAAAAATCATAAGGGCCATTTTCATTGACAATTAACTGGTCTTCAATTTTTATCTGAACAAAAAATCTCTAAGTGCCATATTTTGGGAGATATTCGCGGAAACCCGATTTTCTGGGTCTTTTGGGGCCATTTTCTCCCCCTGTCACACAATATTTTTCCGCAAACTTTGTGTCATTTTAAAGGGGGTGCCAAATGCCACTCATTAAATAGCAAATAAAAATGGTAACTCACTTTTGATAGGTTGGCCTTTTTTCCTCCTTCATTTACTGGACTAACGGTAAATACCTTTATTACATACATAATGTCTGTAGTCACCACATAATCAGTCAATGTAAAAACAAATTCCGATGTCAAAATGAAAACATATTGAAACCAACACATTAAAATAGAAAGATCACCCTCACGATGGAACGAGGTGACTACGGAAAGATTCCCGTAAAAATAAAAATATATATAAGAAAGGCAGATATACAAAAAGCAACAAAAGTAACAGAAATAAAACTACAAAATTTAGAATTGGCGCAATTCAGTTATGAACAGACATCTATGGTAATCACAGTTAATTAAAATAATAATAACAGTGAGAGACCATGTGTATGGAAGTGGAATATATCAGAGTATCAACAGGTGGCATGGTGGGCGTTAGTAATACTTAAGGTACTTAATACTGAAAGAAAACCAGGAGAAGAATAAAAATCAAAAAGACATTAACAAGTACAAAAGAGAACTACCCTTTGAGATTTGTGCAAATCAGGGATTTGAAAAAGTCTAGACAACTTGAGGGGAGTTGCTGGTTGGGTAGTAAAATATGAGGGTCCTTGGACGCTCTTACGACCTCAATGCATTCTAACAGGTCGAGTCTAATACTTTTTGTTTCAAAATGTAATGGTTCATATTGTAGAGACAGAGGTAGAGAGGTGAGGAAATGGTGGTTTTCCAGAACGTGGCTTGCCAACGCTTGGGTTGTTTAGATCCGTAACAATCCATTTACAATGCTCCGACGTTTGTGAAGCCAGTCTTCGACCACTTTGGCCAATGTAGACCCGTTGCATGCCGTATAAGGACACCTAATGAGGTAAACCCCAGACTTATCATCCGAGGAAACATAGTCTTTGGTATTCACTAAGGAGTTGAAGTTAGACATGTGGGAGTAAAAAGAGATATTAATGTCTTTAACAGACCTCTGTAGAATACGTTTGACCTTATCTGAGACAACACTAAAGTATGGTGTAGAAGAATATCCCTGAGACCTGGTCAAAGGGTGGAGGGAAGTCAGAGGTTCATTGAGAAACTTGTCACGAAAGATGTGGAACATTGTGTTGATTAAGTGGAGAGGGAAAGAGTTATTCCACGCTATATTAAATATTATGTGCAACTATCGATCGAAATTTTCCTTTGATAATGGAATGTTGAACAACCTGTGAAGCAACAACCTAAACGAACAAATGGTGTCCAGATCCAAAGGGGATGACAGTATCAGTGTGAGTAGGTCTCCTATAAATAGAAAACGAAAACCTATTATTCTCACCCCTCTGAATTATTATGTCTAAAAACGGTAAATATTCGTTGCTTTCCACCTCCATAGTGAAATTGATTGAAGGATGTAAAGCAATAAGGAAATCCAAAAAATGTGGTAGCCTTGTCACGTCACCTTGAAACAATACAATAACATCATCAACATAACGATACCAAAAGGGAACATTCTGAAACCTAGGACAAGTTGAGAGGTGAGGGGTGAGATTCAAAGTTACACATAAAGATCTCCGCTAAAAGTGGTGAGATGTTGGATCCCATAGCTAAACCTATCAATTGAGAATAGACTTGGTTATCAAGAACAAAGTAGTTCTGTTGCAGGATCGTATCAAGATCAGGCAGAGATTAAGTGTGTGTTCTGTAGGACAAGCAACGTCAAAAAGAAACTCTCTTACTAAGCGCCCACAATCCTCTGTAGGGATGCTAGGAAAAAGGTTTACTACATCAAAGGACAACTTTTGACAACAACAAAAGGTCAAAACCGACCCTTGAGGAATATCATAATCACTTATCTTATCTACCAAATCCCTGGAATTTTTAAGGACCCTGGGTTATGGAAATCTGTAATAGTCCTGATAATTTAGTAATTTGTTTTTACACTCAATGATTGTATGATGACTACAGATATTATGTAGGTATGTAACAAAGGTATTTGCTGTATACACATTTGCGACTGATATTCTTCCAGGCATTTTTTAGCTGATGATGAGTGCTAGAGATACGAAACGTGTCCAGGAAAATATATTAATGCCACTTTATCGATGTTTGTCTCATTGGATAAGTGTGACTTTGAGTTTTCTACATAAACTTCATCTTCCCATCTTTGAGCATGGACTTCTTCCGAAAGAAGAATATTTGCATCTCTTTTCCGTAAGTTGATGCAAACAAAGGTTACTAACAATTGAATTGTTTAAATCGCTATAATTCTGAAATTTTTTAGCGGTTCGGATGAACTTGTTGATACAACTTGTGCAAAATGAAAATATACCCTAATAAAGTCACCTACAGTTTTGCTCCACCTCCAATGCTTATGAAGATAATTTCTTGTAATGAGTAATTAAAAATGAAGATGATCTTACAGTAGTGCATAATATGTTTTGCAAAGACAAAATATGCAATAAACGATCATTTTATAATCGGTACTTATATTAACAGAATTTCGAGTTTTTTCTGACTTGATATAATTTTAATCTAAAAATTGTAAGTGAAATACGGTAACTTTTTAAAAAACTCAAAAAAATTTATCAAAACTCTATCACTATACCGATATTACTCCTTTAGCAATTGTAAGGCTTTAGGAAAACATGTTCCTATGGTAATGAATTATCCTATAAACACGAAACAGGGTTGAAAAAAGACACAAAAGATCATTCTATACCGGTAGGGTAACAGAATATTAATATAATTTGTTTTTAAAAAGTTCACTAAAACTGCCTTATTTTACTTCAATTTTCAGATCAGTATTAAATCAAAATCAAAGAAAACTTAAAATTCTTTTGTTTAAGCCTATTAAAGCCTTTATCTTTTTATTGAACCGTATTTTGTTTTCATTCCAGAGTGCACTATCCCGTAATAATGTTTATTTGTAATTTTCAATTACAGGTATTATCTCCATAGCCATTAGAGATACAGCCAAACTTTATGACACTATTTAGGAGCATATTTTCATTTTGCACATTTTATCAATAACTTTTTCCACTCCACTCAATAGTTTCCAAGTTATAGCGATTTATACAATTAAATGGATCACAATCACTTTTGATTATACCGAACATACGGAAAATCAACGCACATATTTGTATTTAGCGACAACAAACAGAAAATACTGCATATTTTTGGTACGGTGTTACTTCCTACAAAACAAAACAAATCTTTTATGGAAATCATACTGAGACTTTTCTCAATAAAAGGTAGTCCCAGAGAAACCATCTATCTTGGCATCGTAACGGCATCCCTTATCGTTGCCATATCTAATGAACGATCACTCCATCAACTTAATAATTTTTTCGTCACGTTTGTAGAAGGAAATTCCTTTATTACTTTACTCGAAGAAGGCACGAACGTATTCCCACAAGAAAATCTATTTTGAAGTAGGTTTGATAAAATATTTCTTCCAAAAATACTGATGGAACAATTCGTGTGAAGGCGCCAGAAAACATCCAATAAGCAAAGAGGAAGGCTTGAATGATATTCCAATTTGCTTGATATCATGCCGAAAAACCGCAGAAAATCAGAGTACGGAGGTTTCAATATAGTAATATAATAAATCAAAACGAGAGTACGAACAATAAGTCAAGACGAAGCGTCAAGCTGAACAAAATCTTTTGTCATTAATTGTAACTTTAAAAAACACTGGATGATGAAATGGTGAATGATATTTACTTGCTTGAAAAGCTACTTTGGCTTAAACGAAATTGTTAAAGGTGATGAATTGTTATCTATCGAAAAGGTGGTGACACCAAATTTGCTTAACAAGAGATTGATCGTTCACTATTAATTGATAAACTTGACTGTATTGGAAACTATGATCTTACCGTCATATTTTTTGTCCAAGAGAAGTTTAAGCATGAAGATTTTAAAAACTGTCGTATTGAGTATGTGCTTCTCAGCCATGCAATAGTCCAGAGGTCGCTTTGAGCAGCTTAATACAAGTCAATGGAGGTCGTTTGAAATTTTTTTTCGATTGTCGTGAATGTTTATGAGTATTCCTCAGTAGGCAATGGCTCCCTCACATTAGGTCATACCTATTGAGCAACCTAGAAGCTACGTCAATTTTACTGGAAAAGAACTGCAAATTAACAGAAAGCCTAAAATTAATAACTGACTGCTTTCAAAAAATTCTCTCGCGAAATCACCAATTCCGCAAATTCGCCGTAACAACTATACAACATTTCGTATGGTATTTCCGTTCGGTTCCCTTCGATTACGTTACTTGCCAATCGTTGTGTTGTGTAGTAATTTGTAGTGAACTTATTTCTACATTTGCAGGAAACTGCGTAGCCGCCGACTTCCTGTAAATGTACCGCCGTCGCGACGCAGCCACCGCCCCCCCATGCGGCGACGCTCCCGAACTAACCTATCGATCTGACCAATCAACTCGCTCGATGACATGGGCGATTCGGTGGCTGCCTCGGAGATGGCGTCGCGACCGATACGTTTCGGGGGTAAACGGTTTTCGTAAAATCATAAACTAAATACTAGAAATAAAATAAAAAGATGAAAGGGGGTGAGACATGGAGTGATGAAGGTCGCTGAATGCTGTTAAAGGTGTTGCCTCGTCCCTTAGCCCCAAGCTTCGTGAGTTAATGCGTGTCGGTGCAAGCTTCAACAACATTCAGCTGCGAAACGGGATCGATTTGTTGTTTTCAGGTGAACCACAGGAGGACTACACACCCAGAGCTACGGGACAAGGTTCGAAAATTTTCTTTTTGTTGTCGTGATGATCACTTTTTTCCAAATACGCTCGTGTAGGGATCCCCCGAATCAGTCTAAAGAAATAAACTGTAAACACATCATAGGCAAAAGTACCCTGTTTTCATTACTTATTTGTATTAAATAATAACTTATAAATATTGTATGAACCAGCAAGATACAACTACTCCCATGTTTAATACCACTCAAAGCATTGAATTATACGTATTAATTTTTTACTTTAACTTCTCGCATAAAGACCAATGTATACAAATACTAAATTGAACATTTCCGGAAAAGGTACATTTGATCTGGATTCGAATCTGGATTTTCGCGTCGGCTGTGTTACTAATTATACCACTTTAGTCGTACCTATTTCCATTCCGATGTTCATATCGAAGATATTTTTGTATAAAACTTTAACTTTCATAGTGTTGAATATACTTATTGTTTAAAATGGCTTCCAATTAAACAGGTCATCAAGTTACCAATATTGTTAGGGTAAAGGCTCATTAGAGAACACTGATATGAAACATACTTCAATTTTTATGAAAACTGATCTTAATAACTTATTTGATTGAACACCCCCAGTGTCTATTTCATACAAGTAAGGATTACATTACATATTAATAACTACGTGTAATATTTATTTCATATGAAAACAATGGAAACCATCTAATATCAAAGTGGCGTGAGACTAGTAGAAAAAATAAAGGAAAAATCTTCATCACAAATTATACATAATTATAAAAATCCAATCATGTGACCGGTTTCGACCTAAACCAGGTTTACACCTATTCAATAATGCAAAACCTTCAAATGAACATTCAGTGACACAAAAAACAAAAATTTAAGCAACATACCTTAACTTGGATGTTCAAACTTATACGAAATTAATGTAGATCAAAATCCATCTATACATTATTTTCAAGTAAATCTCATGAAATCATTTTCTATCTTGATATCAATGAATATAGTCTTTTCTTCTCTCTTTAACCAGTAATCTCTAAAATAGTCCGGAGGAATTCATAAGTTTTCAGTCCATAATGGAATCTACTGAATATTCAAATAATGAGGATAAGATACTGTCTCATAAATGTCTTCCATTAATGTAATTCATTTGTTTCCAAGTATCCCACCGGAAGGTGGTTTGACAAATATGAGGAAATTATATTTACTAATGAAAACCCAACTTGTTTAGTTTCAAATGTAATAGAAATTCAGGATTTAGTTCTGAATCAAAATTTTCCCCAGATTAACAATGAGTTTCATTCCCAAACTACAGGACTTACAAATGGAAAGTTGCCTTACTCATCTCCTTTCATTGTGAAAAACTTAAAACTAAAATTAATTTATTACTGACGTTATTAAAATAATGTGAAACAGCCTATCACTCTTTAACTATTCAACCTCTCATTTTGAAAAAAAAATCCCTACTATAAAAAGAGTTTCATGTTATATGTGGCAATCAGATTAAACTATTAATGAATTGTAAGACAAACTGATTCTATTTAAAATAATATTAGATATATTTTACACCGTTAGGAGATTGAGTTAAAGAATCCATTTTGGAAAATGGTGGTATACGGAATTTAAATCTCTATTGCTTTGTTCAAAAGTCTTACGGAACAATTTACAAAACACAATTAAAAGTATTATCTTATTTGTTTTATTTTAGCTGTTTCAATTGTTGCTTAATTAAATAATTCTGTATGTTATATACACACTCTATGATTTACTGGTGAATGTAAATGCGCTTTCGCCAAAATATAGTAAATTCGTGGTACTTTCTGAGTGATTATTTCCAACCTTTCTAACTGTCAAAATGTTCTTGATGTAGGTTAATTATGTAGATACATCTTGTGTTAAGCAATAATCTCGCATTGTGCAATTTTCAACTGAAAGAAAAATAATATATTAGAACCTGAACAATTTAGGAATAATCTGAGACTGCTCGCTCAGAACCAGCGTTACCATAATGATGGTACTATGTTATATACGTATATACTCTAGAAGTTGAAGAAACTGAACACTCTGCTGGGTATGTAGTCAAAAGATCTCCAAAAGAAAAGCAATCTACCAAATGGCCTAGTTCTCGGAAGTTCTTTCCTCCTTCCCAAGGGCAAACCTAGGAAAGCAAGTACCAACTTTTATACAAGTAAGTCAAAAAAATCCACAAGAATTGATATCATACATTCTACATCTTACAGCAGAGCGCCCTTACGAATGTAGAGGTCCGTCTTGAATTTTAATAGGTTGGCTCTCAAGAAGCAGAACTTTTCATGAAATTAACTTCGAGTCTGAACTGGTACTTGATTTTGACGGTTTGTTCACATAGACTGATTTCGAGGGGTCCCCGATTATAGCAGAGCACGTGCTGCCCCTGTCCATACATTATATGTAGTATATATATATAATTTTTTTTTTTGTTGGGTAAAGCGTGCAAAAACAGAGACGAGACGAGTGCCGTATAGCCAGCGTGCTGCTACACGGACACCATCATCACATTGATTCTGATCGATTCGATATGTATATAAATGTATGTAATATATATAAAAAATACTGATAAGACAGACGGCAGAGGAGGTACGACAGCGGTACTTCCAGGACACAGACCTGGCCTTCACCGATACGACCTTGGCACCGACCGGGAAGTTCTCCCGTATGAAGATCGGACCGTATACAGTGTGGTCCCAAACAGGAGGGTTGTTAGCGCGGTCCACCACGTCTATCTGGACCTCGACGGATCGGGAGAGGGAAGGGTAGCCTTTGTCTTGGGCGGTCGCCTCCAGTTTGTAGGTTTCGCGCTGGTCGCACGCGGGAACAGTACAGTAAGTTACGAGCTTGGCCGAGAAATTACGTGATTGTTTTTTTGTTTGCTTACATTTTATTGGCGCGGCCGTTCGGGCGCCGCCGATGCCACCCAACTCTCCACTCTGGATATACTTCGATACCGAAAAAGTTATGTGAACTTAGCTTGGACGACGAGTCATGAAACAACAGTTTCATGTTCGACGATGAAAATCATTACCATACCTCACCTTACTTTAATTCCTGGTGTTACTGTCCTGTAGATGTTACCCTGTAAACTATCAACAAAAAAGATGATACTCTCAATTAAGTCCTGTGTTCCCAGTTGGTTAATTGGGAAAATTGGACAATTCGCACATTGTAATCTGATCCTTGGCGTCATAATGAAAACTTTAGTGTATTTTTTAATTACGAATAGAGTAAACTACGTCCGGTCTACGGTCTCGGAAGCTAGAACATTAACAGTTTGTTTTGAAATTTGTGTAATTTTATTAGTACCTCGAATATCGATTCCAAAATCAGGTATTAACGTTACTTACTTGCAAAGGAAAGCACTCACAAACCGTATAATTTTTAATACGTCACTTTAGTAATGAAAAGACCATTTAAGATGTTCTTTAAAAATTATTGATATAATCGTTGAAAATGTTAGAGATAGAAATAGCTGAAGGGGTTTCTGTGTAATGTTAATGTGGCGGAAATAAAAATTGTAATTGGATTAATTTAGTTAATAAATTTTATGAATTTCAATATAGATCCTGTAATTTTGATCAGTTTATAAAATGATCCGAGAAATTTTGTTGAGGTAAAATAGATTTTTTTTCAAAATGAAGTAAATATAAATGCGTGCAATTACCCCATAGGTAAAAAATAAATTAATGGAAAATTTAGAATAATCTTTGATTATTATAATTACTATTGCATATAGTATTTATTAAAATTGATGCATCCATATGCGCAGTACTTATAGCATACTTGCCTTTGTATAATTATAACTTATAAGCTTATAACTTATGCCTGCGGAGTCGCCAGAAACAACCCCAAATTTTCCTTACGGGTGTTGTTCCTTACTGTTGTCCATTACCGAAATAGTTAAAAAATTTAAACTTGGCAAGCGTATCGTTTAGGCTGTAAGACGGTTGCAAAAATAATTTTTCGAATTTTCTTTCCACAGTAATGAAAATCGAGCAGTCAGAAACTTTAAACGATGCAAGGGCAGCGCTTAAGCACCTAAATGGCTCGAAAAAGTATAAAAAATCCTAATTTTGCTTGTGAAGAAAGTGGAAAAAGGTGTTAAATTTATGCAATAGTCAGAAACTCATCTACTACGGGCTATCCAAAAAAATTCGTGGGCCTAAATTCCGATGAGATGGGAAAAAGGGATCAAATTAGATGGATTTCTGGGTTAAATCGTCTAGTTTGTTATATACTGATGAATAGACTTCGGATAGTTATGATAGTTATGCATTTGTATATCTACATATGCAAATGCATATTCTGAGGCAATCCGTATAAAAATGCATATTTCAATTATTTTGTATATGTATAAATGCATATTTTCACCAATTCATGGAAATTTTAATTTTGCTTTCGGATTTTGCGACATTCCTATAGAATTGAGATGAAAAATCATATCTACTGACTGCAAAAATGTTAGGCAAAGTAAACCATTTCACAATTACATGTGCAAAGCAAGCTAAGCAAGTTTTGTATCCAAAAATTATACACATTACTTGACTCGTTCATGGACTCCATAGTGCGTACAAATTATCTGGATGTAAAGTTATTGACTACATCAGTTAAAAGTGTTTTCAAAATGTCCATCTCAAATAAAAACATTTAGGACGACTGAAGAGACACTCCTTTGTCCCCGTCACCGATAATTACTCGTTGGGGGACATAGATCAACGCTACTAAATATTATACAAACCATTTTGAGATCGCTTAAAACGTAATTCATTAATTTAATAAGGATAATGTATGTTGTATTGAAGCGGCGCATTTTGTGTTATCGAAAAAAGGTTTGCATGAGGCCTCCATTTATTAAAAATTATTAAAAATACTGTTTCTTGTATTCCTGATAATATAACAATGTTGGTGACAAAGGGACTTAGTCTATTCAAAAGCACAAAAACTGTTGAAAATTTAAACAAATTGTTAAGTATACTTCACAACAGAAAGGTATCATTAAAGGTTACATTAGTATTATGTAAATATTTGGGGTACAAAAAAATTGAAAAATATTTCTGAATTTTGGACTCAAGGTGAACCAAACAAATTATATTCAAACGTTGTACCGAGTGGTACGTCGGGTATTAAAATACGCGCTTACTGTTTCGTGGGAATTTGAACGATTTTTTTCTGAATATAAATATTTATTGAAAGGTAGAACCTTTCAAATTCGGTTTAATGATCACTTAAAATACATCAATAAATACCTGAATACTGACATTTACAACACACCATCAGCTTTTGCGAACCATATTTTATTATATAGACATAAATTTGACTTAACTTGTAATAAAAAAAATTTACATATTTGTGGCAAAGGCAATAAACTTAATTTATGGGTGATCCTTGAGATATTGAGAGCGTCCAAGAATCCCCAATTGACTTTGCTTAACGAACAAGCCATTAACAACTACTTCTCTATTGTGAATTCTGTGCTGTGATGTATCAGTTTCCATGTTTTATGTAATGGTGGTTGTATTTTATGCTCTATGTCACATTTTGTACTGTATGTATGACACTTTCTTCGTTTCCTTATAGCGCTCCATATTTTAGACGAGAGTTGTTTAACTTGATTTTATTGATTTTTATCAGTGTAATCTTTTCGTTTGTCTTATATCTTTTTGAGATTGTTACTCACACCATACCCCCACGGTTGGTGAGGGTTATATTTTTGGTGCTAGAACGGTTCTATTCGTGGATAAAGGTTAGTTGGAAGTTATATATTTTCACCTTACCATTTGTACTGTTGTCTATTGTTTATCTAACCTGATGATGGTCGTAAGACCGAAACCGGTCGCTTAGAGTGGAACTCAATCATTATAAGAAGAACGCATTAAACTGGTAGAAGACTGAGAGGTTTTTCATTTCTTTTTTTTTATTTCTCTAAATATTTATTGTTAGAAAACAAGAAAATTGGAATTCGATCATTTGACGCACCATGTCATCATTAAATGTAACCGGGAATTAAATAACTAAGGAATTTGTAGTGTACGCTATCAAGTTGTGATGATGGTTTTCGTTTGTATGAACAGAATAAAATATATGTATCAATTTTAGACCAATTTCTTAAGTACATAATTTTCTACTTGATTATCTAGTTTTATTTGTATTTGTGTCGAAACAAACTCGCATCAGATAAATGATAAATGCATATTTAAGTGCATATTTCAGTATTTTTGAGTGCATATTTGCATGCATATGTTTAACACTATAAATGCATAACCATCCGAAGCATACTAATGAATAATTTTTATTAAAGTCTTTTAGAATATTCGTGAGTAACGCAGGTTTTCCAAGTTTTACGGATTTGCGTGATTTTTTAGTGAATGACAGATATTTGAAAATGATTTCATTTGGTTTTGGTTTTGGTGAAAATGATTTTCATTCAATGATTTCAAAATGAAACAGAATGAAAAATACTTACATTTCTATCGGTAGACGTCTCTGAGCAACGGGCAAAAATGAAGTTTTTTTGATTTTTGCCATTTAAACCATTGTTCAAAACAGTGGATCGAACGTACCTTACTCTATTCCTAATTAAGTAAAAACCATTTTCCTATATGCCAACCTGAAACGGATTACAATATGTATAGGGCTATTAATTTAATCCCAGAAGGGCAAATTGAAATCTAATATCGCCAAACGGCTTGGTTCTTACCACAAAACCGAAAGGTTCAGTGCCGTTTTCCAGACTTGTAGCGACGTTTCCTTGCCCACATAATAATTCGATTGAAACTCAAAAAAACCTTTTCGGTATCGAACATAAGGAGGGGTGGGTCGCCGCGGGGGCGCCCAACGGACGCAGCCGAATACACGATGGACGAAGGGGGAGAAACCCCCGGAACGGGGGGAGGTCTCCCCCTCCCGTTCCGGCGGAGCCTATCCCCCCCGCAACTCGGAGGCGAAGAAGAAGAAGAAAACAGAAAACGAAACGAAAAGATCTGGAAAAGTGTTGGAACAAATGGTCTTGGTAGCAATGGACTTCCGAAACGGCGGGCGGCGAAGGGCGGACCGCCGCGGTCCCGGGCCTTCCCCGCACAGTTCTCTCCAGAGAGTCCGCGAGCCCCCCACCCGACGAGCCTCGGGCCCGCAGGTCCTGCCCCCCGCCCCGCCATCAGGTAGGTTCATCTCTCTCCCTTCTATCTCTCTCTTTCTCTCACTCTCTATCTGTCTCTCTCTCTCGTCCTCTTCGAATACCAACCTTGCCTTCACAGAAGTCACTACAGTACCCACTGTGACATTTTCTCTGATGTGAATGGGGCCGTACGTGGCATCGTCCCATAACGGTGGCTTATTGTTTCTGTCAACGACGTCTAATTCAATGTCCACGTCCGCGTAGGATGGCGGGGTTCCCCTATCGGAAGCGCGCACCCGCAGTCGGTACCTGTCTCGCTATATGCAAAACACGGGAGACGGTCAGGTCAGGTACATTGGGAGAAACCAAACAGAACACACTCAATCAACGAAATCATTAGCGAACAAAAATAAATCATTGTATAATAAACTGTAAACTCAATCACACAACTGAACAAATCAAGAGCAAAAAATATTGTTTTATACTATTCAGAGGTTCGACCTGGCGTCGATACAACACCACCCTGGCCACCCACACCGATACCCAACAGCGCTATCTGGCCGTCCCAAACATTCCCGCAAATCGACGCCCACACTAATTAAATTTATCTGTCGAATCCATAAACTTTCCAATCGCAATACGTCATGTCGAATAACAACTGAAACTTCTTTCCGGAAAGGGGAGGGCCACCTCATGCACTCCTCCAGGCGACTTTGGCACGGCCAGATATCGCCCTGGATATCGGTTTCGATGGCCAAGGCAGTACTCTTCCTTTTTTCTCTCCTCGGAAAACTACGGTTTATATGGTTTAAAGACTGTGTTTTGGTTACGTTCAACGCAAAAACACACACACACTTCGGATGCTGAAATAGACAAATTGGTCGAAAACACCTGAAAATTTTAAACACCTGCGAAGGTTACACATCATCCTTAATCCTACAAATACAACAAATATACTGTAAACGAATAAAACACTTCCGCGTGATTAATCTAGGAGAGTAAGATAGAAGCGAATTCAAAGCACATTAGCATCTATTTAAAAATAATCTACTATGTAGCGAATATGATAGAAAACTAGCTTCAGGGACTTAAATATTACATGTATATAGAGAGAGAGAATCGTATATACAAAAAACGGGAACAAACGTATGTGTTTGGCTAAATAAACGCTATGAGAATACGTATTTACAAAAAAAGAAAACTCGGTGCGTTTGCGTCAAAAAACAATTTCGCCAAAACACAGTCTAAAATATTCAATTGGTGACAACAAAATTAGATGAGCGACTCTTTCGGAAAAAATACGTTGTTGCCACCGGCTACAGGTTCAGGGGCTGATACTACAGCATGTAATGGCATAAGGTACTCGCCGTACTTTGGTACCGAATTTACTTACTGGATAGCATCCCTGTTTCCAATGTCGGTGGTTTTCGTGAAGAACAGAAAAAAGTGCAATTAAATAAAATTAAATAAACTAAAAATACGGTTCTGTCAGTGGACCACCGCAACGTTGACCGTTGCGACTGTTAAGTAATCGGTAACATTTTGGAAGAAACTACCACTGTAAATTTAATTTCGACAATAGTCGTATTAGTACAATTAACTAGAGCAATTTACACTGAAAAGCAAACAGATAAAATAATTTTTTTTTCAAACATTCTGTTTAATGATTTAAATATTTGGAAGCCTCGTAAGAAAAGCGACATATTCTCGTGGACCATCTGACAGTCAATAACATTATAACCATATAAGAAAGAAAACTTTTTAAGCAGGCAATGTCATGCAAAAAAAGTTTCAAAAAATAAAACACGTGAGGTCTGGGCGGGAGCAAGGATGTGCAAAAAGTCTTGGTAAACGACCCTCAAAAACCGATGGACGTTTTAGGTTAGTACTTTAGTAGGTACGCCGCCCCATACACAGGTTAAAAATGTCACAATGTCGCGAAGTGCCGCAAGAGTTCACGTCGCCCCCCGGGTTTCAAAAATCGGCCCTCCTGCGACACTTCTGACCAAAATATCTTTAACAGATCAGATAGTCGGTTAAGTAAATAATCCACCTGCAAAAAAATCACTCAAAAATCACATCACAGGCTCAAAAAATATTCATCAAAAATTGCAACACGTGAGGAATCTCCAAAAAAGAAAATAACAAAAAAACACCACGTGAGAAAAAATCTCTCCGGTTGGCGGCCAAAAACTCGATGAAGTAGCACCTCTGGCTTCAAAAAAACAACACAGCTCTCCTTGCTACTCCAAAAAAGGAAAACTGAGTATGTGCGGGGAAGCGATGACAGATTCGGACTGCGAAAGTACCAAACATCATTTCCCCTGATATTCGCCACCAAACTGAACACTGGTTCTAGCAAAAATTTGACAAAGGCATTCTAAACCCGTCTAATGTTAGATTACAGTTTCTAACTAATCTCACATTGATATGAAAAATCAAATCCCCTTGAAAGCTTCAAAATTGTCGAAAAATCTGCAATAACTCTAAAAATATCAGTGTTGTCATTAACAAATCCATTATTTTACTAAAGAGGAAGCCATGATTCCTTGTAATGTATACTAGCCTAACGTGGCGATTACGTTAGTGGTGACGGAGAAGTTCGCCGGTTTTTCGCGAAAACCCAAAAAGAATCCGAATCTGCCGTCCGGTCCCCGTGTAAACAGTAAGAAAAATAAACTGAAATCAAAGTACAGTAAAGTACTGGTAAAACATGTTTATGCAAGGTGTGCCGTATAAACAAACTCATTGAATAAAAGTTTACAGATTAGTGCAGCCGATCAGGATAAAGATCGACCATTATTAGCAACTGAAAAGAAGGTGCGCTGAAAAATGATGAAGAAAGAAGCAGCTATTGTCCAGTCGTACCTAGTCGTATTTCTTCCAGGACCTGGCCCACTTTAGATGACATAAAACGCTGAAACGCCAGAACAATCTCTCCCGCACATTCACACTCAAGTTATTGCTAAATTACATTAAAGTTAACGCGTACCGCGGTGGATTTAGCTCAGAGTACTTACGTCGAGCGGTTTCTTCAGTACTATCCAGCCAGATTCTGGCTGGATTTCGAAATATTCCAGGTCTGCAGCGTTCGAGCCGGCGTTGAGGGTGTACACTATGGCGCCGTTGTTGTCGGCGTCCTCGTCTGATGCTGATACCCTCAGGATGTTGGTTCCTATACTGGCGTCTTGTTTCACATTTTCCACATATTTCTTAACAAGAAAATAGTCAATTAAGCACAGAAATAATATTACGTTTGGAATATAATTACATGTCAATTTGTCTTTATTTGGACTATACCTATAGTTTTCTATGAGTACATTATGAAGAAAATGAATGCATTAAATATACTAAAAAGCTTTTTTGAAAACTCAAGCTTTACTTATCAAACTTCTTTTTAATCCCTAACTGAAGAAGTGAAAACACTAATCTCTAATTTTATTACAATATAACAAAATTTCTACACTGCCTTATTTTCCTTTTTAGTTAAAAAACAGATGAAACCATGAAATTTGCAAACTTTAGAACTCACATTTTAATTTTGAACTCTAAAATTATTTAAGAGTTTTGCGATTTTAAGATAGCTCGAGAATTAGCATCATAACTTTTAACTGGATTACACCATACAATTAGTGAGTCCAAACTTAGTTGGAAAGTTAGTTTTAAAATGACCTGACAGATCAGCTATGTCTATTGGAAAAAGTATAAAGCTTTTACAAGTATTACGTACTTATACATTCACTACGGTGAAATGTTACTCCATTTTTACAAAATACAAGTATACAATTGATTTTAGATCCTGAATGAAGAAAGTTAGAAAAACACAAAATAAAAAACTTCATTTATATTTTCCATGAAAGTTTTTAAGACATATAAGTATGTTTCTGTATGATTTTACGGCTTGCCCTAGATACACAAGAATAGTTAAACCTATTATTGTTTAATTGCATTGTGCCAATGGCAAAATCTGCAATTTAATAGCAAATATTAAATTAGATTTAAAAATTCCATTACAATATACTGTATTTCATCATCTCAGTATTAGATGAGTGTACAAAAGTACTTTACAATACATATTTTATCAACTTGCTCACAATAAGTATAGCATTCGATTATCCAGGTTTTCTGCTTTCAACACCTAAGTTTCTTGAAAGAGAATGTCACATTACAAAAAAAAGTATCAGTTTTGATAATTTACTCACCAATAACAAAAGTCCTAGTTACAATAAATGGTTTTCTTGTTCATTTGGTATAGAAACTTATCCAAAATTTCACAAAAGGATGTTCTGTGATGATTTTCGTGAGTTTGGTTTGATATCAAGAATCAAGTGATATCAAGATAACACAGAAAACTTGAAATGTAAATGGTGATGACAAGTAAAAATAAAAGCTTCTTATTACATTCTCTAAAGCGATTTAAGAATGTAATTCCTATTCAATCTCAACGGACCTTATTAAGCGAACGTAAGAATACAAATTGCTTACACTTAATCCTTTATTCTGAAGGAACCAACAGTAAGCGACTCCTCGGAGTAATGCTCACATCAACATTGATTTTATTTGCAACTGTAGGATATACCTACTTCATATCACGCTCGAGCTACCTTAAGATGTTATTTTTACAAATTTATTGCATATTTTAAGAGACGGGTGTTTTATATCAGCTTGATCTGATATTTTCTGAAAGGGGCGAAATTTGATCGGAATTTATATATCTCATGATGGGAAATGGCTTTTAAGGGATGAGATTAACACATAAGCTATGAAACAAGTGAAATCCAAAATTTGTGAGAGAGCAGTCCACCGGCAGGTTAAAGCCATTAATTCTGTCATTCCCAGGACGATACCACTAACCTTTCGAAATAATAAATCTGATTGTGACTTCCTATAAAAGTTTGTGTTAAAAAATTTATTTTCACCTATAGGTAATTAGTATTTGAAATAACTTTTTGAATTTGATAATTGTAAGTTAATTAATTTTACTGGAAGCTTTAAAATAAAAGAGCTTCCATGCTATGTAGGCGCTAAACGTTAAATTAGGGACAATACTTAAATTATGTAATGGTATATTCAGCGATTTTTAAACGCCTCACTTTTGTATAAAAGTTCGTAGAGATTATGTATCAACACACTCGCCTTAAGCAAGATTTTAAACAATAATACCCCGCTCTCCTCAAAAACGGAACAAGTAATCTACAATACAGGTACAATACAGTAAATACAGGTATTCCAATGAACAACCTTCGCAAAAGGCCGCGTTGGGTCCATTTTTCTAAGGACTCAACAATCTGAAAAAATACTCACGCATGGTCTCTCAAGGAGCCAAACAATTTTTTCATCCCCTTTGGTCACATGGAAATCAATCATCCTTTGCAGCTTATTATCCAATCCCACATTATCCTTTTCCTAACTAGCCGACTTGGATCTATTATTCTGTCAACCCAAAACATTTTTAAATTTTAAAATCTACTCGTAGAATATACCAAAGGGGTTCGAATATTTATTTCACACCAATTTCTGAATTACCTCCACCGGCAATATTTCTTACATAATTTAAGAATAACTTCTTATTAAGTATTATTTATTAAAGTAACCATTATTAAATAATTTCTTTAAATTAAATTACTCTTAAATTACTCGTTCACATTTCCTTCAACCTTAATAACAAGTTGAAACTATAACAACCAATCTCTAAAATATTAAGTTCTTTCTTTAAATTAAACACTTGAAAATTGAGTAGATCTTGCTATATGCCAAGAAAATAACACTGTTACTTAAATAACTTATTACATTACTTCGATTGTCGTTGAGACATTTACAAATTCTACAAATTCTTTCTTTGATTTTTCTCGGAGATTTTTGACAGCAATACCTGCCAAAACATGCCCAGAGAAATCATTGTAATTTTATATGGCCGGACCAAATTAATATTCATGACAACATTATTAAGGTGCCTTTTAGGGAGGTCTTAGAAAAAAATATTTCAAATAAAAGTTGTAGCTATTAGTTAGGTGAGTACAAATCTAAAATTTGGTAAGAATCGGTAAATCCATTTTGGAAAAAATTGAGAAAAACTGAAAATTCACGAGAGTAAAGGGCGCTTCGCAAAACAATAGACAGGATAGCGATAACGGCAACCAATAAGAATTGGATAGTAAAGTAACAAAGTTTTAAAAAACCTTTGCTATAGTTAATATTGCACAATTACATAAGTCGATTTATGTTGAACCTTAAGACTTTAGAAGCGAAACAGAAATAGTTTACTTAAAAATAACATTTTTCGAAAAAATTTAAAGTTGCTACCTCCAGAAAAACTTAGAATCGCGACGTTTCACCTTGAGCGAATCATGGCCAGTAAATTGAGCCGAAACTGCTCGATATGGTAGCCTAATTTTTGACGATAATCTGCCTAAATATTTAAAAGAATCTGACCACTTCAATGTAGGCAAATTATGAGTATCAAAACCGACTAGAGTCTAGCAATATTATAGACTCGGTCAAAAATCTTGCTTAGTTTTTCTACCAGGGTTAACAGAGTCATTAAAAAGTTATTAATGCGTTTGGTAAATAAGAGACCTTCTGCTTTCAAACAATTTTAAATAGACACGAGTCGGCACAAACTTTTGCCGGGTGTAGGCGCAATTGTTTAAGGATTATATAAATTCTACTTTTAATTTAATCGCACTTTAGACATTTTAGAAAACATCCCAAGTTCCTAAAGGGCACAAAATGATAAATTAAAAACCCATTCAGGTGAACGAACCACCAAAAAAAAAACGATAATCTTGTATGGTTTTAACGTGGACTTCTCTCTCGTATTTATGGATTCCTCTTATTCCATCGACTGGTTTATATAGTATACTCATTCTGAAAAAAGTCTAGTTTTCTTCTTTCGTAAACCATGGTTAAAATTTTTACCCACAAATTTAACCGATATACTCACCTGTCGATCAAATAAGGGAGGATTATCGTTCACATCCGTTATCTCGACTGTGAACGAGCAAACCCCTTCCAACGAAGGTTCCCCTTGATCAGTCGCCTTCACGGTAACAGAGACGAACTTGCCATCGTCGCCTTCCCTGTCGAACACCTTGTTGGTAGAGACTTCACCCGTTTCCTCATCAACGGTGAACTTGGTGCCTTTCTGGTTGGGCTGTTGTACGATAGAGTACTTCACTTGGCCGTTGACGCCCTTATCCTCATCGGTGGCGTGCACCTTTATGACCGGCGAACCGTTCGGGGCGCCCTCCTCGACTTTCGGATAGTAAGTGCCGCAATCTTTGAAGATAGGCTTGTTGTCGTTCACGTCGGTGATGAAGACGACTACGACGGCGGTGCTCGTGTGGATGGTCGTGTCGCCGTTCACGCAACAGGCGCCGTCGTCCATGGCGGTCACGTTCAGTTCGTACTTGTCGCGGTCCAGCGATATCGCCTTGCTGTGTAAACGGATCACGCCGGTGATCTCCTCTATAACGAATTGGCCTGAGCTCGTGCCGCCGCCGACGAAACCGAATCGGACGTTATCTCCGTCTTTATCCGAGGCCACCACCGTCGTCACGAGGGTGTTCGGGCCGGCGTTCTCGTCCACGTTGGGCGTGTAGACTTGCTGGGAGAATTTCGGTTCCTCGTCGTTCTTGTTCTTGGTGTAAACCCGGACGGTGGCCGTGCCGGTCTTGGCGGGCTCCCCCTTGTCCCTGGCGGTGACCACGAATTCGTAGTAGGCGTTGTTGTTGTCGGCGTCGAGCTGCTTGTTGTTGGATATGATCCCGCTCGGATCGACGCTGAAGTGGTCGTCGGAGACGAAGTATTCTATCTCCGCGTTGGTGCCGCTATCGGCGTCCATTGCTTTCACTTTGAGGATACTCGTTCCGGGCGGGATGTCCTCGTCGACGTTGTGAGCCTGGTAGTCCGGCAACTCGAACTTGGGGGCGTTGTCGTTCACGTCCGTTACCCTTATGGTTAACTAAAACAGAAAAAGGAAAGTTAGAATTGGGAATGATCAATTGCATGTAATCGGAAATAACAATTTCTTGGTTAAGTGCAGCATACATCTGTCGGACCATAAAGAAAAATTTCTTATATTTTCCTGTATTATATTTAGTTAAATTTCTTATATGTGTATATATATATCTATATATATCTTCATATTCTTCTTCTTCACTTCAGGACTTAGGCATTTTGCCTGTTACCATACCCATCTTTTTCTCGGCCTTCCTATATCTCTTCTTCCATGGCATTGATAAAATCTGACTTTGGCTGGTATCCTCTTCTCGTGCATCCGTTATAGGTGTTCTTTCCACTAACTTTTATTTTTCTTTATTTTCTAGTTTATATTAAAGATGTTTAATTTCGTTCTTATATCTATGTTTCTTAGTCTGTCCAGTTTTGTGCAACCTTTCACTCTTCATAGAAATTTCATTTCTTGTGCTTCTATCCTACTTTCTTCTTTTCTTGTTGTTGTCCATGTTTCACTGCCGTATAAGAGGGTTGGTACAGCTATCGTCTCGTAAAAATTTAATTGTGCATCTCTTCTTGTTTTATTCTTTAATGTTCTGCTGATAGCTCCGCAAATATATGTGAAATTATTAAGTTTTTCTTTATCTTTGTTTCGGTCATAAGATATATTGCAGGCTAAATATTTAAAGTGTCTTACCTGTTCCCATACTATATCATTTACGACTATCTTTGTCCAGGCTGGATATTTACCTAAGAAAATTATGGTTTTCGTTTTGCTTGCTGATATTTTCATGTCGTATTTTTGACAGGTTGTTTGTAGAGTATATATTTCTATCTGTAGGTCCTCTTCTGTTTCCGCTAAGAGTACTAAGTCATCGGCATACAAATAGAGTTTAGAGTGGTGTTTTGGTCTAAATATATACCTTTGGGCACTTCGTTTTGCACTCGTTTACAATGGCATCTATATACGGAGCTTTTCTATCGAAACGCATGGTGGGAAATCAACAAGAGCAAAACGAGAAGCTTGTACTAGTTCGTTAGTATGACAGAGAACGATGTTTTGCAACGTTGCCGGCCGAGCAGGCAGTCCAAGTCAACGCGTATCGCGGTCGCGTATCGCTTTACACTTTAGGATGTGTGCGAAGCGGATGAATGTGATGTTTCGCAAGCTATAAACATAGCAAAAGTTCTTTCTCTGTTCAGCCAACGAGAAATATATGGCCTTTCTCTCGCTCTTACGTTTATCCCATCCTGCGACTCTGTAGAAACGATCTGTATATGTTAAATAACGTTGGCGGAATACATCAGCCTTGTCTAATTCCCTTGTTTGTTGATATTTCTCTAGTTAACTTTTCGCCCATATCTATTGCAATTTTGGTGTCATTGTATATAAGTAAACTTTGTATTGGTCTTATTAAGTGTTTTGGATATCCCGATATCTCCATTCTTTCATAATATTCCATAATTTGCATCTGTTTACATTGTCAAGCTTTATCAATGCCTAAAAAGGTTGTATGTGTTTCTCTGTTGTATTCTGTGTTTTTCTATGATTGGTTGTATTGTGAATATTCCTACTATTGTCGATCTACCTTTTCTGAAACCCATTTGTTCTTTTCTTCTTCTATAAGCTAATACATTGTATTCAATCCGCTCCATTTTACTTGTCATATCAACATAAATGTCATAATTTTCTTCGGCCGACAATTTATAAGTACAAGACAGTCATACACAATCTAAATTGAACATAACTATAACTTAACATTTTTGAAACGTGCATTAAACATTCATATATTTACAGTTATATGGAACGGAAAACCATGCAAATACATTATTACATTGAGGGTAAAACTTCCAGACCGACCTGGATTAACTACCTATCCATCTTTAAGCTATTGACCTTTACCGAAAAACAACTAATTTATAACGAACCATTATTCAAGACGGTTCGAAAATAGACACGAAGTGAAGGTCTTTTCAAGTCCCTTATTACAACACATCATTAATACAACATACAAATTTAATGCTATGTCAGCCATTAATGGTCAATTAATGGACAACACGTGAGTAAACACAGATGTCCTTCGACGTATAATTAATAATAAACGTAGATATAACCAACGTTAGCATATAATAAATTTTGTAATTTTTCACGCGTATTTTAGAATATTCGTCAGTTTGAATGAATAACTTCGCACTACTCCCCCTAATCCATAAAGCAAGTACAACTGACCTTTGTCAAATTTAATATAACACCCTCACTTTATCACTTCAAAATTAGATAGCCATTACTGGCGAATGCGTGACTTTACTTACTTCTACCGACGTCGAGAATCCGCCAGAATCTTCGGTCGCCGTGACCACTAAGGAATACACGTGAGGCTGTCGTAAATCCTCGAAATCCAATTCCTTGGCTAACTTAACTATCCCCGAGGTGGGGCCAATATTAAAAGTGCCGGCTCCTTGCCCCTGAGCTTTGAGCGTATACCGGATTTCTCGGTCGGCGAAGGACTTCGCTTTCACCGATATTATGCTGAAAATAAGAGAAGAGGTAAATATCGACGTCAAAGTGGTAAGGAGAGGGGACGGTAAATCGCATGTTGAATTTTTAAAAAGAAAGCACGGAAAACCGAGAAATATGTTTTCATCTCGATTTTTATTCTCGTGGTGTCTACCGAAAGTCTTGAAACGAATTCCATGATTTTTCCATGATTTCCATGAAACTCAAGGAATTTTTTCATGATTTTTTTGAAGTGACTATTGCTATATAAACAATCTTGAAAAATAAATATATAGGAGACACTAACGAATTTTTAATTGAAATAAAACATCTGTTTATTAAAACTTGATGTAGAATGAATAAAATGAATTTAAAACCTTCTTTGTTGATAAATATTGCAATTTTTGCATTAAAACTCTTAAAACAGTCTTTCCTGCCAATAATTATTAATACCAATAATTATATGTAATAATAATTATTATTAATAACAGTTCACCAATTATTACAAAAATTATTAATATACAGAAGAAAAATATTACTTAGAAATGTTATAATAGTTATAAAAATTTTTTAATACAATATTTTAAGTGCAGTATTTTTTAGGCACGAAAACACAAATGTCTTTTATAAATCTTTTAATTTTAAACAACATAAACAGTATCAAGAAATTCATTTCTGACATTTAAAAATCTTTTTCATTGCAAAAATATTGTAACTTTTTTTAGAACATACATTTCTCCTCGATTTTAGCAGCTTGTGTTTTAGCAATTTCCAATTTTTTTTGTTTTTGATTTTATAGCTCTCTTAGTACAGCACCTATTCTCGTTCTGTTAGGTTGACCGTCTGATTCTTGTTCTTTAGCTAATTCTTCTATATATAAACTTTCTGACATGCGTACGCATTTTATCATCTACTTATCAACTACAAATTCATGTGTCGGAAAATCCATTGCATCTACTGCATTAAAAGTAACACGATCTAATATCAATGATTTTTCTTTTTGATTTACAACAACGCATTCTAATTTACATGAGAAACCTCGCTCCATAAATGCATTGCCATTTGATAGAGTCATTACAGTCTTTACGAAACCATATAAGTTAGAATATTTATCCAATACGTACATTTTTGAAACTAAAATCTGAACCAAAATAGTTATTTATTATACAAGCGGATAAAATGTACGTTTAACGAGTGATGCCGCAAGCGCGTTAATATCGCGAGTTAAACGTTCATTGTATCCGCGAGTGTATTACAACGTGTTATTCAATTTTGCCACATAAACTGACGTTTAGCGGAGTAAGTCCAATTTTGAAGAGAAAATTTGACAAGATGACGACTTCAGTGCCGCAACCTTGACAACGACGAAAACAATTTTAAACATATAAAACATCACTTTATACGGCAAAATTGAATAGGCAGCGGATTAAAATATCTTAATCCGCTTCCTAAATTAACAAAATAAACAATGACTTTATAGGTTCGATTTGACGTCAATAAATACAGTTTATATGGCAAAATTGAATAAAATATTTTTTTATTGGTACTCTATTTTGCCTATTTCAAACACGCTTTGGCGTGCGTAAATCGGGCTTTTACGCAAGCGCGTGTTTTAAGGTTGCCATAGAAACGCATCAACAACGACAAAATCAACCAATAACAGAGCGTTTTTTGCCGTAGCGGGGCGAGCCGATTGGTGGCACGACGGGCGACGGGCCGGTACGAAGCGTCCCGAGTGTCGTTCAAATTAATTATACTGGGTATTTGGGTATTTTTACACCATTTATGATTGCAAAGGTAGGTACCAATAAAAAAAAACGCGTAAAGTATTCGTGGATAACTGCTCTTTCAAACACGAGCACTCCGGCTTGCGCGTGTTTGAAAGAGCTCAATATCCACTCATACTTTAATATACTATAAAAAATAGTAAATTATAAAATTCCATGATTTATATAATTCATCATTTTTCCACGATTTCCAGAGACATTTCATGAAAATTCCATGATTTTCATGATTTCCATGATTGGTGAACACCATGATTCTTTTTAAGAGCTGTGCTTCTAAAACAGATCTGGTTAGCGAAATTTCGTTTAATAAACGCAATAACCTTACAGGTATTACGTTGACAAATCTCTAATTAACTTGTGTTTAAATAAAGACTCCGGCGTTATAATTTATTCGAGTCGAATCTCAAGATTTCGTACTAGTCACTGACTGGATTAATGAGATTACAACGAAATACTCTTGTTGGGGTAAACCTTATTTTTACTGTAGTAATTACTTCTCGTGGAAGTTTACGCGAGCGAATCTCGGGCTTACGCTCCCGTAAAACCGTACCAATTTGTTACATTCGAAACTCGGCCAACAGTTCGAAAACTTTCGATTTTAATTACTCATAATCAATTACATCTAAGTTCATCCCGACGGACCATCCGAGTCGATTAGTAATGTTCCGGGAGAATTTCCCCTAGCTGAAAGTGCATCATGCACGTATTATTCGTGTTCCTGGCAGCTAATTACAACTTTGCGTTACTCTCGTTGCCTAGTGTAAACAAAACTAATAGTCCCTTAGCGCAATAACATACTCCGGTTGTGCACGAACACGCGGAATACTTCCTGGGACGCGGAATGCGGCAAAAGATACGGGGGAGGCTGATAGCTGATTCGAACGGCGAGAATTTAGGGCCCGGGCAATTTACCGCCAAGTCCGTTTCGTTCTGTACGGGGACAGTTAATTTATAAATTGGGGTAGTGTTACCACATTGCAGGTACGTTATCGGGGGAAACGTCAGGGCTGAACGAATTACGAAAATTATTCAATTTAAAAAATTTCCACCGAATGAGGGTAATTTGGTGGAGTGAAATTAGACTTTTTACTAAAGTGCTAAAGGAATTTGATGAGAGAATTTTTATTATTTTTATTTCAGAAAATTATAATGCATCGCTAGTGAAATCTCTTGCACGAGGTTGATGTCAGATGGTTTTATTTGTAACTGACGAGGCTAATTAGTGAATTTTCTAACTAGCTCCACACCTTGTAACGATACTGTACTTTCGTAATAGTCGAGGCAATGAAGCACTAAAAAGGCCAAAAGTTCGGAATTTTTTCCATAAAGACGGATCGGAATGCGGTTTTTTGCATTCTTTCCAAATTTTTTTTGTAAAAAATGTGGCAACTTTATGTTTCTGACAAACCGGAAATTGCATTGCTGCAGCCAAAAATGCATTCAAAAAAAACATTTTTTGAGATGTCTTCTGAAAGATTTCAAAACTTTGTAAATAAGATTCAGAACTGGCCAAAATCGGGTACCTCGTGGGTTATCGAGGTCGCTGATCACAATTATGATGTTCAAATTGACCCCCCGAAAACCTGGAGCTCAGGAACGCCGATGAACCTCATCTCCGTGGTACTCTCCCACAAATCACACGGGGAAGGAGAGAAACTCGGCACCCGGAGTTTTTTTGGGTCGCTGAATTCAAATATGCCATCGTCGAATAGCCCCCGGACACCTGGTACCGCCCGAACCTGGCCGTGGACGTCATCTCCGAGAATTTGCCTGACAAGATTAACAAAAACAACCCGAAAATCATTGTGGGCGCGTTTTTTGAGGCGTTTAATCCACAATTCGCGTCGAAAACGACCCCCTGTACACCTGGTGCACGGGAATCTGGACGTGGACCTCATCTCCGTGGGTTTTTCTCGCAAATACGAAAAAGACGAACCGAAACTCGATATGGGGGGGTTTTGGAGGGCTGAATCCGAATTCCACGTGGACAACGACCCTCCAAACACCTGGTGCACCAGGCCCTGGCCCAGAACGTCGTCTCCGTGGGGCTCTCCCAAAATTCAAACGGGGAAGGAGCGAAACCCAGTGCCCGGGGGTTTCTTGGGTCGCTGAATTCAAATGTGGCATCGGCGAACACCCCCAGGACACCTGGTGCGCCCGAACTCGGACTTGGACGTAATCCCCGAGAATTTTCCTTACAAGATCGCCAAAAACAACTCAAAAATCATCGTAAATGTGTTTTTTTAGGCGCTTAATCCGAATTCTACGTCGACAACGACCCCTCGAACACCTGGTGCACCGTTACCTGGGCTTAAACGTCATATCCGAAAGGTTTCCTCACACAATCGAAGAAGACGAACCCAAAATCGTTATGGGGGGTTTTTCGGGGTGCTGAATCCTCATAGACAACGTTCAAGCCCAGGTTACAGTGCACTAGGTGTACAGGGGATCGTTTTCGACGTGAAATTTAGATTAAACACCCCAAAAAACGCCCCTACGATGACTTTTTAAGTTGTTTTTGGCGGTCTTGTAAGGAAAATTCTCGGGGATGACGTCCACATCCAGGTTGGGGCGCACCTGGTGTCCGGGGGGTGTTTGCCGATGCCACATTTGAATTTTGAAGCCGTACGGAGAATACGTTCGGGGCCAGGGTCCGGTGCACCAGGTGTTTGGGGAGTCGTTGTCCACATGGAATTCGGATTCAGCGCACCAAAAACCCCCCCATATCGATTTTCGGTTCGTCTTTTTCGATTGTGCGAGGTAAATCCACGGAGATAAGGTCCGCGTCTAGATTTCGGTGCACCAGGTGTACAGGGGGTCGTTTTCGACGCGAATTGTGGATTAAACGCCTCAAAAAACGCCCTACAATGATTTTTGGGATGTTTTTGTCAATCTTGTCATGAAAATTCTAGGAGATGACGTCCACGTCCAGGTTCGGGCGGTACCAGGTGTCCGGGGGGTATTCGACGATGGCATATATTTGAATTCAGCAACCCAAAAAACCCTCGGGCGCCGAGTTTCTCTCCTTCCCCGTGTGATTTGTGGGAGAGTCCCACGGATATGATGTTCATCGGCGTTCCTGAGCTCCAGGTGTTCAGGGGTCAATTTTAACATTAGAATCGAGATCAGCGACTTCGAAAACCCCCGAGTATCTGATCTGGGCCAGTTCTCACTCTTATTTACAAAGTTCTGAAATCTTCCAAAAGGCGCCTCAAAAAATGTATTTTCTGAATGCATTTTTGGCTGCAGCAATGCAATTTTCGGTTTGTCAGAAACACAAAGTAGCCACATTTTTTACAAAAAAAATTTGAAGAGAATGTAAAAAACCGCATTCCGATCCGTCTTTATGGAAAAAATTCCGAACTTTTGGCCTTTTTAGTGCTTCATTGCCTTGACTATAATTAAAGAAATTAGAATTAAACATCGAGAATTATAAATATTGCCAGACTTGAAGATTTGGGTGCCTCACTGGGACCGATAGATCAATTTTAATGTACATTAGTGTCCACTTCCGGATTGATATATTGCCTAAAATTCCACATTAATGATGTGAAGCTTTCATCTTCTGAGCATCTCTCCTACTGGTCAGTTAAAAATTGAAACTAAATCACAATAGCTAATATTACTTTTGGAAGAGTTCATGAAATGTCGAATACTAAAGTAGCGAAAGAGTAACTCCCTGAGTGACTCTCGAGCGCTTATGTTAAGACTGAGAGTGTAATCACATGACTTGGATAAACCTTTGTTGCTGTTATTAACTGTTAGAAAATGTAGTGAGGAGAATGCGAATATCTCAAGTAATTAGTGCCTCTAGTTCGGGACGAACAGTTATCTACAATTTGTGAAAGTGGACATGTATTAGTAAACAGGTTAGGCTGCCGCTGGTGTTCTCTATGCTACCGCATCCCGCTCGGTTGAATGGGTGATTATTGGCGCAGCATCCCCTTCAACATCGTCCCGGAGACTTTGTGTTACGTCAGAACCGTTCTGGACTCTCCAGTGTAATCCAGGCCAAATTCCGTCTAACCGCTCCGGGCTCTCCAGGCTGATTAAGGCCTACTTCCCGCTACTTCAGGACCGTTCCGAGCTCCCTGAGCTTATCCAGACTTCGGCTTTTGTCCCTATTCAGATGTAAGGGCAAGAGATAATACTTGCCAGGAATTGGTTCGTATTGCGAGCATATGATGTAATTGGTTCGAACTACTATCGACTAGTTTTAAGACTATTTACACTAAAAGCCAATGTTAGTTTCCACAGCCCACGCCCTCACAGATTTTATAAAATTTAAATGCTCATTAATGAATCCTAGTGGAGGCATTGTGCATTTATTGTAAAGTGATATTATCTATAACTCGAAGCAACTTCCAAATAAAAACGTTATAACCTATTGTAAAACAAGGACATATGTCAGCATTAAAAAAAGGTAAGAGTGGTTAAGTTACTATCGGACCAAATTATTTACCAAGATGTAAGAGACTTGTCACATTCTCCCAGAGAAGTACCAGCTTTCACACCTAAGTCAAAATTTGGTAAAGCGAAAAGATGCGAAAATTTTAGATTCGTCAGCAATTCGTCGTACACTGAAGTTCTTCTCAAAACTACATATATAATATCCTTTAAAAAAATATGTCGTTTCTGGACTACCAAGAAGCATCTCAAACGGTTGACATGTGAGCTGTATTAAAACGGAAGAGTTGACGCCATAAAACGAATATATGACAAAGCTACTTTAGAAATACCACTACATCAGAAAGCGTAATGAAAGTAGAAAAACGAATAAAGCAAGACGACGTCTTCAAAGTTTTTACCTTGGTTCTACACAATTCACTAAAATATATATAATGAATTAGGCGACACATAGCAAATTTAATGTTTGGAGTTGATTTATTAAATGGTAAAGAACGAGCAATCATGAAAATATGTATTAGAGAATATTATCAAGAGTAGATCTACATTTGTACTAAAATAAGGTCAAACACACCTCAATTAACAGTGAGAATGAAAGAACAGATGAATTATCACAATTCATACACTTAAATGCAAAAATAAAGCTGAAAAAGGCAAATCAAGATGCTATCTGCGCCACACTTAAGCTCACATGAACGGCTTTCTGGTAGGTAAGGGATATAATTCACACTCAAACACACGCAAACAAACCATGAAATACCTCTGGGACTGAAAACACGTCTTTATAACCAATGAATACTGGTAGTAATTACATATAGGGCTGAAACATGAGCTTTCTAAAAGTCACGATGAAAACTAAAAGCGAATCAATTAGCAAAAAAGAACGCAAACACCCGGAATTACATTAGATGGTCATAAGACGAATCAATGAATAAGAGGAAAACCAAGGTTGATAATACAATACATAGAATAATATGATTAAAATGAGTAGTGGCAAAAACTCGAGAGAATAAATGGAGCAGCAACACCAGACGACTGAAACAACGGATTTATCTGATACGTGTAGGAGGACATTAAATGTGCTGAGTTAGTGATATAAAGTGTACAGCAGAACTATTGGATGAAGTTAGATGAATAGATAGATACGTGAAGAATGAAGGGATGGATGAAGCGCCGTTGAATAGAGTAACATTGCACAGGCAAATTAATAAAACTTCAGAACAAAAAATTTATACTTGCATTATACGAGTACTAACAAACACTATGGAAACCATGATGTTTACAAAATACACAACCCAGAAAGTAAAACGAGAACAAACAGCCATGGAAAGAAGGCATATGGCAGAAAAGTGAAAGAGCTACATACAACAGAATGAATAAGACAAAAAAAAATAGAAGTAAAAGTTATGGTATGAAAAAAATGGAGCAGGACACACTATGATAAATAAATTAATCGAACTCAATTCGTCGAAAAGCAATTCTTCGAACTCAATTAATTTGAAGCTCATCTAATCGAAACTAAATTAATAGAAAGGGCATAAATATCATTATGGATTTAATAAGTATATAATATAGTGTTTACCTATATATTCGAAAAAGAATGTTACTTGCAATACACGTTAAATACTCCACAATATTTTTGCAATCATCGTACCGATTTACAATTCTATTGAATCTCGCCATAGTGTTTATGTGTCTTGTTCTTGTGAAGTGGAGCTCACAATGCTGGGGGCTCATGGATGACTTCCATATTGTGTGAACCAATGGTAAGTTTCTCCGTTTGTCTTCTATCCATTCGCCCTATCTACGTATCCTTAAAATAATCACGTGCTTTTTGTCTTTCGTCGGGAAAATGATTGTAAAATGCATCAACAAATGCTAAAGCATGCAAGATCCTCAAGGCACAGAAAATTCCATAGCTATATATCACATCTTTGCTTAAAACCTTCACTTTGCATTTTTCTGTAAATACACTTAGTGAAATGGGAAAAACGTCCTCTTACTTGACACTCTGGAAAAGCTTTGATCAGTGAAGTTAAACGCCGCCTCCTCAAAATCGATCATCACTGACTTTGGCGACAGAATGATATCCAAATGCTTCTGAACAAATATCTAATCGAACAAACGTTACAAAATCGAACAAACGTTGATGCAAGCAAAAAACATTGTTTTGTTTAATTAGTCCTTTCGGTTAATTTAGTTTCGATTAGATGAGCATTCGATGAAACAACTCTTTCGATTAATTGAGATTCGAGTAATCTAGTTTTATTAATTTCTCCAACCAATAAATGATAAGTGAAGACATTATTAGCTTGGAGGCCTATAATAAGAAAAAAGGGAGTATGAAGACCATCACATTGTTGAAGAGAAGACTGAGTATCTCAACTGATGAAAGATGAAAGAGTGAAATGGAAAAATCACTCTCTTACTTGACAGTATGAAAAATCTTTGGTCAGTGTAGCTGTCTTCTCAAAATCGATTATCACTAACTTTGGCGACACTTTCATATCCAAATCCTTTAATATTTGAATATTATTCTTGTTTCTAAAGATATTCCCAACAAATGTGCAATCGAACAAATGGATTCGATTAATCGTCTCTATCGATTAATATAGTTTCGATTAGATGAGCATTCTATGAAATAACTCTTTTGATTAATAGAGCTTAGAATAATTGATTCCGATTAATTTTCCCCAACCAATAAAAAAAGGTGGAACTGGGGAGTTACCGATAGAAGAGGAGCTAGTTACATTAGCTTTATCGAAGAGGAGCAAATAGAAGAAAACTAATAAGGAACTCTAGTTAACCACGACAGACTAGTGGGAATTCACAAACTACGCGACGTTGTGGCTCATTTCAGCGTCGTGACGTTGGAATATACGGGTGAAAATTTGAATCAGTTTCTTTTCATTTCCCATATCCTCCAACGTAAACCTATGCGAAAACAATAAAATATCGGGTGCCGCTAATGAACGAAGCCGGGCCTTTGTGCATACGTGGCAGTCGACGTCGTCGTGTCCATAGACCACATTTCAAACGGAAATTTCAGTAAATTTGTTACAATTTTGCATATTTATGTTGCCACTTTTTCGATAAATATTTAACGTGGATCAATGAATCAAAAACAAACGTCTTTATAAACCCATTATCAACAGCTTGATGAGCGTAAAATCGTAAGTTATCACAGAACCGTTGATTGAAGATAAACCTCTTCAATCAACGATAGAACGAAATTTCAGTTTTGTGTTTATTAACAAATTTCTCAAAAAAAGTACTGCCATCACGTGGTAGAGGACACTATATTATTCATTACTGCAACATTTCATTAAAACTGGTAGAAAACTAACCGAAAACAATGGGTTCATAGATTTACGGTAGCGAGAGAACATCGATGGCGGTTACGTCGTGCTTGGGGTCAACGTGTAGCTGATAACCGGCTGTCGAATCGCCGTGCCGTCCGAACCGGCGCCTCAGATTTGCCTAGATCACCTTTTCAAAATCAAAGTTAAGGTGAAAAGAAATCATATTTTTCAAAAAGTATCAATGTAAAATGCCAAGATCATTGTTTGAACCGTGATTAAATGGCGAAAACTGCAAAAAAAATAGTTTTTTAAATGAATTTAAAAAACACGTACAAAAAGAAGTATTGGAATTTTTTCATCTTACAGGTTTTTGAAAAGGCTTCATTTTAGACCTGCTAAAAAAACTTATATGCAATTTATTTAAATAATTGCAAAAACCCGTCAAAATTTGAATCTGCAATAATCAAAGAAAATAACTATAAATTATCTCTAAACTTGAATAAAAAGTTGCATTTTGCTATCCTTAAGAATCCCTTAAAATTTGGTTAAAAAATATTAATCAGTTTACGAGTTTTTGTATTTGTTTATTAGAAAGTGCCTTTTAACCTAAAAAGCGCGGATGTTGCGGTCATAGTGGAGAACTTTACAACGGTTCATTTTATTCACTCTCAACCACCCCCCCCCCCAAAAAAAAAAAAACAAAACTTAATTTCACATAATTTGTCTAATTTGTTTATAAGGTTTTTCGTTAATAACATTGCGAGGAATATTGATTTCAATGTTGTTTTGATATTCGTGTTCCTGGTAGTTTTTCACGAATTATATAAAAAAAAAGTTGACCTAGGATAATTTTCAACCGAGATAGCCGTTTTATTTAAAAAATTCACGATTTGTTTATTTATCAACAATAAAACTAGAAGCTGCACGTTTCTAAAAAAAAGTATCATTTCTTTTCACCTTCACTTTTATTTTGAAAAGGTTTCTTCCTGAAACGAATTACTGTATACTGCCTTTTTATTTGACTTGGCTAGAAAACCAACGAGAGAAAGGAAGAGAGCGGGATAACTTCCATTCTCTCTGCGGCGTCGCTAAACGGTGTCGGTCGCATTTTTCTGTCACTTTTTATTTATTCACTCCTGTCAGAGTAAGCTAACATTAAAAGTTTCATTCAACAACGATGAAGATATTGATGGAATGGAAGCGTATAATGGGAAAAGGGGCGAGAGAAGGCAGAAGATTATATAGGTAAAGACAAGACTCAAGAAGATAAACTCAACTGATGAAAGACGAAAGAGAGTTGAAGAAGGAGAACGTCCCAATGGACCAGACGCGGTACAGGCCATCTCGACATTCTACCTTTAAGGTAATAAATGTTAATACACCAACTCAACACTACAGAAAACATATAGTCGCAACTAATGGCATCAACTGACAGGCCAAGACTTAAAGCTTAAGCTTAAACGCCTTAAACCGATTAACACAATTTTCTAGTTACAATATACAATACACAATAGATTTTCTACACATTCTACAGCAAATTCTGATGATGCCTATTAGGCTCAGTGAGTAAATGTTTGATCCTTGCCCCCGTGCGTTTCCAACGTACTTCCGAGAGTATCACATGACGTTCACGTATCAGAAAGCTTCCCGAAACTTGCATGACCCACATGAAATCACCTGAATCGACAGATAGCCTTCCGATACAATTCGGTGTCGAGATGGTGAATTATACTTTACAACATCGTCCTGCCTAGTGAGTGGGTAATAAAGTGTCGAGATGGCTATGCCGTGGTTGCGAGTTGGCCTGTCGGCGTAGGGTGCTCCGTATCGAGCTGACGTATTTACTGGGTGATCAAGAATGACTGCTTGAGTTGGCAATCCTACCTGGAGGATTTTTTTGCCTAAGGGTTAGCGACGCTACATTAGGCATTCCAACGACCTGTCAAAAGTAAATCCAATATGGCCGTTGGGGGCAAACAACTTGGTTATGTCATCTCTGACTATTGATTGAAAAGTGTTCCATTTTATGTTTTTGAGAGTGAGTTAAGTTGTTTTCATATTTTTAAAGTGTACAGTACCGTTTTATCGAACAAAGATGCTCTTGTATGCTTTCATTTGTGCTTTGCTGTAGTAACTATGGGTTAAAACTAAATATGAAACGATATCCATGTTGGCATGCATGTTAATTGGTGACAGGTGACAGGCGGAACTCCGTGAATAGAAAAGTCCAAATCTTCAACTTTCAATGTAAATGGATCCACATTATTGATTAACTTCAGCTTCTTTAGATAACTGTAAAAATATATATAGAAACGCAAACACAAAACTTTAATAAGTATTTTCGAGCTTACCGTTCGCCAACATGGCGAATTTCCAACAAAAATGTCTTTAAATATTCACTCTGCATCTTAAAAAGTATATAAGCACTAACAAAACCGATAAAACTTTCTAAAAATCACCTTTTCACCAACAAACAACACAACCATGAACCATGAACACTCTCTTATGGCGTTGTCAAACTGTCAAACTTTGTTTGCCCCCAGCCGCCATATTGGATATCACGTGGTTTGGAATGCCTAATTGACAAAAATTTGACATAACAATCAGCGATAAGATTTAGGTTATGTGAATAGAAATTAACGCTCAAAATGAAACTCGAAATACAGAACAATGATTTAATGAAACAGCTAAAGTTAATGCTCAAAATGCCCCCCATTTTGGTCCAGACATAAATTAACTCTTCTTTTTAGGCTCTCGAAGATATTCATCACCATATTGGGGGTAATGTTTGCCACTTCTTGAACTATTGCCTCTAGCAGCTCTTCTTCAGTATGCAATATGTTCCTAAAGACATTGTCCTTCAAGAGCCCAAATAACGAAAAATCTAGAGGAGTGAGATCTTGACCTGCTTGGCCAAATGCCCTGACTAATTACTCTGTCACCAAAATTCTCTCTTAAATATCCCATAGTAGCACGAGCCGTATGTGCCCTTGCAGAGTCTTGTTGGAAATATCCAATTTGATGCTCTTCGTTTGTTAATTGGTTTATAAAAGGCCTCAAAAGGTATTGGATATATCTCTCCGAATTGACGGTAAAATTAAAAAATATCGGCCCATACACCCGCGTCCTTAAGACTGCCAACCAAACAGCAACTTTAACTGGGTGCAAATGTGTCTCTCTGATAGCATAAGGATTTTAACCTAACCAAATTCTGTAATTATGTTTATTCACATAGCCGTTGAGATGAAACCAGGCTTCGTCGGAAAAGAAGGTTTTGTCAAGGATATCATTATTATTTAATATGTCATTGAACCAATTGCAAAACAAAACTCTCTGCGGGTGATCAGGAGGGGTTAATGACTGGACGATGGAAATTTTGTAAGGGTGGTACCTACTTTCATTTCTTTTTAAGCACAGTGGAGCAACTTCCATATGATAAACCTGTAAAACTGTGAATTAGAACAACATGGAAAAGTGGAAGTCTTATGGGTAAGAATTAAAATTGGTTGAATAGGAGGCATAAGGACCAAACCTGTTTGAAGGGAGAGCTTTCTTAAGGATTTGGGAGGACTTGTTTGCGTTCGAGTTCTGATATCCTCGACAACTTCCTCGTTTAGAGTGGAAGGTCTACCAGTTGATTTTTGTTTGCGTACGCTCCCTGTGTTTAAATAACGTTCAACTACTCGCATGCAATGTTTCAGAAAGACAGCAAAAGTGAACAAAGTCTCCGGAAACAACTCCTGAAATTGCTGGTATGTCGCTTCGAGAGAGTACTTGGGTTATAAATCCCGCTTCGAAAGTACGCCATTCCAATGAAAATTTCTTGTTGTAACGTAAAAGCCATTTTAAATAATTAAATTTGAAAAGAATACCAGAAATTTGAATTTGAAATAGCAAATTCAAATTACCAGTTGTACCATTTAAAAATGAAATTCAGCATTGCCAACTCAAACAGTCATTCTTGATCACGTTGTACAAGGCAGGTGTTTACAACACCTTCCTACCTAGGGGTAGTAAAGTACCGAGATGGCGTCCGCCCTCCAGACGAGATGGAAATATTTAAAGGAGGCTCGACCCCTAAGAGTATAAGGGTAGAAACGACTACCTAAAGTAGGCGAAGCGCAAGTGATCCCAAACTTACTCGGAGTCTTTCTTCTGATTCTCCGGTATCTCGGCCTCGTAGCTCGGCATGTAGAACTGCGGAGCTCTCTTACCGCCCACGATAGAAAGCCTCTCCTCGGGCGTGCTCTGGAACCTCCTGTCGTCGACCCTGCCGTTCTGGTCCTCAGCCTTGACGTAGAGCACGTACTCCATGTCGAGCTGGAACAGGTCCGTGCCCCTCGTCCTGACCACTCCCGACCTCTCGTCGACCTCGAACCTGCCGCCGGTCCTGTCCCTCACTATGAAGTAGTGGATGTTGTGGTCGGTGTCGGGGTCGCGCGCCTGGAGCGTGAAGACGGGCGTGTTGGGGGGCGCGTTCAGCTGCACCACCGCCTGCATCGGCAGGGGACGGTTTATGAAGTAGGGCGGCTCGTCGTTCACGTCCCTCACGTGGATGATCACGCGCTGGTTGTCGGTGTCTGGAAACGAGAAACGGGGGCGAGGGTGAGATCAAATCGTAAGGTAACGTTGCGTCACGCTCCATCCAAACTTAATTTAAGAAGACATAAAAGTACGTGTACGACCCCCTAAATCTACACAGCGAACATGCCGAAAAGTAAGTCGTGAGTCGTAAATTTTAAGTCCATTGTTGCGACGCATTTCGCTTTCACTATTCTATTTCAATTTGTATTCATAACTAGCCCAAAACAAAAGAGACATCAAAACTCGAAAAAACTTATTATAGGAACGTACAACATTAAAACAAAGAGCACACAAGCACACAGAGAACTGGAGGCTGAACTCATAGTCGCGTCAAATTAGCATGAAAAAAGTGAAAACCGGCACCTTTTTTCGGAGATAATTAACCAGGTTGCAACAATTGAAAAATTAGCAATTACGTGCAACAACCTCGTGGCGAATGTTCTTCACATAATGTTAGAGTTATTGCAAAAAAAAAATCTGGTGTCCTAAAAGGGAAAATACCAACTGAGCGCACGGTCAATTTAAAACACTACCAACTGAGCGCAATGTCCGCGAAGAGGCATGTCGAACTGAGCGCGCCTACTTGGGTCGGATTTAGGCCCTTCCAGAAGGGTCCAGGCCAACTGGACTGTGAACCCTTGGGATAATAAAAGTCGACCGGCCATCTGAGCGGTGACGTAATTAGGTAAATTTCAACGCACCCTCTTGAGACAGGCCAACTAGCCAGTGTATCTACCTGTTATTAATTGTGTCCCTTTTAAGGATTACTGTTCCTATTTTAAGAGGAATACTTGGACTTTCATTAAAACTTAGTTATAATTTGCGGTATTTGATCCTTGCCCCCTTGCGTTCAGATATTGCGTATTCAGATACCTACTATACTATAAAATGTAATTATTTAATTAATTATTGCACCTCTAAAATGCAGTAACTTCCACCGCTCAGTTGGCCTATCTTCCTTGGCCAGTTGGCCAGTCGATACTCATTGACACTGTCCAGTTGGCTTGTCAAACTTAATTGTAAATGTTACCTAGGGGCGTTGATTGATCAACGCTAGGGTCATAAAGTGGCCAGTTGGCTCCCCTTCCAGGATCTGGTCCTTGGACCATGTGGTTTTATTTTAATGATACAACTCAAATACGTATCCCGTAATAAGATAAAAATAATAATAAGCGCGCGCTCTATCACGTAAGTTGTGACCGTCATAAAAGTGGTTCAGGTAGTCGCCCGCAAATGCGCTCAGTGACGTGATCTCGCACTAGAAAATTTGACCGCGCGCTCAGCTCGTAGTCGTCCTTCTAAAGATTCTGGGAGTAGAGTTATTAATTTGTTACTTAGCGAGGTTGCAACAATCGAACAATAAACAACAATTTGCAACAATCTTGTGCCCATGGTTTGCCATAAGAAGCCAGCGATATCGGAAAAAAATCCGGTTCAGTAGTGATTTCAGGCGTTGAGTTATTAATTTGTTAATTAGCCAAGTTACAACAATTTAGCAAAAGTTATAAATTTAACACCAAAGTGATAAAGAGGGACGTTGAAAACCCTCAAGAGAACAATTCCCAGACATTTTCGTTGAACCGTTTGTGATATTTGCCATATGTTCATTAATACTCTAACAAAAATGGGTCATTTGTTAAATAAACAATTAAACATTTGCGAGCGTACAGAAGTTAGATGTACATTTTGTTATAGGCGATTCCCTGAACATTTTGTAGAAAACCACATCTCAATCAGATCTCTCCAAAAAAAGTTGCCAGTAAAATGGTAATTTGACGCGACTATCACTAGAATAAACTGAGACACCATGGAGTTGTGTGAAACGAGAATGTCTGAAGAGGAAAGTTTGATATTGAAATCAGGACATTTTATGTACCAGAATAATTCAGAAACGAATTACAAATAGGTATGGCGGAGTAGCATTTCTCATAAACCGCAGAATTAAACACTTGATAACCAAATTCTGTCCCATTTCGGAAACAGTCATCTATCTCACTTTGAAAATTACTCACAGGTACGACTTACAGCTTATACATGTGTATACACCTACGACGGACTCATAAAATGAAGAAATAGAAAAAAAGGGGTAAAGAAATGTTAGGAGTTTGTCAGAGAGCAATGAAACGTGTAATGCTTGGAATGAGCCTTGGAGATAAACTGAGGAATGAAGATATAAGGCGTAGAACGAGAATCCCATTGGTAGTACAAAAAGTGGCTCGTGCAAAATCGCAATGGACTGGACATTTGGCAAAAGGCATGAAAACAAGCGCTTCATGTCATTATTGTTAAGATGGAAGCCCAGATTATAAAGAAGAAGCGTGGGAAGGCCACCCCAACGACGAGCAACCATAATCAGACAGTTGCTGGAACAAACTGGGGTTACGGATCGCAAGACCGAAACATATGGGGACAAGTGGCACAGGTTTACGTTCAGCAGTGGATGGATAAAGACTGACGACGATGATGATAATGATGATGATAGTAAACTAACTAATCGCCAGGCAATATCAATGAAACGTCTCCCCACAAACCAATTTTAGCTGTACAGAAAATGTAAAATGAGAAATAGAGAAATTTTAAATATTCCTGCAAATCTTAATGGAATTCAGTATAACTGTGATTAACGTTTCTTTATTGTTTTTTGTTAATTTTTGATTACTGTAGTGCCCATTATGAAATATTAGTATTGATTCCAACGCGAATAATTTAAAATTAAACAAAGTCACTGCACATTAAATTGTCGCTTGACTGGGGCATAATTGAAGAAAACTATTCTCCGCAAACATTCAACTTTGATACACTCACAACATTCCTAATTGTGTGGGTAGATGCCTCAATTCGACACACTGTGATTTACTGGTTTATTACAATTATATATCAATTTTCATCTGCCCCGGCCTAGTTTTCCAACACTTGGAAAATTCGACTACAATTTAAAAATCTAACTCTGTAAACTGCATAGTCCAGTCATCAGCCATTATCGCGTGGAATTTTGGGAAATAAGGTCGATTTCATTGAAAATTGGGATTTAGGTAGTATACATAACATTCCTCAAAGTTGAACTTGTGCCGAAGTGTGCTTTTTCCCTAGAGGTGGAAATCACCCCTTCTAAGGGGTAAGAAATTTTTTTAATCAAAATACACCCGGAAGTCGATAGATTAATCAATTCTAAGTAACTTTTGATCTATACAGTTTTTTTGTTAAGTTGATATTTTTCGAGTTATTCACGATTGAAGCTACAAATATTTCATTAAAAAACGAATGTTTTTTAACCGTTTTCAACCAATATAATTTGAAAATCTCTCATTTTATCGGAAAAAACCATCAGAACAAAAATGTAGTTAGTAAAAAAGCAAAGAGACGCGTTTTTGAATGACCTCTATAAACCTAATAAGGGCTGAGTATTTCTCGTTAAAATATGGTTATTCTTCGAGAACCGCGAAATTAAAAATTTTCAATCTTTAATAACTTGAAAATGGTAAAATTTTCGGGGAAAACTCAATAAACATTTTTTAAAATACATAAAATACCCTTCACAATGAGCACTGATGTAAGTCTTTTGCATAGGAATTAAGTGATTTATAACAAAAATACAGTAACAACTTATTTTTTTATTTTTAAATTAAAAATTACACTCTCGTCATTACCACCCTAATAAAAATTAAGTGAAACCCACTTGCAATGAACTTTATTTAGGTATTATTTATACGATCTATGTGGCTTAACCACATAGATTAGTAATTAGTAATTTTAAATTTAAAAATAAAAAATAAAGTTGTTACTTTATTTTTGTTATAAATCAGTTAATTCCTATGCAAAAGACTTACATCAGGCTCATTGTGAAGGGTATTTTATGAATTTTAAAAAATGTCTATAGAGTTTTCCCCGAAAATTTTACCATTTTCAAGTTATTAAAGGTTGAAAATTTTCAATTTCGCGGTTCTCGAAAAATAACCATATTTTAACGAGAAATACTCAGCCCTTATTAGGTTTATAGAGATCATTCAAAAACGTGTCTCTTTACTTGTTTATTAGCTACATTTTTGTTCTGATTGATTTTTCCGATAAAATGAGAAATTTTCATGTTATTGGTTGAAAACGGTTAAAAAACATTCGTTTTTTCAATGAATAATGTGTAGCTTCAATCGTGAATAACTCGAAAAATATTAACTTAACAAAAAAACTGTATAGAATAAAAGTTACTTAGAATTGATTGTTCTATCGATTTCCGGGTTTATTTTGATTAAAAAATTTCTTACCCTTTAGAAGGGGTGGTTCTAAGGGGTGGTTTCCACCCCTAGGGAAAAAGCACACTATGGCACAACTTCAACTTTGAAGAACGTTATGTATACTACCTAAATCCCAATTTTCAATGAAATCGACTTTGTTTCACAAAATTCCACAGTAATACGGTATTTTAACGCTGATGACTGGAGTAGCAGTCCGACCATGTGTTTAACTATAACCCTTCAGGGTATAGCGACCCGAGATTACCACCATCATACACAACCTCTATTTTCTCGTATCACATAATGAACTTCGCAATCCAAGGCACCTACACATCTTCGACTGAATGTACCGAAATCCAACTAAACTTAAATACGCCAAAGAAATAACTTCATTGAACTTTTGGTGTGAATTATCCTCGTAAATTATTGAAAACTTAGAAAACAGGTTTTCATGGTTTTAAGAAAATCCCTGAAATAATTATGCCGTCGAGTTAGTTATAGAAATTTTAGAACAATTTTGCAATAATTGCCAATATTGTCACGCTTAGGAGCCTGATGGATTCTTAAGTATGCACGGTTTGGGGGTTGTATCTGTGACAAATTTGATTAAACAGATTAAATAGATGACATTTATTTGGCCTACCAGCAAAAGAATTAGCTTAAATAGAGAAGAGAAAGAAACTGAAGAAAACATAAAATAAATAAGTTGATCACTTAAAGGAAGATTAAGTTAACGAATGCAATAGGTTCCATGATTCGGAGATTGATGAGGGAGTAACACATCACGACAGAGCAGAGTGATCGTTCTATGGACATCTTGACAGTTCTGTAGTACCTTTTCAGTATTATTATTTTGCATTCTATGTAATTATTTTAGAGATGTGTCTATTTACTTAAGTCAAATAAAATTAAAAATCTAATACATATGACAAAACTGAATAAACGTTACCTAGTTACAATAAATGAACATATGCATCTGCCATAAAACAAACATTCTGGTTTGTGGACAATGTGTGTCTTTCTGTCTGTATTTTTCGTTGTATTACAGATTGTCTGCGAATTCAATTAATGAAACATGTAAAATTAATTAGGTCGTTAAATATCATAATAAAGGCATACTATTTTTAGTATACAATTTTACTTATGAAACAAGTCAACTACCTAAACTTACTTTAGAATCAACAATTTGTGAAGCAATTTTCTATTTCGTATTAATTTTACAGATTAATTTTACCTCCCAATTTTGGATTTCATAACTAAAATGTACTTTATGTAAAAGAACTTTACTTTTGACAGAAACATTCCACTTCACTTTTATGGTGAGAAAATTTCTCATAAATCGCACTAGAAAATTACAAATTATTTTTTACATTATATAAAAGCGATATTAAAAAATTTAGACAATCAGGCGTGAACAATCTTTACAAATTGTTTACTCAAAACAACAGGTGAACATTTCAAATGTCCATTGCCGTTCAACGATCCCACTCGTGTTGTTACAAAGAATGGCAATATTGATTAGTAGAGATGGCGGCGACAACCAGACGGCGCAATAATATCTATTATGCTTAATGTATTTTATTATACCTCAAAAAAACTTTGGAATCAGTACACCAGCTTGGCCTGAAAAGAGGGAAGCACGTATTATCAAGGCTAGCCCGGTAAAACTTGCTATCGGCATATGCACTAATGGTGCGTTAGTTAACAATAAGTAGAGTGATACTTAGGGGCTTCAATTATGTCCACGTCATATAACAAAATAACGACAAATGGTTTGAAGTGAAGTGAAATTATGCGCAGCGCTTTGTCGCTTTAATGGCTTTAAAGTGACAGGTGTCTCTTCATTTTTAACCCTTAAGTTGTCAAGCCATAGATCATAATAGAGTAATTACACCCTGCTTAAGGGCGCCTGTAACAACTTAGAAAGACACTTACCAGCGTACAAAAGTTTACTGATTGTAAATTATAATAACTATTATAATTATCTGGTGTTATTGAAAACAAAAAAAAGTTAAATGGATAGTAAATGCATTATTTATGAAAAGAAATTGCAAATAATGCAACCACCATATTTTTCAAAATTTTCGTATGCAATCTTTCATTTGGCTAATTTTCATATTTGCAACGTTCAGCTCCTTAAACTCACGGTTGATTTTCAAATATAATAACTATTCCGGATGAACCTCATCACAATTTTTATCAAAGCACAGCATACCTTCGGAGATCAGACAATGTTATACAGTAAAACATGTGCCGCAAGCATAAACTCTCTAAAGCTAAATTACAAAGCTTATAATATTCTCGACAAACGCTTTAGCAACATATCCTTATTGGAAAGAAATTTCTGAAAACGTTCATCAACTCTCCCGACTAAACTGAACGTACCTTCAGTTTTTCGTATTCTTTAAAGGAAAGAAGCTGTATACTCTCGTTGTATCCAATAAACTCGCCAAACAACAACGTTGCTATGCAATTAAATTCCGTTCAAAGTTAAGCGGAAAAATTCTAATTTACTGTTTACCTCAATTCGTGAAACTCCAACTTTTCCATCACTTCGAATTTATAACATTTAATCGCATCAGAGAGAATTATCTTCGAGTCGTAATTATAAAATTCATCAAGTCAAACCAATTTCTTTTACTCATTCTATGGGTTACATTTAAAAATGTTATTTTTAACGCCGTTAACATAAAGCACAGAAAAAATACTAATGGCATTAAGTGTATAAATCTTTTTGTTTCCTGAAAACACTTTGGCTTCCAAAGGGAAAAAGCATATTTTCTTCGGGACGAGCTTTTATCGTTTATTAAAAAAGTTTTAGTAAAAGTCGATAGATAACCTGCAACTTTCTGCCATTATCTCGTATTTTTCGCCATAAGCTACAGTTTTCATGCCATAGTCCTTAAAACAGATGATAATGTTTAAGCTCGAATTAGAAATATTGAAATACATGGAGCACTGAGAAAGCAATCGGTAACAAGCAAAGCTTACTTCGAGAACAACTTTTGGCGATTTTGTCGAAACAAAAGGATATAAGAAACGAAGCATTAAAAGGTTTTAAAGTACATCGCAACATTCTTTAGGTATGACCCCTTGTTTTGTTTCAAATATTAAATCATACTGTTTAATTTTTGTTAAACTCAGCGGAATTATTGGAGTTCCAATGTTTATGCAATATGTATTTGTATCTACATGAGCACAAACCATGGCTCCGGCCAACAAATAATAATCCCCGCGAGTCTCGCCAAGCCGATTACTCTACAGAGTAATCCCTCCTATAATGCCCCTAACAAAATTTATTCCGACGATTATTATATTCATAAAGCCGGCATCAGGCGGTAGCACACTTCCTACGATCCAGTTTATCGTGAACGTTGGGGCTACCTGTACCTCTCGCACGTGCTCTATGGTCGATCTTCCATGAAGGGGGGCGAGGGTTATTTTAAAGTCTAAATTGCCTTTCCCTTTATGTATCGATCGACCCTTAACCCAGTTATAAACCAAGAATGGTCGAGCTAAAATGACTCGTTGAGGAATAATTAAAAGTTATTTGATTGTTTCCAATTCGCTTTTATCGTTAGGAGCGCTTTGAATGATGAAATTACATTGCCTTTGATTTGCATTTATATTTGTCTTTCCTCATCTACAAGGTTTGGATTCCGGGAGACTTGGGAAATATGGACGTTTGACATTGTTCCAAAGTTATATTGATTAACTTAAAACCAAAACGTTGTGAGAGTTTATTAGGGGCGAACGGAGGAAGCACAGATTACATAATGAAGTTGAAGAAAAAAATGTATACCTTTCTGAGTAATTACTTTAGAAGTTTTTAGCATAATTTAAGAAGGTTTGACTTTGTTGACTTATCTTCTCTGGGGTACTTTAATTATCACAGCATTATTTGATTATTCAATAGCGACACAGGAATGAAATATACGAAATACATGCAATCACAGTATTAAGACAGTTTTAATTACGATAAGCGCAAAATCATGCTCCTATTATCTAAACTATCTATCACATACTTACATTTTAGTCCTGGGGAGAAGCATGAAAAATAAAAAGTGATTTACTACCGGTTTTCTTAAGATCCATCATATAAACACATAAACCATTTTTAATTCAGCACGAGTTAAGATCCAATCTCTCCAGCTGAATTATTATTATATGCTTACGGGGGTGTTTTTTATAAATAATTCACGTACTATTGGTCCCAATAGGGTGCGAGCGGACGTGTGTATGTGTGTACTAGACCTTAAATTTTAACGTACGCCGTATCTGAGAGCAGGATCTGAAAACGCGCCCCTAAATTAATGAACTTTCAGCATGGAATAATGTTTGTGGAACCACGATTGCTTTCCGGGCGAGAAGAAAGGACGAATGATAAACATCCGAGATTGGATAAAGTAATAAATCGCGATCCCATTCCGTCGATTGGTTCTCTTTTTCCTTAATTTGGGAACCGCCGCATTCTGACAAAGAATGAAAAACCGTTTGCTGTCTCGTAAAACTTAATTGTTTTCCTCGGGCCGATCGATCTAGGAAACATTCATCTACTACATTATTTCACGTAAATAAAAACAGGGTGAATTAATGAAACAATTGTGAAATATTGAATAAAAAACACCTTTTCAGTGTCATCGTTATTAATAAATAATACGTTTTGATGAAAACATAGCCTTTAATTGGAAGTATAAAAATAATTTCCAAACAGTCATATCAAAAATGATATTGAACACTGTGAGGGTGAAGGAAGCTTGTAACGCGCTTTGTGCGGTTACTTGTGAGATTTGGCGCTGGGACGGATTTCGGGAGTTCGGAAAAGGGTTTTAAGAGTCGGTTTTACGGTTTTGCTCGGGCGCCAGATTTTTAAGGGTTTTCTCTCTCGGGAATATGCCTAGGTAATTTACGAACTCAGGAGATTACCAGGGTTGTCTGTAGAAATGAAACACACGCTCAAAAATAGAAAATCCTAAATTATTTTATTTCCAAAAGGCAGTGAAACACAATTCGTACGACTAACACCTGTTGGCGCTAGGTCGTCGAACGGAGATCGGCAAAAACTTATTTACAATTATTTATGTATTTCGGAAAGGAAACACACAAATGCGAAAATATTATTATTATCACAGTTGGAGAGAAATAAAATGTATTCTAAATAACAGTGAGAAGAGAAGAAATTATTTTAACAAATCGAAAATGCGGAAACGGAAAGTGGAAATATTCTTACAAATATTTAGAACCTGAAATATGAAAAACCCTCTTAATACTGAAAATGCGAAAACGGAAAATGATCCTAACAACTTCACAATGAAAGAGAAATAGCTAAATACATTCGGTAGTGCGGCTTTTACATATCGACAGAGCGAGAGCGTGTGAGAGAGAGAATACGGTAGGCGGGAATTAACTTTTCCTCAACGCGACGACGGAAAAATTAATTCCGGGCGGTGGGAAAAACGGAAGTATCCACAACCGCCGGTTTAACACGTAGTAAACGTTCATCCACAGATAGCTTATATCTAGCGGTCGGTACGCTCACAACGAAAAATCACAGACAACGTATAGCCTACTAGCTAGCGGTCGGGGACGCTTTCACAATAGACGAATAACCACTAATAGCTCGGACGGCTTAAGACTATCGGTCGGGGACAATGCACAATTTACGTACACTCACAAATAACAAATTATTCGGCGGCTTATAACTAACGGCGGTGACGTTTACAATAGACAGATAGACGGATCGACTTGCTATAAACAAATCTTGGTTCTCACCTTGGGTTAACTCGGGCAAAGAACACTGGAGGGGGCGAGTGGTTTATATAAATTTAGTCTTGATACTTAAACGATGGTAGATTGAACATTGCCTGATCGGCCGCCATATATTTGAGGTAGGTTCGATTTTACGATGAATTGTACGGTGGGTGGTCTACCCTCGACTCTCTAAAATCGGCTTTGTTACAAACTTCTTTCAGAGGTGATTCTGATTACAGGTTTAAGACATAAATTAAAAGACTTAAATTAATCTAATCTGTCTCACGTCTCACCTTCATATGTAGACATGTGATTATTAATTGAGGCTTTTAGGAAATCTTAGCAACATCGATTTTAAAGAAACAAAGCCTGAGTTTAGTACAGCAACGATTTCATCAAATTTGAAATAACGCTTAAGAAATTAAATTTATTTTGGCAACAGGTAATAAATTAATTAATTCGATTATTCTTTACCACACCACACTGACTGTTCCAAAGCAATCGGTGGGGTAAATCAGACATTAGTTATCCTCAAACTTACTCTAATTGGTTTTAACCTATCATATGCTTGATGAAACCTACCATTTTAGGTGTCCATAGATATTTTCAGGCATCTTATCAAAGGATTATTAGGTTTTTTTTTGAAAAATTATTGAAATTGTATGATTTGTAGTTCATGATTTGGAACATTCAATGGTTTCTTGGACTTCGAACCTCACATCTCACAGATTAAACTTAAGTCTTAAAAGCTACTAGGTCTTATAAAACGCAACTGATTTTAAATACATAGGAAATTAAATCAAGCTTCACTCGTCCTTTACTTATCTTATTTCGATTGTAAATTCAACTCAAATTTATGAAATCTATTGGATTTACGTCCTCTATATCACAAATGCCTATATATCTATTATTTACATACAATATATACCTTACTAAGATAGGCAGGAGTTCATTTTAAACAACCAATTTCGAAATTTGTTGGAAACAAAAATTGTTAGTGTTGATCTACAATATTTCCAATGATCACACGATGCAACAGATATTTTGTAAAACTTGATTAAACTATGAAGTATGCCTAAATTATCCACCAAACACTTTATCATACTTGAATCTTAGACTTATTGATATAGGAATATAGGTAAAGTTAAATCACTAAGTGCTGGTTGCAATAATGATATTCCATCCCAGTTCAAACTTACTATATTTTAATTTGATATCTATCCTGTCATAGTGCATCAATGTTTATATTTGGACTTACTTATTTGGATTTTTATTGTTCAATATTGTAACATACTAATGAACATAATATAATTAATAGTTCATATAATAAATATGATAAAGCATTGATATACACATTGCAATCATTGTAATTATTTTGTAACATAGTAACATGTAATCACGTAAGACAGTTGTTTAAATAATGTTTATTTTAGCTCTTCTTTAGGGTTTGTATTACATTAAAATGCTTGTAATGTTCGTTGGTACGTTTCAAACTATTTTACTGATCTTATAGCTTATATCTTAGTTATCATGAAATAACTAAGTGACCCAATATGGTCTACTAACAGCAGAGAAGCAGTAAAGTAGAGGACGTTTACTATGAGATAGATCTATACTTTAGAGATTTACAACCATTTTAGTGTAAATCTCGTGTAAACTACAATAATTTGTAAGAGGTTTTTACTCTGGCAGCAGAATAGCACGCATTTACCTATTTGCTTTTTCTCGCTTCTCTGACTTTAAACACCGCCCTGCTTAAATCAAATTACACATCTATCTAGTAGCCCACTTTTAGTAAATAGCTGCTATCTTTCGTATTGCAAATAACAAAACTAGTAAAAAAATTGTCGTTTTGTAAATAAAATAGAATAAGTATAATTGGAGTGTGCCACTTAGAATTTTCCAACGTTTCCCTTTTGTAAGTAGTTTTTTCTTAAGTCTCCATTATATTTTTAGAACGTCCTAGCATTCTTCCGAAACAACTACCCGAAGAAATTTGAAAATACCTTTCAAATCTGGCGCCCGAGGCAATCGGTACCACAATACCGTAAATCTCTAACTCCGAAAAACGGCCAAATTTGCCAAGTAAGAGCCCCTTTGTTTTTATAATGCCGCAGACGACGACAAAAGAGCATTACATATTTGCCATTGGTGGTTTAAACCATGTGTTATGAGAAATTACGTTCAGAAAATGAATTACATCTCTTCTCATCATTTTCTATATTAACATCTAAACAGAAGGATGACATTGATAATCAAAGTTAGAAAACAGGTTCATTCAACCCTTCGTTTGATTGTTACTACTGCCTTCACAAGGTAAGGGCACTTCATCAACAGTTCCATGGAAAATGATAGAAATTATGTTCCTGTTTTCTTGTTTTTTTTTCCTGTTTCAACAATACCTGTTTTTAAAACATTCGGATCGTAACCTTCTCTTAGTTCTCTTCGAAATCTTGTAGAAGATCTAGAAATCATGGTATTCTTGGGAGATGGTTCATGCATTCGCGTTTATGTTCCACGGGTATGTTCCATCCAGTTTTCCAGAGAAATAATCTAAATTTAGATTGTTCATGTAAACGTGTTGTGGGCCTAATTCTTGGACTTTTCTGAAGATACTCTGGCAGAAATGGTAACCTATTAGGTGAATATGGTATTCCAATAGGAAAATGATTACATAATCGCCTTCTTGAAGTCATAGTCTACATACTTTAAAACTATACTTTTAATACTATAAAAAACAGTTAGGATTTAGTCAGAAGGTGATATAAGAACTGATCACATAGAGCTGCTTGAACAATTGAGACATCAGAGAAAGATTTTCATACAGACATTGGACGCTGCGGCTAAGTACCATAAGCAGATATCATGTGGGGATTTTATTCAAGAGGATACTATTCCCGGAGGTTTTTCCATGGGTTTTGCTGCCGGCAAATTTCCGGAGTTTTCCATTCTATAGTACTACCACAGTCTATAATACTATCTAAACTGTGGTACTACTGGACTGTAGGAAAGGGCGAACGAAGAGAGTCAAAAGTCTAAATTATCTCTATAAATTATAATAATGATAATAATAATAATAATAAAATAATTATTCAAAAAAAGAGGAAGTTAATTCAATGAAATTTTTGAGGGAGAAATAGTATAGGCACTTGTCTATTAAAATGGTTTGATTGAGCCAGATAGCGAGGGTGAGGTGGATTGACTGACCGATTGTCTGAGACCGATTGACATCGAGGCGACGGCACATATGGAACATAAAACTAACATATAAACTAAACGACATTGAGTAACTCATTCTCTCTAACAACTTATAGAAAATAATAATAAATTCTATTATTTAATTCTTGATGAAGTTATAGGATCAATAATTAAAGCAAATATAAAATTAGACAGTATAATACTTAATCGCCTTTCTCTCTATTTTCGACTGGTTGTGCAATGGATATTAGGGAAGGTAATGCGCGAAGTACCCTGCCTTGAGATAAAAGGTGGCACTGTACTAACAGTGACTAACTAACGTTTCGAATTCCAAATAGATACAACTACGATTATTACTCAGTTTTAAATACCAAATGGTTAATTATTAAAAACGTTAATTAGCTAATCAACTGTAGAAGAATGATTGGCTCAGTGATAAACTCACCAATTAGTGACGTCTTTTAATTACACAGTTCAATATTATTGTCTTTTCGCACAGGAGAACGGCTAAACCAACCACACAACAAACCACAAATGCTTATTAAGGGTGATCGAAGACTAAAACACACAGGCAAGACTTTATCTATATCACAACGTTTTTCTTTATCTTTTCTTTCGAGAAGAACCAACCTCTTGAATTGGATTCAGATCAAATTCTACTTTTAGAAAAGAAATTTCAGTCGCTTAGCTCATGTAGCCACTTAACGAAGTGTTACAACCTATATGTTTTACTGTGTCATTTCTCCACGCAAAGTATAAATAAAAATTGAACGGTAGAAAGAATGGAATAAGATAGAAAGTAATAGATAAATCAAATCAGTCTTACAATTCGTCTATTAGTCAGTGAATCCAATGAAGACAGTAACAGAAAGAAGTCAAGTTGAATGACTACGGCACCTTCAGCGTAGGAACGATCCCATAATAACTAGAAGTGTATAAGAAGCTAGGAGAGATTGAAACACCAAAGTCGAGATAGCAAGTACGAAATGGGAATCACTGCTATTTTAAAATAACCACGAGCACAGAGAGGTGCCATAGAATGCGACCAAGAATCTAGCTGAAGACAGCAACCAATCAAAAGAGTAATTAAGAAACACTAAATATATTTATCCGACACTTAACGTTAAGAAAATTACAACTTAAATAAATTATACTACTCTGTTTTATGTATTATCCCCTTGAAATAAATAAACGCCCATAAAACTACTCGACTTGATTTAAGTATCCAGTGATTTTACTGCCATCATTTCACTTTTCACCTTAAGTCACCGAAATGACATAATGTCCCGGCGTGATTGTTTTACACGTAATTCCGACGTTTATCTGTGATCCCCCGCTTCTCATCTTGGGTTATTGGGGCGCTACGGCTCCGCTGCGGTATCTAATAAATTCTACAATAAAGTTGATGTACCGGCGTGATATCACTGCCTTGATAAGTGCCTAGATGGAGCCATAAAGATATGTAAATATATTCATAAATATGCGTTTAGGGCTCCTTTTAAACGCCCACTCGTGGCTGAGAGAAAATACAGGTCCTATAACGATCTTTTTAGCGGCAACGAGGAAGTATTGAATTTCGGCATTAACATGTACGGATTACATTGCAGAAAAATGAGGCACGCGTGCATGCATGAATAAGTCAATATTAAACAACCCGTGAATCATGTTTGGATTGTACGTGGGTTAAAGCAAATACGTTCTAATTTTGTACCGCAATGGGATATAATGATTTTCCAAACTGGGACCGTAATATTAACAAAGCGTATGAATTTAAGAACGAAATAAATATGTTAAATCAAATCCGATGATTACAAAATATTTCCCAGGAATTCATTTACCCCAACGTGGAGGTAGAAATTGACCGGCATCATTAATATTGTTTTGTAACGTTTTCTATCGATTTACTGGGGAATTATTGACCTGTATATGATTAATAACTCGGTTATAGTGCTTTGTATTACTCGATTATATTAGAGCCGTTGCGAAACTAATATGTTGCAGTGGACCGCATAAATTAAAACAACGCCAAAATATTACGGCCATTTGGCTGGTAACAAATTTGGCAGTAGACCGAAATTGCGAAAATAGAAAAGAGTTTATAGCAGTTGTCAGTTGCTGTTCGGAAAGCAAGGGATGAAATACGTAAAGCAAGCCGATTTCTTTTACTGGTGGGTAATACTTCCCCGAGAGGGATTCAAGCTCGTTTCGGTAATTATCGAGAAGTTCCCGGAAAATTATTTCAATTTGTGAGAATTAAAGAGGCGCATTTAAATAAGTCATCCCTCAAGTTGCCGCGCTCATATCAGCGACAGGAAAAGAATAAGATCCCGCTAAATCCTTCTCCTCACGAAATCCAGCAAAAAGATAGAGCGAGACATTGTATCCGTAGTTTTGGCTCGATTTCAACTCCGGGCCCGCAGTCGATACGTCGCGATGTATTTACTTCGGTTTCTTGCATTTAGTTTTATTTCAAAACTTATCTCATAGCGAGTAAACATGTGATTCGATGATATGAATGGAAAAGTGGAGGAAGAGTTGCAGCGCCAGCGATTCCCGGAGCGGAAATATCACAGAACGGCCGGAGCAAAATTGAAAACTTTATCTGCGTTGAAAACCTGGAGATGCTCTTCGCGAGATTAAATTTCATTCCGAAACCACACGTTTAAGTTCGGAATTATTTTATTTGTTAGACGGTGGCAACGAGGAACGTACAAAATCGTTAAAACTATCGAGATTCCGATACACCGCTTAAAGGCGCGTATACACCAAAAAAGCGAGCAAGAGCGAACATTTGTTTTTGTTCGTGTATGTTTGCTCGTGTTCGCTCGACATATTGACATCTCGTCCACACCAGAGCAAATATATTCAGGTTCGCAGTTGATCCATCTACTTTCTGAGAGCGTATTAAATATGGCTGACCATGAGAAATTATTGTTAGCAGCTAGTGCTGCTTTCGTTGTATTCAGTTCATTGAAAAAGAAAAAACGAAAAAACGATTTTGGCAAGCAACTATATTTCAAAACAGACATATTTATAGTGGCAGCAGTCTAATGCGTGATTTAAAAGTGGAACATGACTACGGACTGTTCCATAATTTTTGCAAACTATCTCCTAAAGATTTTAAAACTTTACTGGAACTTGTGGTACCAAAAATCCTGAAAAATGATACAAACTACAGGAGCTATTCTAGCACGAGCATTTCTCGCAGTGAAATCCCGTCCACACTGAACGAGCATGAACAAGTATTTTCTTTGATGTACCGCCTTCTTCTCGATCTAATTGAGCACGAAAAAACAAACGTTTGTTCGCTCGCTAGCCCGTACTCCCTAGATAATTATTGATGCAGAATGCTCGCTCGCTCTTGCTCGCTCGTGCTCGCTTTTTCGGTGAATACGCGCCTTAAGGTGTTCAATCGAAAGTAAAAGATAGCTTATTCGGGCATATGGGGCGCATTTGGGACGCATTGCTTTTAAGCCTTATTTTACGCTGGATTTATAAACTTTGAAGTTGAGGTTTAGTTGAGTTTCAGTTATAGAGTTATCAATGTCTATTAAGCCACATCATCCACTTCGTAAGTCAGCATTTACTATAGGCGCACATTTTATTGCCAATTTATTACGCACACCACAGTTTTATTGCTCCACTCCTTAGCGAGAAAAAGTGACTTAATGTGACTTGAGACTTAAGGCACATCATCCACACCCTCTTATTATCCCCTTTTTCTCGCAAAGGGGTGGAGTAATAAAATCACACTTTGCTTTAAAGTTGAGAAATTACATAGTAATAAAGAGCCCAGGCTGTATTTAACCGACATACATTTTTTTACGATTTTTCTGATATTTCGGGGGTGAGTTTAATGCTAAGGGTTGAAGTGGTGGTTCTGGGATTGCGCTACTAGTCCCTATCGTCAGCAATAAATTAGCAATAAAATATGCCGCTTGGTTTATGTATATATCTCCTGCGGTTTTGGAGATCCATGTTTGGATGATGTGTCTTAAGTCAGATTATCCCATTTTTCTCGCTAAGGGGTGGAGCAATAAAATCATACTTTGCTTGAAGGTTGAGTAACCATGACGCTTTAACCTCTATAGCTTTGTGGGTTTCGTCGCTTACCTTTATTTCGGAGGATGCTAGTTCTTAACTCCTAAAAAACTATCTTTTCTTCTCTAATCTACTTTTTCCAACTATATTTACAGTTTTATTTCATTTCTTTCTTTTATAGTTTTCGAAGATAAGTGACAACAAATTCATTATTCTATTGACACGAGGATATAGAGGTTAAAGCGTCATGGATATGGGGTTGTTAAATAAATAAAATATAAAATGAAGATAGTAATCATTAATCATTAAAGCAATAGATATATCTTTTTACTTTAAAATAATACTTATTATTGAGTAAAATCATCAAATTCAGAAATAAATTTATATTCATAAATAAGATATTATTTTCAAAACCTATTTTATATAATATTTATTTTATTACTATTATTTTATTATTATCATTATTTATTTTTTATTTAAACTGTATTTATTACTTAAAAAATTATTTTATTTTATTGAATAAAGACCAGATCAAGATATATACCTTCATAATAGATATTTAAATAATAAGCGAAGGTTTTCTCCCATTTTTTGATAAACTTAAACATAACAACTATTTAACGGATTTAATTGATGAAAACAACCTTATTAAAGAAATTAATAAGTAAATGTTTAGTTTAATTATATCATTGTCAGAATATCAGGGGTTCATTCAAGGCACATAGGATATTTATGGGTTTTACCTACCACAGTTTAACTATTTTTAATTACAAAAAATCCGAATGTGTTGTTAAACCTAAATTTGGGTATATTTTCAATTCAATTTTTAAATTGGCTATCATTTATTAAAGTTCAAATTTCAAATGCTTTCAAATTTTGAACGCATTTTGAAGCTTGTTTTATCTTATTCGCATAAGTTCCATATTTAAATACAGTGCACTTTGATTTGGTAAAATTGATGATAGCTAACAATTCATATTTTTTTTATTCGTCTTAATATTTTTTTAAACCATCAAAATTTTGAAATTTCGAATATTTCATTTTTATTGGGTACTAATTTGCACAGTTTTCATACCTAACCACGAACGGGTTACGAGACCGAGACCATAGGCAGATCGAGACGACAGCGAGACCGAGAGGATAGCAAGACTGAGCGGATAGCGGAGACCGAGGACCGAGACCGAGAGTACATAATGTTTCTTTTACTCTAGTCTAGAGAGACCGAGGTCACAACGGAAAAATATAGTCTAGGTGAGAGCAAAGCAAAGTGGTGGACATGAAATCGAGACTGGTCTCGTCTCGTCTCGAAATTCGAGGTTGTACGTAGAAATTTCGATACGAGATGATATCTAATTTTAGAATAAATATAATTTAATAGTTGCGTTTGTAAAACTATCAGAGCCATTATGGAGGAAGGTGCTGGTAAAAGCAAACATAAAGACGAAATTTTCAGCTCTAATCGGTATCACTGCACATAATTTGTAGGTAGTCACGGTAATCACTTCGTTCTCTATAATTTTAGAAGGGTTTATTATAGGACAGACATTCGGAAAGTAGCGTAGATCGTCTCTTTTTATTAATGGACATGTTTAACAGCTACGTACAGTCTTTCCATAGTCAGTTTGCAACGGCTCTGTTGTCATATTGATCACAGAGATATATTAAACAATTATAACAACTAATTTTTGGTATTCCTATGTTAGCAATTATATTGGAATTGTATCCTAGTATTAAAATCTACAATACAAACGGTATTATTCAGAGTTTCCGAACAACAAGTACCAACATTAGCTAAACATACAACGGCAAATTATCGTCAACCTTGCGAGATAAATGTACTTATTCACATTTTGGCAACAACGCGAAATATGGGCAACTGTCGTAATTCCATCTCTTTCTCTCATGCAGGTGCCGCATGTATCTCTTTCTCTTCTCTCCGCCTACGTTTCATTTCGTTCCGTCCCACGTTAGGTCAGTGAAGTGCATACCGGTATTGTTTAATCCTAATATTGAAATTGATTTATGGAATTTATGATGAAAACTCCCGTTTTCGATTTGTCGCCTGTGCAACAACCGAATTTAGAAGAAAACAAGGCACAAATTTGGGAATTTACAAATAAAGATTTACCTGTAGAAACACAAAGAGTCATTTTAAATATTTATAGCCCTTTAGAAAATGAAAAATTGTATAAAACACAACACGATGTTGTTAAGCGTATTAATAAATTGACGAATATTACAATTTCCACGATTTATTCTATTAAAACGAGGCGATATTGTTTTAGAAAAAAAATTCAAAAACATTAGTTTATTTAGACGAAACGTGGTGTAATTGACACCTACAACGTGGTTCAGCAAGGTTGGGCAGACGATTCCAAAAATTGTGCCTTGAAAACTCCGTGATCGAGGGGGAAACGACTATTTTTTTGCACGCGGGAATGAAAACGGCTTTGTTCAAGGGGCGTTACTTCTTTCGGCGAATAATATCAAGCAAAGTTTTGCAGATTATCATGAAGACATGTCATCATCTTTATTTGAGACTTGGTTTGCCAAACAACTTATACCGAACATACCATCAAATTCGGTAATAGTAGAGGACAACGCGCCCTATCATTCCCGAAGAATTAATAAATCGCTGACTTCAAATTCCAAGAAAGCGGAAATTTTGCAATTTCTACATACCAATAATATTGATATCCCTGCTACAGCTAAGACAAAGGCTCATTTAATTAAAATCGTCAAAGAACATCATTTCACTCCTCAATATTTCATTGATTCATTAGCAGAAACGAGTGGCCATATTGTCTTAGGTTGCCACCTTATCATTGCATTTTTAATCCAATAGAAGAGGTTTGGTCTTCAGTGAAGAAGAGACTAAGGCGGGGCAATTTTTCTCCAACGCTCTCAAACATCGTGTTACAGAATATACGAAACTTGTGTAATGACGTTTCTAATACCGAGATATGGAAAAATTGTGTCCGTAACGTCATTTCTATAGAGCATCGAAATCATGTTACACCATCTGTTAATCCGCTAATTATTAATATAAACGGTATGAACGATTCCTCCTCGGATAATTGAGATTCAGAGCATTAACTCGTGATATCCCTAGATTTATTTAATTACTTTTCTATTTCTGATCCCAATCCGATTCCCAATAATCCCGTCCCTATCCATATTCTGGCAACGAGTACTCACACTTCCTCGTTGGTCTTTGCTGGACGATGAAATCTATGAAAAATTAATAAATTTATCGCAGTAAAATTATTTTCATAAATTTCATTGTCTAAGGAAGTACATGATTTATTAGAATTATCACTAATTTCTCTAAAGAACTTTTAAACGGCACGCCTATGGAGTCGGTCTCTTTGTCGCAGGTGCAGTCGGAAGATTTCTCGTTGCAAACTGACTATGGAAAGACTGTAGGTATTCATTCATTGGTGGCCTAGTTTCGCAAATTATTAGAAGCCTTCCTGCAATCGAATTGATAGGACTTGGCAAGTAATGGGATGACAAGTTTTGAAAAACGACAGTGCCTGGAAGAACGATAACGCAGTGTTCTGTAATTGAAATCACATTATCACATTAATTTCTCATTTGTCTTCATAATTATATCAAGAAAGAATTCGTGATATCTTAACATTTATTAACAAATTTGAGTTTATATTTTATACTTGTTTTTCATAATTTAAATTTAACTTAAATATCAATTCGATATTTTTAATAACTTAAATATACCGATTTACCACACCTGTATGAATCTTGTCAAGAAAAAATATATTCATTTATTTCGAGATATTTTGAAATCGAGACGAGAACCGGGACAAGACGAGACCAGACTTAGATAGAATCGAGACGAGGCGAGACATAACTTTTGGAGACTTTTCGAGATTATGCCATTTTTCGTCTCATCTCGTCTCGTTTCGAGTCCAACACTACAGCATGGCCGAGACTAGCGCAACCCTCGGTACCGTCTCAGTGTCGTCTTGGTCTCATACTACTCTACTGTATTTAAAAATTTCCATGTTGCAGAAATTATCGATGTGTTAAATTCTTCACGTGACCATATTTACGGAATACCTGAACAATTAAATATCTGAGGAAGTATAAACCTAACTAGACAATAATGAAATATGTATAAAATGAGTAGAATAAGCTGTCTGATCTTTGAAAAGAATTTAGTAAATCCACGTGAACTCTTGGAGTACTCTTTGTAAAAATGTGGATTAGTTGAATTCAAGAGCACCGTTTTATATTTTTAGAACAAATTTTACCTAAGAACTTTACGAAATTACTTGTAAATTGTAATGTTCTCAGAAACGAACATTTGTTGCTAAGGCCAGGCAGAGACATGTGTTCCTCAAAAAGTATCACCAACATTTTTCCCATCGCAAATGTGTTAAAGGATCTTACCCTTCTGAAATACTCTCAAAGTCATAATTTCAGTCAGTGTTATAACAGCCGGTGTTAAGCAAAAAATATACATGGTGGAGAACATATTTTATTTTTGACAAAATACACAAACTTCTTTTCAATTATGAAATACGACCCGGATATGCACTTACCTAACGATTTATTGAAGTTGCTCTGTTTATCCATACATCATACGCGAATTGATTCCGACTTCGATTACTGCAGTACTATTTGTCACCGGAGACGTACGTACATGTGTACAAGCATATGTACGTACACGTACATCTCAGCAAAACAACTTTTTCTGAACGCATCCCCCTCTTCATAGGAAATGAGTTTAAGCGGCTCCCGGAGCCGACCTATAAGCGTTTTATTATCCCGATATTTACGACCGAATTTTCCGCATTGGATGAAAGTTACAAGCAGAACGACGGATCTCCCACCGCCACCCGACAAAAAGTGAGCTAGAGTAGAATTTTTAATCATCAATCATTCCGCGTTTTAATTCCGGGCGGTGCTAGCGTTTACGCCGCGTATCGACGAAGAATTTTATTTGGAAATTTATCAGGTGCGGAGAGAGAGACAATAATGGAATTTGCTACCGAGCCGCACACGTGAACGCCACGAAATCCACTTTTGACAGGTTAATTACGATCGGCGCGAATTTTCCGGCGACAAAAAGTATCGAGCGCATAAACAATTTGTTTACATCGAGACTTAGGTTGCGGTAATAGCGCGTTTTAGTCCCGCAACCCGTTCGGAAATTTGAATTAACCTTTCAGAACATATTTTCGGAACCTTTACGGAATCGCCGGGGAGGAAATTGCATTTTCAAGCAATTTAACCGGTCGAGTCGAGACCTTTTTTACTTAGCGCTGCACGAATTATGACCGTAGGAGTTCGCGATCGATTGCACGTCTACTTAGCAATAAGGCGAAACAGCATCGGGGAAACGTGCAAACCAATTAGTTGAAAGCTCCATTACTAATCAAGATCTCAAAAAGATAAAAACGAATCATTCGGAAAATGTAGGGAGAGCTTAGGGGAACTTCCATTATTATACAAAGAAAAATGATCAAATTGGACAGAAAATTGAAGGAAAGCTTGGGAATATTTAGTTAGCAGTGATATCAGATAATGGCGAAGACCTCAAGTACACTGTCGGAAAGGTGAAATATAACCCAGATTAATCTGATGATCAAAATGGCAAAGTACGAAGTTGTAAAAATATCTAATGGGGTACCAAGAAATTGAAAATTGGACATGGGTGAAACAAGGGGAGCAGAGAAGAGTAAATATATATAAAAACAAAGATATAATATTAAATGTAAGAAAAACCATACCAAAAAGTAGATAGATACATCTTGGGTGTAACACGAATTCGAAGATATGGTTAGTATTGTCCTTAATAATACGAAAAAATCAAATGGATGCAATGAAAACGACATCATAATTATCCCCCTTGATTCTATTAACAATAATTTCAATAATATGATAAAGTCATTTGAGTAATTAAAAATAAGAACCTTAAGAAATATATTCTTTAATAATCAGATACCAGTCCGAGCAATTTATAAGCACACTTAGCCGTTGAAATAGGAGAATGCTGTCGTAAAAAAAATAACAAATATTTAACAGGCGTAATTTTTGTTAATTTTGTTACAATTTTAAGGAGTCATAACTCGTTATGATAATTAATTCCGTATTGATGTGGTTATACTTTAAGAATCTAGATTTTATAGTTTTTTTTTAGATGTCTGAAGTAAACATTAATACAAATGTTATTAACAAATAATTAAATTCTTTACAATATTTGCATCGTTTCACTATTTTGTTGTAATTTTCTAAAAGTATGTACTCTTGTTCCTGCGTAGATTTATTTGAAATTTAATTTCCTCAAGTCACATCAAGAAAAAAATGTTTCTTATATTCTGTGCTAAAATATTTGTTTAAATACGAGAAATTTTATGACATTGGTTAACCATATGTGACAAAGTTGAAACCTGTTTTATTCAATAAGAATAAATGATTGCAATTCTAAATGCGTAAATCATATTTTTTTTGTATATTTACATATTTTATTGGTATTGTAAACAAATAGCCTGCCATAAAGATAAGCGTCCGTCGGAATGAGTCTCTTCAAAGAAATTCCTAACGAGATGATTCGGGGAACTGATGGAATTCTCGAAAAGCAGTAGAGTATTCTAGTACTATAAAGAAGGTTCGCGAGAGGACCGGAAACGCCTCGATCTTTCTGGAATTTCCATGTGGCTAAATAAATAGCAGACGGAGAGCGAGAGGCGGACAGCAGCCGGTAGTCTTAAATAGTCGCCGATAGACTGGTCGACGGATGTCGGCCAGGCGACCGTAAGATAAATAAACAGTGGTTTATATAAATTAGATTAAGTATGTAATATAAATTAATTAATTAGTAATAGTAAGTCAGATAAGATAAATAAGACTAAGCGTTAGTAGATAAGTGTTAAGTCTAAGTGTACAAATAAATTAGAGTGTTAAGTGGTTAAAATAAATTAAGTAAGACAACTCGTGTCGTGTAGTAATTCTCGCATAGTTAAAAAGGATACAGTATTGTTTTTGTAAAATCTAGCTTTTTCTAATAATGAATACATTTTTGATAAATTTATATCAGGAGAAACTGCCGACAGTTTAGTTTGGGCAGAATAAGAAGCGAAATCACTAGAAACGAAATTAATGTAGAAAATAGGGAAAAGACAGTCAACATGTTTTGGACACTCATTGAGTAGTTGATGAGCTAATGTAATAGAAGCAATGAAAGCGAAAGTGAAAAGTGTACAATAACATAAATTTAATAGAGAAAATTGTTAATTGAGTACTAAAACACCAGCGTCCACAAATTTTTACTGTCTCATGTGAAACGCATATATCAGAAGTATTGTAATTGGGTCGATTTTTAAATGTCAGGTAGGTTTCTTAATGCTCAGAAATGCAGTCGAATCTAGAAAGTGAGAAGGTAAAAAAGAAAATCCACCCGCGTCATTCCCGACATTTACTCGATTATTCGGAAAACTCGAATTGACGAACAAATGGTGAACACAAACGTATTTCGCCAAAGTTTCGAAAATTATACGTGCGGCTTGGTTGAAATGGCGGACGTCCCGATATTTCGTGTTTTCATTTTGAGAGTGTACGTGTGTACAATAGTAGTTTAGACGTTATGAATAATTGAGCATCGATATAAGCTGCTTAGATTCGTTGTATTTTCTACAGGTAAGTACCTATTGACTTGTTAGGGATAAATCCGGATAGTTGCCTCAGTGGGATACTTGTCCCGTTTGGGAATACACTAAGTTAGGGACGTTAGTGGCGTTGGTGCTTTGCTATAATTGTAAGTACCCCTCTCGCAGACCTCGATGTCATGTAAACCGTTAGCATAGACGCACACTTTTCGTCCGTGCGAACAAAAATCTTCCGCGGCGAAACTCCTGCAGGCGTTGAAACTATATCGGTAAGTAATTTCTATTGAACATTTCTATTACTGATTGTGGCTTCAGTACACTTTTTATTTCTTTGCATGCATTTGAGTTTAAATTACACTGTTTATTAAGTTTTATCACTGAATAGTTTTTATTTATTTTGCAATTAAAAAGTGCAAGTATCCGTATCAAAACGGATAGTCGCTCTGGGGGTAACTAACTACCAGCAACTATAAATCCTTTCATGAGCAAAGACAGACTTTCTTCTTTCCGTGTTGTTATCATCGGTCACCATCATGTATACAACCATCACCCTGTATACATCGGGAAGAGAGGTCCTCGGCGGAAAAGGGCCGATGTCAGCTTCCTAGGGAACCACGAGAGAGACCGCGGACTCGCGGAGCAGCGGGTGAGCGGGACGAGACGGCTTTCGTATTCGGTCTAGCGTAGCGAGCAGATGAGTTCACGTGTCAGGCAGTCGGCAATATAACTTTTTATTTAAATATAGGGTATTTATTTCAATTCTTATTTTAAATCGCGAATCGTTAACAGCGTTTTTCTCTAACTCATTGTGACTCTAACTTAACTTCAATAAAATCAGTACATACTTAACTGTTCATACATTAATTCTAGGCGAGCAAAATGCCTCGCAAGCATCAGCGTAAATCTGGCGTAGCGCAGCGCCACATAAGCTGGACAGGACATAGTTTAGCACTACTTGCGTTCAAAAAGTTGGATAAACAACAAAAAGGAATCAACGAAATATCGCGAATGTGCTGAGTATTCCCTCGAACATTAAGAAGACGCTACGAAAAGAAAAACCAGCAACTGCTAACCCATGATACGTCTTTGATTTACGAGATTTGTTTATCTAACTTAAAATTTGAAGGCTATTTTTGTTATATTTTTATAATTTTAAAGCATAAAATTTAATAAGATTTCATACCGCTGATTAGTACTTAATAAAATATTTCAGTATTTTTTTATTTTAAAAAATCATTAATATCTAGGCACGAGGCAAGTATACTCCGAAGCATTTTCAACGTTAGGCAACTATCCGCTAGAATAGGCAACCGTCTTTTTTGAGAGGTCAAATAATACAGGATATACCCAAAACCTTTTTTAAATATGTAATATTCCTATTGAGCACATATTTTTTGTAATAGATTTTTTTACGGCTATCCGGCTTTTACCCTATATGATTTGTCGTTCCTTGGCTGGGTTCTCAAACACAAATTATATTATTTTTAACTGAAATCGAAAAAGTCCATGTTCTGGGGTATTTGGGTAATTTGTGAATTTGGATCAGCGAAATGCAACAAATCCACTTGCACGCTCTATCCCCAGACAGCAAGACAGAAATAAATAAATGCCTAAATAAGTTAAGTAACGTATTAATAAATTAGGGCTAGTGCAACCTAGCTGACCCACCTAAAACATTACAGCATAAAATTAAATGCTGCCGGTATCAACCACCACAAACCGCACCTCCTAGTGCAAAACCTTAAGTCCCCCATGACTTCTACCCGTTGCCTTGCGATGATCCCAAGTTCGCACGATCGCGACTTTGTAAATCCCCGGATCCAACGTGTGACGCGTAAGATCCAGCGGGGCTGCGAGCACGGCACAGACAATGGAAGATAACGGCAGTAACGAACCGGGTAAGCCCCCGCCAGGCTCAGTCCCCGCGCCTTGTATCAAACGGTGACGCGTCCCCCATTGTTTGGGGGAGCGTGAAAAGCGAGCGTGGACTCCGGGCCCGAAGAGCGAAGTTCCAGACAATTGCAGCATGATGCATGTAAAACACATGTAGATAATGGGATGTCTATCTAGAACGGGCGGCATGCTGCGGAACGCAGCCCATAGATCATCCACGCTGCGAGAGAGAGTGAAGTGGAAATTCGTGGCAGAAAGGCGGGAGGAAATGACGGAGAATGCGAAAATTGGTCCGTTTGACTAAATTTGTCACCCTAGCAGGAACACATGAGTTATGGGTTTTGACAAGAAACCCGGATACCTTTGAACACATTTTGAAAGTGTGGAGCATTCCTTCTTATTTACCAGACTGGTAGAAAACTTACCGTTAACGATACATTACAATCAAATTATGTACTAAGTAAAAAACTTTGATTGCATCGATTTTTGTTCATTCCTACGGGTTTTTGTGTTGTATGATAAGCAGAAGTGGGCCAAACTTTCAAGAATAAATAATATAAGTTAATTCATACGTAATACATTTTCAGTAGTACAACCATACGTGATCGACTTTCTTTACAAGTTAAAAGAAGCACAAAAGCAAACACCATGAACTGGAAACAAACATAAGCGCAGGAAATAAAGCTAGAAGCATTCGCTTAAGATATCTAAAGGTCTGGATATCTTACTAACACAGTCTTGAGACCGAAACCGACATATCCATTGACGTTGGTAATTATGCCATAAACGTTAGGAACTATATCAGAGTGACATTTTTCAAATGACCTCTATCAGTGCCACATCTAAAATTATATTAGTTATTATATTATATTATTATATTATATTATAGTTAGGAACTATATCAGAGTGACATTTTTCAAATGACCTCTATCAGTGCCACATCTAAAATTGTACAGCCAGGTTTTTCAATAACGTTCAGGTTGCAGGGTCAGGTGTATCACAAGGGGAGATCATTATTACCTAATCGTGATCAGAGTGAAAATATAGTGAAAAACCTTTACGGAAGACAAATAATTGTAGATAGATAGACGGTGTTCCTACATCTCCGGCGCAAGGCGTGACACTGTACTGAAATCAAAGGAAGATTCAAGGGGAAAAACTTAATAAAAACGTTACACATAGCACTGAAACATATGGCGAGGGATGACAAACAAGTTGTTAGGAAAGCTTATCTAAGAACATATTATAAATGAAATACATGTTCATTCGAGTTTAACTCCTTCAAATAATTGAGCGAGCGAAGCTGCGACGGGTCGCGGCTAGTTTCAAATAAATCTCTATTTTTGCCTAATGTTTGCAATATAATGAGCTGTAGGTGCGACATAACATAAAACGTAATACCAAATACAACCACATTTGATAGGTGAAAACAATTTCTTGATTTCTTAAAGTGCAAGTTCTTCGATGACAATTACGCGGAATGCGCAAGTAGAGAAATGTAAGATAACCAACTAATATTAACAATTAGATGTTACCCATTAAGAGGGCTCTTAAATAATTACAAAGAGTTAGATGGATTTAGACTCACCCTGCGACGATAAAAAAAATTTAGTACAGGTAAAGCTTTAAACAATAGCTTGAGCTGCGAAATGCGTAATAATAGCGTAAATAAATTATTTAGTACCATTTTCAATGAACCCTAAATGATGTAAACTATTTAAAAAACATATATAAATTCATAAGCGTTTCGGACTAAATCATAACCATAGCTATCACATAATCAACAAATCACGTTTATTGTAATCAATAATCAAATATTAATATTGAATATACCTTAAACATAATTATTAATAGTATTAATATAGAATTAATATTCAGTGGGGTTTATAGTTTATACGTTATTTCACTCATTTAATGAATTAAACACATTAAACACATTTGAAAAGAGGTAAATCACCAGGCTGTGACGATATAAGGGGAGAACTATTACAGAATTTGGATCAACAGGGCATTACAATCTTAACCGATCTATGTAATATAATATGGAAGCATGATCTCTGGCCCAAAGACTGGTCAATCTCTATATTCATTCCACTTCATAAAAAGGGTGCAACCACAAAATGTAGCAACAACCGTACTATTTCTTTGATATCACATCCGAGTAAGATTCTACTTCGTATTATAAAGCGACGTTTGGAGACTTATCTGGATCGACAGATTCCCCAGGAACAGGCAGGGTTCGTGAAGGGCAAAGGCAATAGTGAACAGGTGCTTAATCTACGACAACTCATAGAGAAATGCAGAGAATTCAATATCCCAATGGTCATCTGCTTTTTGGACTACCAAAAGGCCTTTGACTGTGTTAACTGGAAAATGCTGTGGAGAGTTCTTCGAGAGATGGGAGTGCCTGAACATCTAATTGTACTCATAAGAAACCTTTACGATAGCAGCATGGCCAAGGTGAGAATAGAGAACCAGCACTCGCTCCCATTCAAGACCTGCAGGGGAGTTCGTCGGGGATGCATCCTCTCTCCAGATCTCTTTAACATCTATGGAGAATATATTATGAGAAAGGCATTGGATGAATGGCATGGAGGAATCTCAATTGCGGGTAAAAGGATTACAAATCTGAGATATGCAGACGATACAACATTAATAGCTGCGTCAGAAGAGGAAATGTTGGATCTCCTAAACCGAGTGGAGACAGAGAGCAACAACTGTGGCCTTATGATAAACGCGGAGAAAACTAAAATTATGATAGTCGATCGTTCCAACACTCTGCAATTGACAGATGCTCTAAAAAGATTTCAAATCGTTGACCACATCTTGTACCTGGGCTCATATATTAGTAACACGGGTTCAAGTGAAAGTGATATCCGAAGGAGAATAGGACTAGCTAAAAGTACAATGAGTCGACTATCCAAGATTTGGAAAGACAGATCTATTCCGAATAACACTAAAATGAAACTAGTTCAATAGTTGATCTTTTCCATCTTCCGATATGGAGCTGAAACGTGGACAATTAAAGCAGCAGACAGAAAAAGAATTGATGCCTTCGAGATGTGGTGCTGGAGACGCATGCTTCGAATTCCGTGGACGGCGCACAGGACGAACGAGTCAATCCTTAGAGAACTGAACATCCGCAACAGACTCTCTTCTACCTGCCTGGCGAACAGATTGAGATTTTTTGGACCCATCGTGCGAAGAGATGAAAACAACTTGGAGAGGCTGATAGTTTCGGGAAACAGAAGGGCGAAGGTCTAGAGGGCGCTCACCAACCAGATGGACTGATCAGATCCAAAAGGCCACCGGTAGTTCGTTCTGCGTTTCTGTAAACATAGCTCGGGACCGAAGTCAATGGAGTGAAATAACGTCACAAGTTGTCAGTGATCACGATTCTCAGTAATGAGAGACGACGATAAAGAAGAATGAATTAAACGAAGTGAAATGAGCATCTGTGAAATAAAATTTTGGAATCCAGTTAAGGACTGTGAAAGAAATAAAGTGCTATAACCAAATTCGCACTTTCCTTCAAAGTTCAAATTTTCTGAAAAATGAAATAAATTGTTGAAAAATTATATTTTATAAATCAACAAAAATGAACGCTAAGCGTTGTCCAGGAATCGGAATAATATATTTGTACCAGAGTGTATGAGATAAGTTCTAAGCGCGAGAGATGCTCTTCAAATGTCATCCCCATCTTTCAGCCCTTAAAGTCTACTACGCAACCAATTCTCAGGGTTCAAGCTACGTTTGTCGAGTAATAAACTTCTTCTCTAGTAACTATTCCCTTAAACAATAAATCTCTGCGATGAAAATTCTGACAATTATTGGTTTTATTTACCAATTTTTTAACAAACATTTACTTGGAAGAATTGTCAATTGGTAAGGTAATGAAATTTTGCAAAAGCGCAATAATCTTTAAGCTAGAGCAAAAAATCCCCATAAATTAAATCGTATCAAGAACTTCTTTGACCTCTATTGAATTTTGAAAATTTTCTAAAATTGTAGTGGCTATTTTGATTACCGCAGAAATCTACTTCGACGGTCCCTGGAAGTTCTACTAGTAAAGAGGTATACTCTAACCAGTAGCAATTGGAACACTCAATAAAATCTTAATTTACCGAGGACATTCGAAAAGAGCCCGTTCTCCATATAAAACCATGGGACTTATTTCTTTGCTTATTCAGAAACGCACTGGTATATTTTAAAACGCAGGTGTTCGTGTTCGTGCAGTCGCCAAAGTGAAATCGTATATGTGAATGTATGGATATCTACAGATAAAGAAATAAAGGGTCCATTGGGTCGCAATTTTTTTTATGACAGCGGCACTTCGTTTGTATCTTCTTCTTCTTCTATGGAGCAGATGTAGTCTTCTTCGGCACTTATACTCGAGGAAGCAGTGGTGTGTGTATGTGTGTGCCATTTATTTATGCTATTTGAAAGTGAATTCATTGTTAGAGTTATTATCCGTAATGATACGCCCACTTAAAAAGCCATTAAGTGTTTTTGTTGGTGTTCCAATTGTGACTGGACATAGTATACAGTCTCAGTAATTTTCATTAAATTTTCCGCAAATTTACCCATTTTTTAATCCCAAGGCTCCCGGAAAGGTCAGACGTTTTACAAAGCTCATTCTTACAAAATCGCGTGGAGAACATAAAGAAAAAAATGTAAGAAAACATATTGATCCGATGATTACTTTCTAAGTTATTACACTTTTTCGTAAAATATCCCTATTCGTCACACTAATTGTCTCATAAAAAGTTTAGCACAGACTTTACGTCAAAGAAAAACAGATACTAATTTTATTTCAGATGATATCTGAGACATAAAAATAGCTTCCCACACGACATGAAACAAAAAATCCCGTCTGGATTATTTGGTGAACTTTTGTATTTTATAAATTTATTGTCTCGACGGGTTTAAGAAACATAAAAATTTTTAATCTGCAGATATTTCGTATTGAACATTTGGAAGCCTTGGCTCTATACCAATGTTAGAGAAATGGTGATAATAATTAATATTGTTGGAAACGTTATAAAACCTGGAATTGTAATATCCCTAATTTCATTAGCAAACCTAGTTTCCCTAATACAATTACATTAATATTAACTATATTGAGTACATTCAGAACAAAAATGAATTCATCAAAATTCCTTAATAGGCTTTTTATTTTGATTTTTCTACCGGGCAGTGGCGTTTTTCGCTTCACATTACTCTCTATATAAGTTTTATAAACCTTTTTTCATTCAGTAGTCCTTTTTCTTCAAGCTCTTCACAACATATTGAACATATGATTTTGTTTCTGCCCACACTTTTCTTGTGATACCTAATGTCCTTGACAATTGTACATATTTGGAAGGGGACATTCGACTTCGGCCACCATTCCCCACAGAGAACGAAATCCTAGCCTCGGTAGGCCAGATAGGTGCAATAAAATAAAATTGGGTGTATTTCGGTCACTAATTTCTTTCAGTATAGTGTTAAGTTAGTAAAAGTAAAATTGGAAAACGGAGAAATTATTAAATAGCGGCGACGGGTTCCTTCCGCGGTCAATTCGAAAGTAGGTAAAACCTCTCAGAAGACCGACGAGTTCCTTCCCGACGACCACCACAATTATTAGAAGAATTCGCTATCACTTGTTAAATGGCAAGGATAAACAATTGAGGTTTAGCAAAACGAATAGTACGAATATTTTTTCTTGAATGTATATTGCAAATGTAGATATTGTAAAAAGATATATTTGCTCTCTACACAAAGCCAAGTTATTAACTAGCGGATAAGTGGTTAATACTAAAAATTTTCCAATCAACCATTTCTCTCAAAATCATTGCAATTTCATTGGTTTATTGATTCGCTTACAATTTGAGAGCAGGGCGCATTTAGGATCCACCGACCCATTGAAACCCTAGGTTAAGCCCTAAGCAATTCAGGTAGAACGGTGGCCGAAGTCGGCATATTCCTCCGCTTACGCTGAAAAAGGTTCGTGGCCGAAATCGGCTGCTCCGATTTGGATTGTTTAAATCATCATAAAGCATATACTTCTCCAAACGAATACACATTTTCTTGCAATTAAATTTGGTGTATTATCTGTTATACATATGTAACAAGACTAAACAGCTAACTCCCATGGCTAATACCAATAAAGTCATTGAATTATGTGTAATTGGTAACACAGCCGACGTGAATTCGAAAGATCCACGTTCGCATCTTCGTTATAGTTAAATGCACCTATTTCCTAAACCTTCCAATTTGATATTTAAATTTGGTGTACATTCACAAAAAGATGGTCCTTATACCATTTCTGTTTTTAGATATTCAACTTTAACTTTATGAATATGATTTCGCACTTGCAGATTCCTCAATTTCCCCATTACTAATATCTTCCTTAATAGGTATTTATGATTTTTATTTTAGGCTTATTCCACTTCACTAATTCACGGGTGTATTCAATTTATACCTTTCTTTCCGGAGCTGGTTCCAAAATTTTAGATTCATTTTTCAATTGAGATTTAATTACAATACTATTTACAGTTGTAATCGATTTTAGATTGGCAATATATATTTGTAATACAGCAGCGTAAAAAATATATTTTACTGGCTGCTTTAAACTTCCCTGGCACTTTGTTTGCTTTTCACTAAGCTATCTATCCTTTCCTGTCTTTGCCTAAAGACTTCAATTTTACGTACAATAGTCTTTTACAGAATTTCTACTGGTTCAAATTTCTCTGGCAAATTTCTCTACTGGCGCTCTCACTTGTATTGCACTTACTGCAATTCAAGCAAATGACATCCTTGTAAGAGTTGCAATAGCATCAAGAGCACGACATGCACTAGAGAAAATTAAAGTAGTCTGTGGTACTCCTGTTATAGTTATATAGTTTTATATGAGTAAAACATATTAATTTGATGAAATACATTTAAATATGCAATTAAACATTCACTTAATTACGCTTGCAAGTAGCTTAGCAGCCCGATTTTAAGTATTCATAGGAGCAAGAAAATGAAGATAAACTAGAAGTGTGTGTTTACTAAGATTACCGGAGACAAATTACAAATTTCCTCTTCAATGAGTAAATGCCGGTGAATGTAATCTGCACATGAATAGTGTATACATATGTACGTCTGTACATTCCACGACGGTTCAACACATACATACATATTAATTTTCTTGCTTATTAGCATTTCAACAGCCATCAATCGGTAACACCACTTTATCGTCGACCATTCTGTGTTAAGTTCTATGGGGAATGCCTTTCCCCGTGTTTAATTGTAGCTAAATTAAGGCATGCTATTGGTCGTTACCCGTGAGTCACATTTACTCCTAACAAGAGTCCGTTTACTGATATAAAATAGAACTATTCCTTTGACGACGAGCGTAAACCTAACGGCGTAAATTTTCGCGCCAGCCTTTTACGACTTTCGGACGAGCGGAAAGCATCTACTTTCGACAAACATTACTTCCAGACTTTAAACTGGAGAAAAGTAGATTTTAACGTACCAACGCGCCGGAAACGAAAACAAGATTAAAAGTTAAACAAACACGTTAGATGTAGATGCAGAAATGAAAACTGAGTCATATCATTTCAATTAACGTTGTGTTCGCGTTGTTATTCAATTAGACAGGACGCAGAGGTATATTTGTAGGTAAGGCGAATTCAATTACAAACGGGTGGTTTCTGCGAGAGAGGTTGAACGCATTGTCAAATCTGGAGATGTCGGAAGAGGTGGCGCTTGATTAAATTAGCGGAAAATCGATTAAACTTTAAGAGCGGAGCTAACGCAGGCATCCCGGCTGCAACCCGCTCCGGAATTAATTACAATGGATGGCAAAAATCTCGGTCCAATCAAACGCTTCGTTTTTCACGTTCATATTTGTCACGTGACCGAATTCCTACCTGGCGGCTGGAAGTGATTCGAGATCGTCTTTTGCTGGTGAAATGGCTCGAAGAATGTTTAGATTTGTGGTAAAATTTCCACACTCCGCCGGGTAGAAGCGATTCGGGACGAACATGGCATCAAAGGGGGACTCGAGGATAAATCTCGGCGACCACAAAAATCTCATTGTCATTTATTGTTTCAGGAAGATATCTCAATTAGTTTTCCATTTCGGAGATGGGAGGGTTCCCCTTTCGGTCGGAACGAGAGCAGGCGCTTTTGTCGCGGGCGATCGAATTAATTTCGTTCCCATTATGCGTAAGAAATACCGACGGTGGGGCCATAACGCCCACATCCATGGCTCGCAGGATAATCGACCGTGGAGAGCAACTCTTTGTGTGGCAGCATCTGTCATTATAATAGAATACCTAAAGCCAGCGATGTAAAGTAATAGATATATACCACTGTATTTGTAAATTGGCCTTGTTGTTATTAAAATTAGAAATAAAGACATTAATTTAGATGTGGGAATGGTAGCGATCCATCATCAGGTTTAGACACATCCTTAATTGAACAGGCACGATTATTGGTTTAGGTATTAACTCGCATACAGCAGGTGGTCCACTGAAAAGATAACAAGCTTCAAAAAGGGCGATTTCTTTATAGAAACTGATGCAAAAATTACTAACAACACAAAACCATAAGCCGGGCTAAGGACACTATTGTGTTAAGCTCAAACACAAACTGTCTCCCATGTGATACAACATACTAAGCAATTTGTCTTCAAAGGCAATGTGGATTGAAAATTTCAACATCGGTTTACGAATATCATTATCGTAATTATTATCTCTGGCCATTGTTAGATAGTATTTGTGAACGACATACATAAAACGTGCAATACACATACCTGCATTTATTGTTTAGGCACTATCTTGATCTGTATACTTCAAAATTCCAACCCAATTGCTGTTACGCCTTCACATATTCATTTTAATTAATTAGTCACTAGTAAGTATCAAAATTAATTCAAATCAGTATTAATTGTAATTTCTTCTACTATTAATAATAATCTAATTACCTTCTGTACATATGAGGAAACCCAGGTGTGTCTGCCGTATAATTAATGAAACAATAAGCATGTCTAAAAAGCTACACCTGCCATTTCAATGTAAATATCGTATATAATATGAGCAATATTTAATTGCTAATTTATTAAGCACAAAAAGTTATTACTGTAGCTGCACCCGAAAAACAAAGGCTACTAAAGTCTTGCACTGCGGTAGCCATAGTAACAGCTTCGGAACAATAATTGGTGGCATTACAATGGTGTTTTTTTGCCTATTTTGTTGCTAGTCAATTGCCCTCAAACGGTGTATAAGTATAAAGCAAACAAATTAATTTTTGCTGCAGCAGCTTAAATTAGAGGGAGCAACGATTAATATTCGAGAAAAGCTGCAGCAAGAGAAACAATTTTTACGTCATATATTAGCACCTAATAAGTAATAAAGCATGCGACCAAGGTACTTCCGATTGCTACGAAACTGTGGCTGCGCTAGGATACCCTAATCGCTGGAGCAGCCATTGTTTTTCGGGAACGACTGTAGAAATAGTTTTTGCGTAACAATTAGCAATTAATCAGCATTAAGATATGGGTTAGGATAGACTCTTAACATATGAAATAGCTACAGTAACTTGACACAAATGAAATAGGCACAAGTTCGATTGATACGATGAGATTGGTAAACAAATCTTTTCTAACTTCATTATTTCTAGAACTACCCTAACGTATTCCCTAAAATGTCTATACATACCCTAAAATATTCATAAAATGGGGAGATATTTAAAAACCCCAGCCCTTCCTATTGTACCCATAACAAAATTCAAAATTGAGTGAATCAGTTGAGCCGCACAAAAGTGGAAAACGTCGTTATTTGTCGAGATATTCCCACGGCGCTGGAAGGCTGAGAAACCGAAAAAGTTCTTTCTCTAGAAATCTTTTCGTCGAACCTCAATTTGATATTCGCAAAAAATCTCCGAATAAAATTTACGTCTTAGAATACAAAATGTATTCAAAATACAAAAACACAATTTAGTATGAGCCCTCCTTTCCATTTGGTGGAAACATGTTAAAAAAGTTTTTGAGTGCAATATGAGAATATGATTCCAGAATGTGTATAAATATTTCATTCAAAATCAACGTGTCGTTCGAAAGTAAACTGACCTGAGAACCATTCTGGTGTATCAGACTATGATAATGAAGGGATGGTGAAGTCCCTGAACATGTAAAAAAGAAATCTAGAAGAAAAATAATATATTCAGCAAAATGGGCTTTTTCATCGAATATAAACTTGATTAAATTCAACGATACCTTAGACGACAAGGTTTAAAGTCAATTATATATTAAACCGTATCTCAGATACGTCATTGCGTAACAATCAAATCTGAAAAATGTATGACAACCTTTGAAATCGTGTTTTTGGGCTCTTAATTTAATACCTCATTCGACTTGGTAGCAACATTATATCATGAATGTAGGTAGTATGAAAATAATTTTATTATGAAATAGTTCTCGTTAATTATATACTTTACCAATTGTTAAAAAAGTGAGAAACATTTTATTATAAAATGCATTTACAGATACAATAATTGGTATCAACTATGTATAAATATTGCATATGTACATATAGATTATATATATATATATACATATAGATATATCTAGATATAGATATACACTATAGACCACATACATACGGAGCTTTTCTATTGAAATGCAGGGTCCGAAATCAACAAGAGCAAAAGAGAAACTTATAGTAGTTCGTTAGTATGACAGAGAAGGATGTTTTGCAACGTTGCCGGCCGAAAAGGCAGTCCAAGTCAACTTGTATCGCGGTCGCGTATCGCTTTGCACTTTCGGATGTGTGCGGAGCGGATGACTGTGATGTTTCGCCAGCTAGCAACATCGCAAAAGTTCGTTCTCTGTTTAGCCAACGAGAAATATATGGCCTTTCTTTCGCTCTCATGTTTGTAGCATCCTGCGACTCTGTAGAAACGGTCTGTATATATATAAGAAGAGATGTACAAGATAAGTTGTATTTAATTTATACCCATATTTTAGCTTTCGGGCGTCTTCAGATATCAATTTTCAACCTTTTTTGTGAACACCCAGTATAATGTCAACGAAATATAAAGTGTATTTAAACAAGCCAAACCGTCTTGTACAAAACACCAATGGCAAGGTATGAAAATAAATTTGATTTACAAAAAAGTGAAATTGGGCCGATGCGTGTTCGCCATTTTTGTCATAAAATTGTTTAAATTCACGTTATAATTTACTGTAGAAATCAAAAAGTTATAAAATGCAGGGTGTCCCATATAAAATAAGTGAGCTAAGGTCAACTTCCGGTATAACCGGAGTGCTACACCACTAAAACTATTTTATTTGGATTACTTCCATTGACCTTTGTATATTTTCAACATTTATAACTTTCCTACAAACAGTATTCCATATATCCAGTGGTGTTTTTCATGGGACACCATTTAGAACATGTTGTCCATGTTATTAATTAAATAGTGATATAGATAAATATTGATATTATTATTAAGTTTAACATTATATTAATAATGATATTAACAGGATAAAGTATCTGTAAGCGTATATATCTAGTATTCCATTGTTAGCGCCGTTGTCCTAGCAACCACCCTGAGAAAGAGGAACGCACGCACGATGTGTCAGTAGGTGTGGTTCGCTTGACAGCGCCGAGAGCGAAGATTGTAAATCAGCGGTACGAATAAACGGTTATGAAGTGAAGTCGGCCATCAATCCACCCCGAAGCAACCTTACATATCATAAATTAATTGCTCAATATAGATGAATATAAAAATTATTTTGAAAGAAAACTATTCTCGAACTGTATGATACTCATTTTCATTTCCGCAATATCGAGAGAGTTATTCCATTGAAAAGCCCAAAAAGATAATCGAAAAATGATATTTGTTGCAGATGTCACCAATTAATTTTATTAATAATTCATTTTAGATATTATTTGCTCGAAATTCCTGCTTTGCTGAATGTATTATTTTTAATTACAAGAGCGAGTTGTTTTAATTATAATTGAGATCATTTAGGGTTTTAATAATAACATTTCTTCCTTGCCTGTTTAGGCACCGTACCCCTATTATAAGACGGTAATGGCCCTTTGTAGGCCTATAATTTATTATCGACCGGCGTGTATCAACATCAACGTTGTATTAATATCAACAAATATTTGCCAAAAGAGCATTTGAAACCTGAATCTCACTGATTAAATGAAGCATGTATCCAAATAGAAATATTATTTTTATTCATGAATCATATTATTGACATTAAACAGACATGATTTCATTCATGGTAATAATACGATGTGTGTAGACTTCAACTTTTAAATCGATTTGTTTGAAACACACTTTCGTAACACCAGTAGCACTGACTGCAGCACATTCGCACATTAAGAATATCTCATTTAAAAACTATTCCATTAAAAAAATTGTAATTGGTAAATATTCGACCCTAAACTTCTAGTACATCAAATAGTGTTCAAAGTTAAAGATTATTATCTTCTATTCCGCTACAGGCAGCGTATATGCGCGTTCCATCAGGAGATTCAAAAGGAAATTGCGGTCATCCCTCGGACCGTTAACAGTTATACATTGCCTTATGCCTTATGCGAGTTTAAATGTTAATAAAGTTATTTCCCTTATGGCTTCGGCCGAGCTTCCTCCGGTTTCCATACTAAATACCCGATCCGTACTCGTAAATTAGGGTCGGCATTAACGAAATTAACTCTCCCCTAGCGGTTTTCAATAGGCAGGAATCCGAGAGACGCTACAAATTACGGATTATGTACACAAGCTGGTAGAGATACAAAAATTTAAATCGTGGAAACGCAAACCACGATGAATAATATAGTGTCGTGTGAAAACTAAAACATCCTATCGCTGCAACGTTTGCTAACTGAAAAAAAGGAAGCAAGCGCTATATTTAACACTTATCGTATTTAACTTCCAGAAAAATATTTATTACTGCAGTTTAAAGCGTTATTTCTAGGCGAGCAAAGATTAAAGCAAGTTATGAATGAGAAACGGGCAATTTCGCTGATAAAAATGCGCATTTTTAATCAGCCCGACGCGTAAATCTCAAGATGGCCATTTGCCAACGCCATGAACGTATTTTTCATTCTTGGAAAAGTAAGTGAAACCGAACGAGGGATAATTTTCAACGAATTTGCACCGATTGAGGAAATCCATTCAAGAGAACACGCGAGTTCTACCGACTACTCAATGAATCTTTCTTGTAAAGAACTCATTAATTATTTAGCTTTCTCTCCCGCTCAGAGAAACATGGCTGTAAATATTGCATTACCGAAACCTGGAAAACTTTTAGAAGAATTGAAAGGCCACTTCACGCCAGCTACAAACAATTTTACTGAGAAAGACCAACTGATTTCAAACCACTAATTTGACTTAGACGAGATCAACCAAAGTAGAGCAAATTCAACTAATAAGCCAAAAAGGAAGAAAAGATATGGGAGTTGTGCTGCCAAGAAGAGTTAAACCGCCCCATTAATAAACATAACACCAGCATTTGATAAAGATTGGCATAAAGGTAAGCAATGCTTCTTCTTCATTCTGGAATCGTAGCATACTGACATTAAGATCTACACCGAAGCGTTCTAGGATTTTTGGTATAACTTAAGTTAATCGCTAATTTGCCTATGAGCGTTATGTTTAGCAGCAGAATTTTCAGGTGATACTTCACACATAGATAGATGGTGAACACAGGAAAAACATATATATTCACAAATAAATTGATTGGATAGATAACATTGGGGCGTAGCAACCACACACAAGCAACCAAATTAGATGATGGTTTGGGAAATTTCTTCGAGAATTTATTGAACACATATATAGGACATTCCAATTTACCCATACAGGGTTTCATATGATGAAGCAACATATTTTGTCTGTTTTTCTGTTTGCATAACAATTTAGCAATCCAGATTTAAAAACCAAAAATTGAATTTTTTGAAACTGTGGAGCAGAGTATTAGAAATTGTTAGCATATTAGAGAACACTCTAACCTTCAAATGCATTTTGAATAATGTTAATTAGTTAATTAGGAGAGCCTGTGGAATTTTTCAAATATAGATAACATATATAAATTTAGACATAACAAATAAGACAAACAAATGATAAGGCATTAAGACATAAGACAAAGATAAAGTTCACCCCTACTAGTCATCTGCAGAAGGGAAAATTGAGGACATTTTTGGAAGCTATTGGGGACGAAACCTAAAAACAAGGAAAGTTTGAGATTTCTAGGTAATGGGGAAGTGCCTTGATTTCCGGATAATAGAATATTCCAGAATATTCCAGAAATATAAAGCAAAAATTAACCAATCACATACTAGAAACCAAATATCCTCATTTTAAAACAAGAACCGCCTGGCCTACGAATTGTACACCAAAAAAGGAGCCAATTTTCCTTTCATCAGTGGAATTGAAAATAAAACGTTCTCCCCAGTGATTTTCTTTTAAATTTTCTAATTCCAAAAGACGCCAAACTTTCGGGAAAACATTTATCGCTCCCGACCCGCGCCCCGAACTCTGCCGTCTTCCCCCTTCCCGCAATGTTATCCCGCCCGTCAAATATTCAACACTCACGTACTCGTAATTCGTTAAACTCGAAAGCCTTGTTAGTGTACATATGAAACTCTCCGACCCGGTTTCCTTATTCCCTTACATTTACCGCTTGTCGTAAATGAGAAATATGTTTTTGGGGTTTAAGTCGAAATTGTTTTGGTTGTATCTACGAAATAATAGGCGGAGTACGCGTCGAGCGGGGATATTAAAAGTTATGAACAAGTTTTATCGTCGAAAAAGGACCAATATCTTATTTTTAATTATATTGCAAGATGGGGTGGTTTATAGCTTGCGAAATAAAAATACGAAGGGCTTCAGAGAACTAACCATGTAGTTGTTATAGTGGAATTATTCAAAACCCAAAAGCACGTTAAAGGTATTTTACTGTATCCATAATTGGAAGACTACGCAATGAAACCGTATTTAAATTCCGCGTCAGAACCACAGTATTTTAATTGAACTAGCATATCGTTTTATACGATTTTGTCATTAAAACATAAGTAACTCCTCATATTCTCTAAATTTGGTATCTCGTAGGTATTTCTAGTGGAACGTAAAAAGTAATCAAAATCTAATTACATATTTTTCAATAGTGGTTTCCAAAAAATTACACTGCTTAGCTTAGCAGAAACACTATACCCATTCCTCATTAAAGACAGGAGGTTCTATGTTAGGATGACTATTAATCTGGAGTAGCTATTTCTTGAGGTCAAGACGAGACCAGCTATGTAATTGTTAATTCGTTAGATCTATACAAAATTTATTGCTAATATCGATTCAGAGAAGCAATGAACTCTGCATCTTAATTTAAATGCAGTAGCCAATAGCAAATTTTATTGGTAATTTTTTGTATTTGAGCATATGAATTTTGTCCTAACAGTACACAGTTATGACGCTATCGTCATAGATAAAATTTTAAAACATTTATCATAGCACCTTTTGTCGATAAGGGAATAGTTCTGAAACAATAGAAGTTGTTTTAGGCAAAACACTCATAAGAAAATCAGTCAATCGTCAGATTTCATTATTAATTTGTTGCTTTTGAGCTCGTGAGTTAAAACCACCCTATTGCGACTGTCATTACGAACAAAATTGTAAAATATTTATTACAGCATTTTCTAAAGATGCAGAAGTAGTTTTGGAACTATTTTGGAACTACAAGGATCGGTTTTGAAGAAACACTCATAGAAGAAACAACTACATCATACAATAATAATTGGATCTTTTAATTATATGTACCTATAGCAATATTAATACTTAAATTAAAGTGTCACGGCTGCTAGGAATCAGCATTAACAACAAAATTGTTTCCAACAAAACATTACAATGAATTAATGGTAACTTATTACTTCATCATTATATGGACAAAATTATAAAATGTTTATTGAATAAGTTTTGGTAGATTTGTTTAACTTCTTAGCAATATATTAATATAGTACATGAATACATCGGAAATTAGCAATAAATTCATTGTTAGTTAATAAATTGTCTATACCTGTTAATATTACTTAACTACAAGTGAATTAAGCAGTTATTTCAACAGTGGTAGTATAAAAGGGCAATTTCAACTTAATAGACAATAACCATAATACATAAAGGAAGAGCAAGTCACTTTCCATATAATACGACGGACTTTTATAAAGCAAAACAGTGTGTAAAATTTCAGATGATCCCAATATTTATTCACTTGTTAAACGAAACAATGATATACTGTATTTTTAGGAATTCTACAGGCTCAATGGAATCTAAAATTGGGTAATATATAACACTGTAATAACCAGCTGAGGTAAAACCAAACTTTCACCAAATTCTTCAATTCTTATTGCTGATAGTTTTAAACGGGCGTAACTGTAAAGGACCATAAGGAGTCAATGAAACGTTTTAACAGGTTAGATCACTTTTTAAAACAATAACGTTATTCATAGTAACAGGGAGGAAATTAGCATTAATGAATTGCTAATATCTTCCAGAGGTAGAGTAATGCTTTGGTAAAACCAAATACTTTTGGAACATCAAAGGACGAATCACGCAGTGACAAAGAGAGTGCGGATGCCTGTGTGTATGCGAATTCCAATTAGTAATAAAAATTAAACAGTAATAAAGGTGAGTAACTTTCCGTCATATTATGATGTACTATTCAAATTATACGTCGTTTTGAGAAGATGTCAAATATGAAACATGAGGCAGTTCGTAAAATAAGTTCCAAACAATCATGATCGCAACACTTAGGAAGATTACGAATCCATCATCGTCCTTTAGAAGTCTGTTCATGCATCCCATTCCGCTTTAAAGAAGCACTAACGAAAAAGCTCAAATATTTATAGGAATTTACGGCAGCAGTTTCGATCAGAGATACAAATCTCTCTCGTTCTTTCACGCCGAACGAGAAGAGATTCCCCGACAATGTCGACATTCGATCGAAGACCGACAGAGGCGCTACACTGGTGTACCATCCTAGACTAATTAGGTCGATTTCCATCACGAGATTATTGACGGTCTTGTTAGGCGACGATAAGATAATGTAGATGGTTATCCAAACAGTGATTGGACGGGTCTTAATGAATTCAGCAATCGGGCTCCGGAACTAGCGTCGTTTTAATTGGGGTTGAGGGGCGAAGGAACCCGAGACGAGGTACGTGGATTTCGGGAGGGTCGTCGGAAATCATCAGCCGACCGAAAAATGAAATGTTCAAATATCTCAGCGGAGGAAATATTGAATTGCAGAATTTCATAAGGTGACATAGCCAAACAACCAATAGCAAAATATAAAATATTTGTATAAAGTGTATATGTATACCTTTCCTGGAAATAAAATTTACCTTCGTACTTACTGATACTGCGCTGACTGCTTATTACATTTTTTTATTAAATTTAGAAACGTACATATTTGCTTATTATTGCTTGTTTGCTTATAAACATACATTCACGTAATATCTCAAGAACAATTTAACGGACTGATGTGAAACTGAAAGTATAAATTCCTTTCAAGCTACCAATGAAAACGATACGAAAAGGAAATGCTTGGGAAATTCTGTACAATCTAACGCCAATGGCGAATTCGCAACTGAGACGCCATAACTTTAAACGTTACTTTAGCGACAACATTATTAATTTGTCGAATTTAGTTTTCATATATAGTTTGAAATATTTCACAAGTCACTTTCATTTAAGTAAAAACCGGTGTTGATGCATAAAACATAAATTTCTAGCTCGTCACTTTTTCGGATAACCATCTCATCAATATTATTCGTCAATAGTACTTTTTGGGTAAATTTAGGTTTTAAGACATTTTGATTTCAATGATATGTCGTGTTCAACACTGATATTTAAAGTTCCCGGCAAAAAATTTTGTGCTTCACGATATTACTATATGTTCCTCAGGCTATTTTGTTTATTTTCTCATATGAGGCACTTATATGAGAAAATGCTTATATGAGAAGTATATTTTTCGATTTTGAGTTATTAGCATGTCTAGACGTTCTAAGGTCCGCTGAGTCCAAAAAATATACCTTTGAAAAAATGCGTGTATGTATTATAAGTATATGTATATCATTGTATATATGTATTATGTGTCTGTGATACGTATTTCTCCGAAAATAAAAACCACAAAAGGTTCCAACTTTGAATTTAGAATTTGATCTATCATACTACTCAATATCAGATTTATACCAATATCTCAATACCAGTAAGCTTTCATTAAAATAGGCCGAGACCAAGTGGTACTTTACTGTTGCCATTTTGGGAAATTTTCTTAAAATTTGCTCCAAGATATTTTTTTAATGTTTGTTCCACTGTCGAGTATATATGATAAAGTATAATAACATTTTGGGCTTGATCTCCTCTAAAGGGCAATTTACTCTTCATTTTTCGGTTTCTCAAAATTCTCTGGAACTCCGCATGAAGAGTTGTTTATAAATTTTGAACATCTGTCCAACTATCAAATGTATATATTAAAGTTAAATAATATTTTTGTATAAATCGGTTTTGAGCAGATTCTCTAAAGAAGAGGTCGAGAAAATTTCAAAAAGTGACGGGATTAAGCTATGCCCTTATCCCAGCCGCTTTAAATAAAAAACGTGTTAATACACGTTTTCTCATAATTGAAGGTTAAATGAGTAGTACCGTTTTAACTTATAAATTTTGACACATAAATTCCAGACACATAGAAATTTTCTCAAAATTATGTTTTTTTGGACTAAAGGCGTCCCTAAAACACTTAGAAATGGCAATAATTGAAAATCGAAAAATGGGCAAATATACGAGCGCCTCATATAAATGAGAAGGCAAAAATGTTTTAAACCTAGTAGATGCTCTTGAAAAGAGCATCTACTAGGTAGATGCTCTTGTATATTATGTAAAATATTGTAGTTTTTAAAACCTCGATGACCTTTCTCACAAAGAATCTACATTTAATCTACAAACATTGTATTAATTAATAAACGGTAACACAGGTCAAAAATTAATTACATAAAAACGATTTTGTAACCTTAAATAACCTTTTGCGTCTGTGGAATATATAGGGATATTTCACATTTAATTCTCAATGACACTTTCGTAGTATGTACTAATTTTCAGTTGTATGCGAATTTTTCCTTGGCTTTCTTCATGAATTATGACTATTAAACCAGGTATTATGTATTTGTAATACAAAATTTCATAAATGGGTATAAATCTACCTTTTCATAAACTTGACTCGACAGTATTTCCTATGATTAATTGGCTGACAGTTCTTCAAAAACACGGTTTTTGAATTCAGGGGAGCTTAAAACGTCTAGAAATGCTAATAACACAAATTCGAACAATCGATCAGGTTAAAATACATACTACTTCTCATATATGAATGCCTCAAATGGGAAGGTGATAAATCGGATATTTAATTTATTTTGATAGACAAAAGTTTCCAAATAGACAAATTCTGCAAATTGAACATTACTAAATGAAAAAAGTTGCACTTTTGTATATACTATAAGCATTTTGAATGGACGTGATTGGGCTTGAAACATATCTGAAATTTGAGAACATGGATTAACATAAAATGTTATTAACATAATTACCATGGCAGTTCAAAAGAAACTGAGCAATAAGGCCTACTTTTACAGCCTTAAAAATGACCATACAATCTATCATAACTCATTACTAAGTATACCTAGTGGCCAAACTCGTCTTTTCCAAAAAAGTTGCACACTTGTATGAATTATAAGCATTTTGAATGGACATCATTGAGCTTGCCACATGTCTCGAATTTGAGAACATGGATTAGCATGGAATATGCTACTAACGTAAATTACCAAGGCGGAAACTTAGTAATAAGAGCTAGTTTTACAGCTTTGAAAATAACCAAACAATCTAACATAACTCATTACTAAGTATCCCTCGTAGCCAAACTCGTCTATTCCACAATCTCCGATATTCTTGGCCTGCCTCCTATTTGACACTGAAAATCATGACCGGTGAAAATTAACCTTTTAACTTTAAACAATAGAGCATGTATATAGATAGAGACAGATAGACACGAACAGAGAGAATGTAGACAGCACTCGCCTCCAATTGATTCATGAATCCAGTAAGAACATTAGAAATTGGATTAAACGTATTTTTATCAAAATTCGTTATTTCCATTACTCGATATAAACGGCAGATCGAAACACTCGTTTCCTAACATATTTAATTTTTAGAAATTGTACGTACCAATATCAAAACTGATATCATTGAAACCAGAACATATTTCATTTAATGTTTTCTACAATTTTACCAACAACATTTACAAAAGGGCGTGGAATTTGAATTTTTTGAATGACCTTTGCATTTCGGGCTGTCACTCACGTTTATACTTCCCTTTACGCTCATTTACTTTCAATTGACTCCATCGAATTAATTTCGAACGATACGAGCCCAAGGAGATCACGACCAACGCTATCCATTTTCACATTTAATTCCGTTACAAGATATTCAGCGCCATGGCCATTGTGTTGACAATCCGTAAAAGTTTTGTTTAACTAGCGTTCTTCCTTGATCCCATCGGGGTGTGACAGAACGTATTGGATTGCATGCGCCTTTTCAATGTCCATTTCCTGTTTTGGAACAGTTTGTGTACTCGTCCGAGTGGACGACAAAGGGAGACACCATCGACACGAGATACTTTGTTCTGTGTGAGTCTGAAGTGGGAAAAAAACAAATGGTAAGTATTGTTAAGTCGTACGCGAATCGATGTACGTGTCAATTAAGCATTAGAAGAGTGAAGATTACTCAACAATTAAACTTTCAAGATCGTTTGCTTGAAATTTAATTGTTACACATTTACGCAATATGGTAACAGCGGACAGCGCATGTAATACTATAATCAATGTAGACGTAATTTTGGGAGTCAAACAAACACCGAGTCGTAACAAAGAGACACTTCTCTCCGTTTTCCGCCACTTTGGCCTTCCCCAATAAATCCCCTTTAGCGTGATCGTAAAAATATGATTTCGAAGTCAAATGCATAAATCGATAAGATCTTAAAATTATGGCAGCGAGAAAAATATATTGTCACAAATTTACAATAACTTTTGCGAGGTTTCCGTGATATATGATTCGTCCAATAAATATTTTATGTGCATGTTGCAATGCGGTGGATATTTGAATATTTGAGTACAACAATGTTTCGTTTGAAAAGTAACAGACTCAGAGACACTGTAAGCTTCTCGTTAACTCGAAAATATCCTCTTGATATCTACTGAATTATTTGTTCCAAAGCGTTGCCCTCGGCTTTCTCTTCTTTTTATATAATTAAGGCGTCGTTAAACCCTCTTCTAACAAAGATGCCCATTTAACATTATGTGGCGTTAATTGGTCGTAATTGCCGGGGACGCATCTGCTGCTTAACTGCATCTTTTGTGCATAAACATGTGGGTGGAAACGTGGAAAACGTTCGCGAGGCATTCCTTTTTCCATCCGTGGAATTAAAGCGACATTCCCTGGAAAACTAGGTCTGACGCCCTTTTAACCCCTTTCGCTCCGATTTCACAAAGGCATTAAAACGGGGTTACCCGAAGGGTTAAATAAGTCAACATTCTTGACAGATCGTGGGTTGAAGCGTAGTTCATTCGTTATGTTCACGGACGGCAAGTTCTCCTGTACTATTTTTAACCTTCGGGGTGAAATATATGCGAGGGGGATTTTCACTTAAGGGAAGAGGGACTCGTTAGGAACTTAAAGTGGAAAGTTTTGCAGATGCGACTCGTTATCTAACGTTAGGTCCCGCAATTATTCACCGCTATTGTTCCATGGAAAAATTCTTGGGTGTTTCGTACAATTTACCCGGGCAAAGGACTGAAAGTAAAACAATACGATTATGCAAATGGTTTAGCCAGAAAATCGAGTAAATGACGAAAAATATGCAAAGTGATGTTGAACTTTCATTCTTGTATCATCATAAGATATCTGATGAAAAGCTGATGTGATTATATTATGTTTCTAACTTCAAATAAATATGTTTCACCGAACGTGACTATTTAAAAACTTTTGTGGTTCGTCATGCTCCTTATTGTAAAGCACAAATCACCACAAACGATTTACTTAATAATAGTCGTAACGAATTAACAATTCAATTTAGTAAGTGACTTATTCATTGAAGCGTTGAATACACTGGACAATACTGGAGTTTATCTGACATTCTTAATGTATATACGCGTTAAAAAATGGAATGGTTTTATTGTGGAAATTTTTGACACATGTTCATACTTGGTATTTAGACTTGTTCACATACCAGGCCCTCACAATAACCTTTTTTAGAAGTAGTACAAAAGTAGGTTACTTTTGACATTTGGCAGTTTCTTTGAACTCGGCAAAGAATTTCTTTTAAGCTATTTGACAGACACCAGTTGTGTGAAGTAAGACTGTGGAGCAACCCAACTAAGAGCTACTATATCAAGAACGAAGGAAAGGGCGGAAACAGGAAATTACCGCAGTTAACAATTAACAACAAGAAGTCTCACTGACTCCAACAAGGTAGAGTCAAAAGATATAACGTTGGAATATTTCATTATTGCTGAAATAATTGATTAAATCGATGAAAAACAAGTATAATGCATTTTTTATCTCGCTGAAAAATTTTCATCACTCATGAGTGTTCGAATAAAATTTGACATTTTGACCATTTTGATACTAAATAAGTAAATATTTTTAATAAATTCTGAGGCAATAAAAGAAGCTGCAGACTTTCTGGGAAACTTTCGACAATTGTAAAGAACTGATGACGTCTTACAATCAGTTGCACTGGTCTCACATCGCCGTTTACAATAAGACATTTTAAAACTTTAACGATTTTGCGAAACATTTAAAATTGGTGCTTGTTACAATGCGGTAATGATCCTACGATATTTTTAAAGGAGTTCAAATTATCTTGAAATGTGTAAAATTATTAAAGCTTTTAAAGAAAGTGTAACATAAAATTGCTACTGCTTTTAAACTGTCGTCAGATCTTTACAATTATCAGAAATTTCGAAATTCCACAATTGAATCAAAAATCAAAATTAATTGATCTAACGATACCTTCGGTAAACAAACGAGAGGTGGTGAAAATCCAATGGCTTACACCATTTTGGAAGCATAGCTTTCTTATGGCGGGTTTCGCTCGAAACGCTGAATCGGTGAGAGGTGTAAACGCCGAAAAACCGTCACGATCGCAACGGCCAATTATCGCGCCGCGCTAACTGTTTAGTAGCAACCGTATTACAATTTTTTTTGTATTGGTTGCCTGTTCCATGGTGACGTTAGCTACCAATCGTTTGTACCGCGATCGGCGCGATCCAAACAATCGAAGGCGACCGTCACTTGTCTGTCCGTCATTGGCGTCATTGCATTGCGCATTCACTACTTCCCTATAAATCTCCGCAATAAAGCCCCGGCGGACTACTCACAATTCGATCGACGATCGATATAAGGAAGGGAAGCCACCACACATTGCCAACTAGCAATTTGGAGACAGTATAAATACGTGCTTTCCTTTGGAAGCATAGCTTTCGTATGGCGGGCTTCGCTCGAAGTGAATCGGCGAGAGGTGTTATTGCTGAAAAACCGTACGACCCGGACGGCCAATTATCGTGCGGCGCTAGCGGTTTATTCACAACGTGTTACAATTGTTTTTGTATTGTCGGTTGCCTTCTCCGTGGTGACGCTAGCTATCAATCGTTTTGGACACAAAATGCTTTAACTGTACAATAACAAAAATTATATCAACAGAATCGGCGTCTAAAGAAGAACCTACCTGAGTGGGGCAATTACGTTATTTCGTCTATCAACCGAGATATTTCATTATAAAATTTGCCCTTAAACGTAAACAGACAGTAGACATCTTGATTGAGATCTACACGGAACGAGAAAATTCTTCACGGAAACGTTTCTGGGCCTACGACTACGGCCCGGAAGGTTGGGTTTGTTTGGCTTGGATAAAAGTATAAAGAAGAATAAATAGTATACTAGATTAATAAGACGGAGTATCGTCACACGAGCGTTTTAAAGTACGACGAGCGAAGCGAGGATTGCTTTAATAGAACGAATGTGACGATACGTCTTATTAAACGAGTGTAATATACTATTTTATCTACTTTGCTTTATTAATTCATTAAATTTTGGCTGTTCAAGTTTTCGTATTACCCTAGGGAATTTTGCGTGGGTTGGTTACACTGACGTCACTGACATTAACGTTTCGTATTTGAATTTGAAAATCTAGTAGCCCTAGGACAACTTCAATAACTACTTACTTACGTGAGCGAAATGGAAGACAAAAATGTAGATTCATGGAATTTAAAAAGTTATGTTTATTGAAATATTAATAATTTAACCTTGACGTCTACGCACGTCTACGTGACAGGCTGATGTACCAATTTATCAAAACTAAGTTACCAAAAGTAGTGTAATAATACGCATATTATTACACTACTTTCGATGTAATAAAGAGATCATTAGTAATGCAAAGTAGATAAAAGTGATTTATTTCGGAGTCGCGCTAACTGTTTGGTGGCAATTAGTGTTACAGTTGTTTGTATGGTCGATTGCCTGCTCTAGGGGTGGCGATTGTGGGCTGAATCTGAGAGTAGCTAGAGCGCGCGCTAGCTACCAATCGTTTCTGTACATGACATATATATATATATATATATATATATATATATATTATATAAAGCTATGCTTCCCCTCCCGGTCATTCCCAGAGTGCCTCATTTCGTTTTTTTAATCCATAGTATGAATTCTAGGATTTTTATTCCTAAAAATTGACCAAATAAGTCTTGTATTCAATAGAAATAAAGCATTATATGTTCTACAAACTGCAAGCACGACAATCTGAAAAAAATCCGGCCAATGTCGCACAATTAATAAAAAAAATTAAATGGTGAGTCAAGGACAAATAGGTCAGTCACATTGTATATGTCTCGGAGCATAATTATTTCAAAGAGAAAGCATTTGCACTTATTGTTTGGGTATTTCTGCATTTACATAAAACTAGTAAATAATAAGTTACGCTTATGATTGACACCTTAGGAAAATGTCTAAAAATGTATTTAGGAAACTAATCACTAGGTAGTACACGTTATTTGTCAAAACATCAGAATCGTCTATAATAAAGTTGTTATGAAATATTACTTATATACTTAATTACAATATTGTAACGCGAAATGTAAACAGCAGCGCGCAACGTGTTTACTCTTATCGGACCTCGGCGGCTAAGTGGGCAATAAAAAAAACGTCCCCAACGTTACGGCAACATCTTATTAAGGAAAGAATGATTTATTACATTCTGGGCGTTTCTAGATAAACATTATTAGGGAAAAGAAGGATCGAGTTCTTTCAGGAATCATCGCGAATACAATTGAGATATGTATATAAGCGAGCTTGCGGCCGGAGAGAGGAGATTAGACGTGAAGCCGCGAAAGAGTAAACAGTGCAAAAACGGACGAGCGAATGGTACAAATAAATTAAAGTTAAGTGTGTTATATAAATTATTTGTTTCGTAACAGTTAAGATGAATTAAGTAGTGTATAGTGTATAATTAGGACAGTGTAAATAAATTTGAAATAAACGTTAAAATATCATAATCAATCAAACTATCAAATCAAATCATAATAAATTTTCAGGCTTCAACATAATTTAAATTATATTGATTTGAAAATTTACGTTCAAAATTCACTTACGAAATTGTAAGAACATGAAATTCAGTGTTAATTTAAATTTTAACAAAATTCGATTAAAGAACGCTTCTTTGATTATAAAAGTAAACTTCATTTTTATTGAAACAACCTTCATTCTTTATGAATTTCTAAAGCCAATAAGAAAAATTAGTTTAATTTACGACAAAACGAATATGTCAACATTTGATGTAAACACTCTTCCTCTGTTGAATTAATGAAGTAAATAGAAGTGTACACTCAGACTATTCGAAAAGAGACAAGTATACATTAATGAAATACAGGATGGCTCGAAGATCACTATGCTTTATATGATAATCTCATTAAATTATTCATTCGGAGGAGAAAAAGTCAATCAAAAGTAATTAAACTGTGCATTGTTTAAAATGTTTAAAACGAACAATCATGTCGTATACCACTAGTTCTACTCGAGATGTAACGATACGTTATACTCCATTAGAATAATATTCAGAAATAACTCATAATCACGCCTTTGAATAATTTGTAGAGGTTTAATTTCAACATACTTTAACGCTTGATATGTGCGGTGAAATGCCAGTATATTAAATATTATATATATTGAATGCATTGAATTAAACAATATATCTTAAGAACTATAATCAATTATTGTTAATATATAATAAATATTAAATTTACCGATTGCTCAATGCACTCGTTAATCTGTCAATGAAGACTGAAAATTTTTGACTTTACAAATTATCACCTTGTAAAAGGTTTTATGAACGGCTACAATAAACTAATAAATGTCAATAGTCTAATAAGCTCCTAATAAATTTTGTTAGCCAAATAAGGTGTTGAAACATATTCAAAACAAATGTTATTTGGGCAATAAATTTAATAGGTAATTGAAGTATGAGACTGTAAAACAACAAAAGGGCGATACTTAACTATCAAAGCTTTATCAAAAAGGTCGTTTACCTATGTTTCGGGGTTATTAACCGAAGAAAATTGTAATCAGTTCAATCCGTTGTGTTGTTGAATTCTCCTAAATCAATTTACGTGTACCTATTCAAAATTCTAACTGTTGAGTAAGTAATGATAATCGTTTAAACCTATAATTACTTCCATAATAATGAAATTTCGCAGCAATAGCTTTAACCACTCTTGACGTTACTTTTATCCTAATTGTTTTTGGACATTAAACGTGCACATAACGTTTAAAAACATGACCTATAATTATTATCCGCGGTCCAAAAAAATGGCATGGCGTAGACCCGCTATTTCAGCTGATGCGATATGATCTCAGAGTGTCTCATAATAAACCTAAATTTATTGCTTCTGATTTTTCTCCGAATTTGCATGGAGATTACTGCCGAAATTCTATAGAGCCCCCTTTATTTATTCTGCGCGGAAATACTTTTTCCTCCTCTCCGTTTATCATTTGAATACGGAAAGAATTCCGTATCGGCGAGGACGTAAATGGAATTTTAAGTAAACCGAAAAATCGATTATTTTGAGGAATATACGTCCCTTCCACTCATACATTTGGCACCTTCCCAAAATCCGTTAATTGGAAATAAATCATTTAAGCGCACTCGTGAAAAATTTAATTTATTAAAGACGCGACTGAAACCTGCCCCGCGTGAACAGCGGCGCAAACGTAAATTTCCATTTATTTTTCCAGTTCGAGCTGATGAACGAAAAGTGGGAAAACGTAATTTCTACTTCAATCCCGTGAATACTGTACAGTGGAAGTTACACGTTACGGGCAGTTTGAGAAATCGGGCCTCGGAAAATGTTAAAGGAAATAGAATTTTTCAACACGTACGTCTCTATTATGAATTATCGTCGAATTAGAGAGAATAACGGCGCTCATTTTCAACTGGTATTGTTGAGGAGAAATTGGAATTGCTGACTTTTAATGCGTGGAAGAGCAGTGGAAGACTGCTCTATATCTCTATATACACTTGTAAAAATTAAAAACAAAAAACCCGCAGAAAGAGAGCTGTTGTTCCGTTGTTCTGACAAATTAAAACTTTTTATTTCACTGAAAGCAATTGTGAACTAAATAAAGGCAGCGAAATGAAGAATGATCACAATTATCCCTATGGTTATCACTGGAGCGAATTTGACATTTTTAGATTAATAAGACGACCAATTCGTCAACATCGGCCAAATATTTGGATAGACTCTAGAAAACTGTAAACTGGAAAACTGTTCGTAAAATGGAATAACTTGGCAGAAGTTTGGATAAGACAAGATAAAAGTAATGATGCAATGCAATGTAATGCAATGATCCGTTTGAAAAATTAAGATGCCACGTTACCTAACTGAGTGACAGCCTTGAACTTGCAGAAGTAGGTAACAATGAGCGGTGATTCCCATCTCGGCCCAAGAAGCAGGTAAACGATAAAATTATACCCAAACTCGGCATGCATCTAGGCAGGTATACTTTAACCACTAGCAATTGGAACACTCAATAAAATCTGAATTTACCGAGGGCATTCGAAAAGAGCCCGTTGTCTCTATACAAAACCATGGGACTTATCTTTTTGCTGATTCAGAAACGCCCTGGTATTTTTAAAATCAAGGTGTTCAGTTGCCCAAGTGAAATCATATATGTGAATGTATAGATATGTACAGATAAAGAACTAAAGGGTCCATTGGACCGCAAATTCTTTTTTACTGCGGCGGCATTTCGTTTGTTTCTTCATCTTCTTCTGAAGTGCAGGTGTACAGTCGATCAGTGAAATCGTGTACGAGGAAGCACGCGAGACTCTACGGATACCGGATGGTCCACTGGACAGCGGCCACGTGTGCTTTCCTTGTGATCTATTTTTCGGAACTTATACTCCAGAAGCAGTGGTGTGTGAATGTGTGTGCCATTTGTTTGTGCGATTTGGAAGTAAATTAATTGTTAGAGTTATTATCCGTAATGATACGCCCATGGAGAACAAGGCGGCATCGCTCTTCACTACTTAAAAAGCCATTAAGTGTTTTTTTTTGTGTTCCAATTGCTACTGGATAAAGTATACTCAATTCTACAGTGCCCATCTCGGCATAGGGTGATCCTTGCCCTCTTGCGTTTCCAACGTACTTTCGAGCGTATCACATGATGTTCACTTATATACGGTGTGCTGCGTATAGGTTTCTCAAATATCACGAAATTCGCGCCACAGTCAAGTCCCACTATTTTCGACAATACCGTATTATCAAGAAGGTACCTCCCTAGATTTATGCAGAGTTAACGGGAGATTATTGTGGTGTGTACCTGCTCGGTCCGTTGTGCCGAGATGGGTATATTAGAAATGGACCGACAAGGTGTCGTAAAATTGACCGCAATAAAGTGTGCCGAGATACACCCACAATGAGATCTACTTGAAAGGACGTAAAGTGTAGATTTTAAGCCATTATAAAATCAAAAATGAGAAATCTATAATATACAAGATTGTCCTGTGTATATGTATGCCTGAATCTTCGGAGATCGATTTTTGCACGATTATAGCTTCGGTTGGAAATAGGTCCCGAAAACTCTTACAACTCCGAAAGCAAAGTGACCCGAAAAAATTACAAAATCCAAAATTATCCTCAGAGGGGTAGAAAATAGATAAAATCTATTTAACAGTGCCCGCAGTTAAAAATTTTAAACATGGCGCACTTATAGCTATTCGCTCACGAATCGATAGTAAAAAAATAAAACCCCCAAATTTCACTTACCCAGGGGTGGAAAATGGTGGGAAATTCGTGCAATACAACTTAATCAGATAGCATTAATAATAATAATTAGCTAGAAACAGGACACCTTGTACGGCTATAGATTTGGTTCCCAGATGGCTCGGAAAAATCCGATGATCCCAAATTTATCTTGGTGTGAGTGTAGGTTAAACCCATCTAATGGTCTCAAACCCCAAATTTCCCTTACCAAGAAGGTAGAAAACGGGATAAAATTTATTTAACATTCTATTCTAACATATCTATTCTCCGAATAGACAGAACCTTTAAACTTGGCACGCTTATAGCTTAGGCTCCAAGGTGGCTCCAAGAAGGCTCCAAGAAAAATACCGTAACTGTTAATTTCCTTTCCGAGGAATCCATTTCCGTGGATTTAGTAGATTTTAGTCTAAGCCCAATAGTTCCCCAATAGTTAGATAGTTTAAACTATGTACGTGTATAGCTTAGGTCCTCAAGTGGCTCCCTTTGAGAAACCCAAATTTCACTCATCAAGGGGGTGAAAAAAGGGTAAATGTATACAACAGCTACTGAACAGCTTTAAATTTGAAACATGATATCCAATTTCTAACTGGAAGTTGGATAAATCGACTAGTCAATAATATAACAAAATTTATTGATTAAACAAAGGCACCTATATATTCTTAGTATGTAAGTTACTAAATACGTTATCATTCCGAACCAGTCGTGAATTACGAACCCCTTTCAGATGAACTCAGAAAACATGTATTTTATGTTCAGTTTTGGCAAATATTGCTATTGTAAATGAAGGTCATAATTTAATATATCGCAATTTTGTGGCAAGTCAAATGTGAAATGTAAAATATGACAGCCATATTAGGTAAGAGTGTTAAATTGATAGGCAATTTGTTGTCAGGTTATTAACACTTGACGTCAATTTCTTTCACGAAAGTTAGCTTGTGTTTCGTGCTCTAAATACATCTAAAGGTTTTACACAGGTAATTTAACCAAAGGAAAACATCAAGTCTTAACCAACTGCTTTATTTAAAGATGAGCGACCGGTTTCGGCTTCAATGAAGCCATCCTCAGGCTCGCACTACATGAATGAGGAGCATTAGAAAACAGAAGGTAAGTACCTTAAAAACAACTTGTTGGGAGTATTGCTTTTTAAGGTACTTACCTTCTGTTTTCTAATGCTCCTCATTCATGTAGGGCGAGCCTGAGAATGGCTTCAATGAAGCCGAAACCGGTCGCTCATTTTTAAATAATGTAGTTGGTTAAGACTTGGTGTTTTCTTTTGGTTAAATTACCATGGCCAACTTAGAGAAGCTGGACAACCTTCGGTCGTTTTACACAGGTATATATTTTTTAGCTTATAAAACTGGAGAATAGCTGGTAATAAATTTAACTTAACATTGCTACAATTCAGTTCTAATGGTGGTAATGAGTTCTTCATACTTACTTATGTGACATAATTATATACAAATAAAAGATACCTGTACAGAAGATTTCTTAAATTTAGAGTTAGAAAATAACTAGAATTTCAATTAAATAGAGGATTAAATGACAATCGTGCATCAACTGATATGTATAAAACAATATGCACCGAATCAAGGGTAGGTATAGTATTTCCACGAAAAATAAAGGAAAATGTGAAGTAATATTTTGTAAGAAAATTACAAGGTTTTTGTTGCGTTCACCATTTTTCAAAGTAATCACAGTCTGATAATAATTTCAAATCAATTTCTTTAAAACTGTGTAATCCAATAAGCATAACAAATATGAATACTGCAAATATTAGGACAGTACACATTTGCCATTATATCTAACCTTCCCTAGTCAATAGTGCTTTCCTACCGTCGTACAAGAATATTGAACTTATAATAGTATAAAAATTACATATTATAAATAATCTGCAATTAACAAAAATTGAACAAGATTACCTTTTATTTACAATTTATACGTAGCCTATAATTCCTGAGTATAAACCAAGACTATCTTCAAAAATGTCTTTTAAATGATTTAAGAAACTTAAAACTTACACGGCTTAAACACTTCAATTGACATTTACGGAACTAAACATATTTACGTCTCTCAAGTAGCTACCAAAAATAAATCATAAGGAAACTAAAACTTTGGGGGTACCATTAGTGGAAAAGCGCTTTGGTATAGCTTATTTTTAGCTGACATGCTTATCTATTTTTTGGTCTAATAGTACTAACTAATGAGAACGGTTAATTTTCATTACACAAATGGTTATATTTATACCTGCATTTAAAGTTGTATTCAATGGTTTACAACATCAACTGTAATAACAAAACCAGTGATATGTGATAGTACTTGACACGAGCATTTATAGTGGTTAATTGTGCCTATAACTTAACTTCAATATTGAATAGGTACTCCTATGTTTGTGATAAACGCGTTTGGATGAAAACAAGAAGGGTTATACAGTGTACACAGTGGATTTCGGGTTATATAGTGTACGGCTCTGGCTTTCATTGGTACAATGAAAAATGAGGGACGAGAGATCATCGATCAGCACCCTTTGCAACGTATTTACATAAGAAAGAGGTGGTAGCCACATTCAAATTATCGCACGTAACTTCGCTTCATCGTCCTATACAAAAGAAAGGAAATAACTCGAAAAAATATTAAATACAGACACTCGTGATCGTCACCCATCCATCTTAATAAAAATACATCGAAAACCTACCGAAGTGGGATTGTGGTTAATTACATTTGCTGTCGGTCCCCGCAAATTGCGTTGCCTGCATGTTTCCCTGCCATCTTAACAGTAAGTAGCATAGGTCAAGGGGGTCGTCCCTAATCTGATTAAGAGTTGACTCATGCAGCTGCCGTTTTACCCCAACAGTACCACAGCTAATTATAATAGCCCGGCAAGCTTTCCGTTTTGGCTCGCAACGCTCCCGTTATTGAAATTAAGTTATGGACTGTTACAAACAGTCGTGAGAGGATTTCGGTCGAAACCAGAACTAGCAAATTAGCAGTAGCTAAAGGTTTGTGGTAATGAGGAGGGAAGTTGTGTAAAAATGCTATTCTTAAATTTTATTTCATTTTATCACACTATAATGTTACATTGCCGGTTTACGCTCACTAGTAGTTAATTGCAGATTAGAACTGACAAAAATAAGGTCTCATAAAATTTAATCAATCATCACCAGAATATGGGTGAACTTAAGTAATAACTCCGATGCCAGTTAACTTTGAACAAGTGATCAAGTATAACGAATATCCTCCTTAGAACTTAACCTAAATCATTATTTGAATATTAAGTATATTAATGAATGAGTATTGACTGTGAATTATAACGATAATGATGGGAACGTATACTCAAGTGACGAAGACCGAGGAAGACCTAACACTATAAAAATGAAACCTTACTATTTTCAATAATTGGATCGTCAGGACCTGTTTGTCCAATGTAGGTTAACGCCTCACAGTACTACAAATACATTACACAAAGTCGGAAGCATGTCTTGTCCATCCCATTAAGGAAAGTTGCTATAAATTTATATAATATAGTCAATAGGTAGTCACAGTTCCTACCAGCTTTTAAATTGTTCATTATCAGTGTATAATGTACTCTGAAATTGTAAATTAGAGGCACGCTTGTGTTCCACGTTAATTAAACCATACTAAACTTGTATAACCGGCCAAGGCAATAAATTTATTAATTTAGCGCATGGCTCTTTACAGACAAGAAAATATGATACACAGGGTGTGTCATAATGGAATGACGATATTGAAGAGAGTTAAACTGTGCATGATTTTGTTACAAAGAGTTAATGTGAATAACTATTTTCGCTTTTTATACACAGGGTGTATATATAAGATACACTCTTGTTTAGATTTAATCGCCTGTCTAATTTAACTCAGATTTAATTAAAAGTTGGTTTTATTCGACCAAAACATGATTATTGTGGAATTGTCCTATGGCGTTTCTTGAAACTTAGCTTAGTCTGTGAATTTTTTTAACGTTAAACAAAGAATTTGTACAATATTCCCTAAATTTATGACAGAATGTATGAAAGAAAATCTTTAAAGAATTGTCCAATTTAATTCAATTTTTCTAGTACAAAATTCAGAATTTTCATGAGTTGAATCCGAAACAATTACTTCAGTTTCTAAAGTCCTTGTAATACAGTGGGTACCTTTTAATTGATTGTTCGGTTTGAATAGTAAAAATAATCATTTCGTATTTTTAAAATAACATTCTATAGATATTTTAAATATTAAATTGTGTAGATACAAGTTGACTTTAAATAACTGAATAATTTGTTCTTTACTTTCTTAACTTAAAAAGAGTCCCATTAAAAAATTTTTTTATTACAAAAAAATAAAGCATCGTTGATAAAATATAATTGCATTTGTTAATTAATTTATCAACCATTGATGTTTTCAACCTCAGAACATCAATCCGCGAACTAGAAATGTTACCAGTGCAATAATAAATTTGCTTTATTATCAATTGACAAATTTGCTTAATTAAGAAACGAACGTTTTTGTAAGAGTTCCCTACTTATAAAGTTACCCAACGATTGTAAAACCAGCCCAAAATTATATTGTAATAAAGTAAGTTTTATCTATTTTCTTTTTATTACTTTTTGATAAATTTTACAAGGAGTCATTATAGGGCATTAAGTCATTATTAGCTCAATTAGGAGATTGATTAGAAAGCAAGCCAGTAAACTTACAACTCTATTCTAAGAAAAAAATAATAACTAATCTCAAACTTCTTAAGTTATTAACTCTATCCAATTTTAAAATCAATTTCATCTTTGTAAAATTATTTTCAACAAATCTCATTTAAGTACAGGTTGTTACAATGTTTTCGGACTGCTGTTATAGAGTCATTTTAAATAATTTGCATAACTTGAATTTTCTTCAGTTTTAATATCCCACTTTTTAATTTTTTTTTTCAGATTGAAGTATTTAAACGAGAGTGTTTAGAGAATGGTTTTAGTTTTGGGAAATCCCAAAAATGTCTTTTAGCTGGGGTCCAAATACTTGTAACATGTTTTAACTCGTCTATTCTTTTCTCCTGTGTCAATCAAATCAAAGTTAGAAATACAATTTAGTTTTAAAACTACTCATAAACTTTAGAGTTAATCAGTTAAGTAGCCCAAACTGCGTAAAAACTTTAAACACGCTTGACTCGACGCTCAGATCTAACTGTAATAATCTTAATTTGATAAGTAACTAGGCTAGATAGTTGACTCAAAGGAGTATCTCCAGTTAAAGTTCTAATATAATATGAATTAGCTATAGTCGAGGTGTCTTAATTATACTTAATAATAAAACTACTTAATGATTAATTAGCAATAAATAAAGTTAATTAACAAATAAAATATTCTAATTAATTAACAATTAGATAAATATTAGCTTACATTTAATAGCACGTATAGATAATAGCAGACGGGTTTTGATATACTGCAAAATAAATAATTTGAATTTTAAATTTTTTATTTTATAATAAAATGTGTTTTTTGGGCTATGGCAAAAGCGATTATATGCCATTTGGGTTTTTTCTGTGCACGGACATCCATCAAAAATAATAGAAATGTAATGCAATAAATGTCGATATAAATAATAATTGTTTTATAAGAAAAATGTTTGGAATGGCGGTAAAGCGTCCGAAAGCATTTAGAACATACTTAGAAAGAATCAGAATTCTTAGAGGTGTCAGCGTAAACGAAAAACATGTTCTGAGGTTGTATTGATATTACCCAAAAAATGCGATTTTTGATGTTTTTAATATTCTCGGCTTCAACTGTTCTGAAAGGATATGAGTAGCTTTCAGCCATAATTTGAAATAAGAAACATTCTCGATGGAGTCATCCATTAAGATTAATGGGAGAAAAACAACCAAAAATGGCTAAAACTGCTGTTTTTGACCGATGTACTGTGTTCAAGCGTTTAAAAAAGTCGGAAAAATATAATTTCGAATGTTCACATAAAAATACATAACATATACATTTTTTGCTATTTTCATTTTCGAGATATCGCAGTGTGAAAATTTGAAATGTATCCAAACACCTGAATTTCGCGCCATATTTTCTTTCAGAAAATAGGCAATGGAAATTGGTATCTACGGGTTCTTTTGGCCGTTCCAATTGAATTGGTAAGAAGAATAATTTACAGCGATGTACGACTTTAGTGTATGTTAGGTTTTTAAAAATTCTTGAGAGAAAATTCAACGATCTCAACCGACTAGACCTCTTAACTTAAGACTATTTTTTGACATCTGTAGTTTGTGGTCTCGCCCTCTAAGCTATGCTTAAATTTCAAATTTGAACGTTTCTTAGAAACCAAATTAATTTTACAATTTATATACTTTTGAATAGGTGCTTCACAATCCCTAACTCTTGTAAACTAGTAACACTATTTCCTCATCACGAAACTGAACTGCAAACCTAAAAAATCTTTAAAATACCTCAATTACTGTACAGATCGTTCAAATTTCCTATTGAAGATGCACAGAACTTGGCGATCGGTATAGTTTAAATTAACTTGTTTCAATCTTAGCTCTAATTAGCAGCAAAATATGCCGCCTGAATCATGCCGAGATCATATTGCGTTCAAGAGATAGGTACACGTGTGCTGAGCAACATAATTAATTTCGACGTCACAAATTAACAATAAATTATAGGGTTCTGCGATAGAGGAATTATAAAATGGATACTGCAGCATAATATACATGTAACTATCATGAACTTTGCTAAGATATTCCCTAATTGTTTCTAACAACAAGTAAGGTTGTCTAAATGGCAATGATGCTTTTCTGTTCTTTGTACATACTTGCGTTGTATTTTTAGCGGATGTAGGTATATTGATTTTCGGGAGTGAATGTTTTCGTGTGATTTCCTCCGTGGAAATATCTTAAACAGCTCTTGTTGAAGCTCTAAGTATTGCAGCCTATAGAATCGATTTTTGCGAATTTTGCCGTTTCGAGTACGAATAAGTACGATTTTTTTAAAGTTATTCAATTGTCCTGTACCCAACACAAATCAATGTTGTCGTCTTTTGTTTACGTACCGTTAATAAATAGTAATAACATTACGGGTCCACCACCTAAAAATCAGTATTCCAGCGCCGTTCCAGATAATCCATTTATATAAAACTGGACCGCCGCCGCCGTCCCGATAAATAATTCCGTGTGCATATCCTGTGCACACTGCAATGGATTTATTTAAGAACGTCTGGCAGCAAATAATAATTCAAAAGCTCACTTCTGTGCCAGACAGGGATGAAACTCGCCCTCCACATACGTGAGATCTCCGGCAGATTTTCGTCAGGCGAATCTCTCTATCGCGGAAAAACTCGTCTGGAGGTAAAGGCGATCCCATTTCGGGTCCGTGGATTTATTACGCCGCGCTCTACCCGCAAATATTTGAGAAGTTCCGCGGGAATGTTTGCACAAGTCCTCGGCAAGACGCAATTCTTACAAAAGTATTTAACGGGAACGGCGTAAAAGTTGGTTCTTTCGCTGAGAATTGGTCGCGGCAGGTTGCGAATCTTTTAGACTATTCGCTAGTTTTATAACATTCGTAATTAATATTCCAGTTGGATTAAAGTCGGATGGAGAAATTGTAGTTATGCAATGTGCTTGTGCGAACTTTAAACCCAAATGCGAAAACGTGTTTTTATACGGTACAATGCCATGAATATGCAAATACTGTAACAATTTCTCACCTGTAAAATATTTATATACCGGAAACCCATTACGGAGAATAATTTACAAAAAAATAACAGCCTTAGGACTTGATGAAAAAATCGAGTTACAGTAATAATGCGAAAATATACCTACAGTACCTGAGATAAGAATGCAATTATATTAATTACGACATTTATATCGAAAAACACATGTCTATTAAGCCACATCATCCACTTCATAGGTCCACATTTAATATACATTTATATTTTATTGCTAATTTATTACGCAAGCCACGATTTTATTGCTCCACCCCTTAGCGAGAAAAAGGGTATAATGTGGGGCACGGGTCAACTCGTAAGAATTAGTCCCCGGTCCGCATTTGACCCTCGCGAGATTGGTCGTAAGTTCTCAAGATCGGTCAACTCGTAAGGGTTAGAACTACCTGAAAAATCCCAATAGGGGGATTATCGTATTCCTTGCGAGAGGGCAAGGAAAACCCTGCGGAACCCGACCCTGGGGTCATAAAACGCATATGATCATTAACAACAAGCAAATCTTTGCCGCGTTGACTTTTAATAAAATCCACAACTATCTCGGTGCGATCCATCGTCACCGTTTAGTTGGAACGTAACAAACCACCCCCTTATATCACATTCTTAGTTTCAACAAATATCCAAACTATTTCGTTCGTTGCAATCATCATCCCCTCGATTATTTCCTCTTACGAGTTGACTCATCCAAAACTACCCTTTAAAAATTTATCTGCCGGTTTGCTTACGAGATGACCGATCATAGGGTGGGGCATTAAAATTTCTTACGAGTTGACCGCCGCCGTTATGTGACTTAAGAATGAAGCCACATCATCCACACCTGTATCTCCGGAACCTCAAGAGATATATATATATACATAACCAAGCGGCAAATTTTATTGCTAATTTATTGCTGACGATAGGTACTAGTAGTGCAATCCCAGAACCACCCCTTCAACCCTTAGCATTAAACTCATCCCCGAAATATCCGAAAAATGGTAAAAAAATGTATGTCCGGTAAATATAGCCTGGGCTCTTTATTACTATTTAATTGTTCAATTTTCAAGAAGAATATGATTTTCTTGCTCCACCCCTTAGCGAGAGAAAGGGGACAATCTGACTTAAGACTTAAGCCACAACATCCACACCTGTATCTCCGGAACCTCAAGAGATGTATACATAAACCAATCGCCATATTTTATTGCTAATTTATTGCTGACGATGGGGACTAGCGGCAGATTTTCAAAACCAACTCTTGAAAAGTAGTTTCTTTATATTTATTAAACATTTTTTATTAAATTTTTTGACCCGTTGCAGTTGAAAATATAGAAAATGAGAGAATCAAACCTGGGTAAACAAGTGCACTTATACTTGCTTCCCTTGATAAAAAATCGATATAATCTTTGATTTGAGAGGTCAAAAAATTTAAATAAAAAACGTTTCTTAAATATACAGAAACTACTTTTCAAGAGTTCGTTTTGGAAATCTGCCAGTAGTCCCTATCGTCAGCAATAAATTAGCAATAAAATATGTCACTTGGTATATGTATATATCAACTGCGATTCCGGAGATACAGGTGTGGTTGATGTGGCTTAAGTCTTAAGTCACATTATACCCTTTCTCTCGCTAAAGGGTGGAGCGATAAAATCGTGGTTTGCGTAATAAATTAGCAATAAAATATAAGCTGACTTATGAAGTGGATGATGTGGCTTAATAGACATGAGAAACACCATGAGATTATACTTGTTTCAATACGCTTAATTGTCCCTTTTGTAGAAATTTTATTACTTACAGTCAACCAGCGTTAAATTGGAGTATAAAAAAATCCGCTGGAATAAACAATTAAGCCCCTTGATTACGTTGTAGCGAAATTCATTAAATCCCTAAAAACTGATGAATAGCCCTAAATTTATATCAATACACGTGATAGACGAGTGACGGCGCTAGGGGATATTAAAATGGTAATCATGCGGTGCTGTTATATTGTATAAAATTAACATTTACCGAATTTTCAGCACGTAATGGATTGTTTATCGGACGGCATTAATTAAAAAAGACGTATTAGCCAGCCGCCCGGGCCATTCGTAAACCGAATTGGGTTTAATAAACCGAAAACCTACATGTACGGTTTTAGCCTACAAGTAAAAAAGCCCTCCTATTAATTTTCCCGAAATTAACTCAAAACAAGATGTCAAGGCGCTACGAGAACCATCAAACTAAGACCTTAAGATTAATGGATGTTATGATAAAACTGGTATAATAAAGAAGACGGGTGACAACGGTGACGGGTAAAAATTAAGAGTGAAAGATTACGCGAGCGAACGATTTTTTCCCTTCGGATATCTGCAAGCGTTCATTTGAATTCCGGTAGTGAATCTGAACGTCCATTAGGATGAAGGATGGCTTAAACAAAAATTTGCAATATTAAAGGGGTATGCCGCTCGAGCCTATCGTGTCGGATGCCTGCGTAAGTACCGTGACCCACTTATGGAAATTTGAAAACTTTCCATAACAAATAAATCTCAAAAAACGACCCAGCTCACCAAAAACATGTACACGAGATTTCATAAATTACATCTTGGTGATACTTCAAATCTAATATCGTTTTTCTTCTTCGATGTACAGTAGTAGTATATTAACACGTCAGATTTCTATGTGAAGTAATAGTGATTCCTTGCTCCTGACTATATTCCACAACACACAATAGATCAACACGAAAAGCTACTATAAAGTGATGGAAGGAGCTTTTAAAAACCTTTTAAGGCGTGTCACTTTGACAATCCACGGCATAGCTTTTTATGCGTGTACAAACGCGATTTTTATAGGAAAACGCCCAAAAACCGCACTGACGAATTTTGGATAAAAACAAAAACGTTATGGTTAAGGATTATGTGATGGCTGAGGAAATTATATTAATTTCTTCAACCTATGCAAGTAGACTTGTATAGAAAAATGATTAGTACATTTTAATAACCTATTGTAAATCAATAAAAGCCCCTTTGAAATGTTTTAGAAAAGTATCGAAGAAAACCTGAAAATCCCTTACTTTCCAATAAAATTAAGTACGAATCTGAGTAATTTTAAAGAATAATAAATAAATAATAATAATAAATACGTAAAAGGTACCCACACTTTTTGTAAAGATCTAAATATGAAATAAATGAATTACGGGTGTGAAGCTTTCCACAACAAATGTTATAGTCCAGGAGAGTAAAAGATCTATCTGAAATTGTCTCCTGAAAATTCCTCACAGACTTTTTATTATTAAACAATTGTACCCCATACAATTCACACTTCGCGCTACCTTCTTGGAGTAGATATATGGGGTGTGATAATAAAAATATCTAAACAATTTTAAATTATTCGTTTATCGATAACATATTGTCATGCTTATGGCCTGACTAGGTCCATAAGTGTGCTAGATTTGGGGGTCGTCGCTCAACGCTGAAGTAGATCAAATGGGTTAAACAAACTAACGAGATTTATTTGAACCTACCAAGAAACTGGTGTACAGGGGGCGGTAAGTAATTTAACACTAGTAACATTAATAGGAGGAGAGAGAGAGAGAGAAATTAAACGTATTAACGGATACACAAAATAATGATAAGTGAAACCAGAAGGACACAACGTTAACAAAAATACAAAAGAGGAATTAACCAGTAGCACAAGTTTCATCGCAAGTGTGGAGTTGAAGCAGGGGTAGGTGACTTATCACGAATGTTTATTTAACCGCATTTGCGTTAATTGTTTTATGTTGCTTTAGTTGACGGTAAAATAGTGCCTAATTTGATTACATTAATTAACCAACGTGTAAGGATAAATTTTTTTTTATGTTTAAAGTAAACAAATTCAAGTTTTGCCCCTGGCTAAATAACTGCCCTGGTACATGACAGTATCACCCTATATCCATTTTTAGGCAAAAATCAGGGGTTTATTGATTATTTGCAAAGCCCGGAACGTTACGTATTGAAGAAGTTATTATGAGTACCTCAACAAATTTTTACTAAAAAAAAAGTTTTATTGGAAATTATTCATTTATCCATAACGTTATCCTCCTTTACAAGTTTAAAGTCGGATATCAAGGGATTAAGTCGCTCCCGAAATAAGCCCCAATTTTCGACTGAATCCTCTGATTTTCGACATAAAACGATTGGAGAGGGATACTACATGGATTAGCGAATAATTGCCAGTACAAATTTTTTAGTAATATGTTTAGATAGTTAAAATATTTTTATTCGATTTTGTTTGAAACTTCACTGCTTATTCACTTCCAGAGCAATGAATCGTATAAGGTACAATTGTTCGTTAATAAAAAATATCCCATAGAGGAATTTCCAGCAGTACGGAAAAAAGAGGACACACAATTTCCTTATGGGCTCTATTTAAATCTGTGAATGTTCTTCACGCCGCAGCATCGGAATTTTTAAGCAAAGTTTGATAAGCTCCTATGAAATCAATGTAAGTTTTGGTAGTAAATTAAAAGGGTAAAAGAGAAAACCGAACATTATTTAAATGGTTTTGTGTGTCAAGAAGTAAATTTTACGAACATTTCCAGTTTCTAATATATGTCTTTCGAATGTTTCACGATCAGTTTGAAAAGTTCTTATGAACACAGTTTAGGTTTCCTTGTGAGTAAATTCTAAGGTAAAAACGGACTTACCATTATTTAAGAGATTCTCGTGGGCGACCTCAATATACCTCAACTCTTCCCAAATACCTCAAACTGCCATTGATTTACCAAACATAAATAAATAGAAAATTCAAAATTCTTCAAAAAATCCCACATGCGATTTAAAAGATGTAACGTGCTTTGTGCGGTTACTTGTGAGATTTGGCGCTGGGACGGATTTCGGGGGTTCGGAAAAGGGTTTTACGAGTCGGTTTTACGGTTTTGCTCGGGCGCCAGATTTTTAAGGGTTTTCTCCCTCGGGAATATGCCTGGGTAATTTTACGAACTCAGGAGAATACCAGGGTTGTCTGTAGAAATGAAACACACGCTCAAAAATAGAAAATCCTAAATTATTCTATTCCCAAACGGCAGCGAAAAACAATTCGTACGACTAGGTCGTCGAACGGAGATCGGCAAAAACTTATTTACAATTATTTATGCATTTGGGAAAGGAAACACACAAATGCGAAAATATTATTATTATCCCAGTTGGAGAGTAATAAAATGTATTCTAAATAACAGTGAGAAGAGAAGAAATTATTTTAACAAATCGAAAATGCGGAAACGGAAAGTGGAAATACTCTTACAAATATTTAAAATCTGAGATATGAAAAACCTTCTTAATAGTGAAAATGCGAAAACGGAAAATTATCCTAACAATTTCACAATGAAAGAGAAATAGCTAAATACGGAGACGATAGGAAAACGTGCAGTGTCTAATATTCGGTAATACGGCCTTTTTACTTTACAAGAGAGTGAGAGCGACAGAGCGAGCGGAAGATTGTGGTAATTAATTTTTCCCTAACACGACGAGGGAAAAATTAATTCAAATCGGTTCGGAGAAACGGACATTTTCACGGTGCTACAAATCACTCACATATATCGGTCGGTAACGGACAATTACATAATATATAACGGCGGAACGATCACAGATACATATAACAAAGAATTCGGCGGCCTTAAAATTAACGGCGGTGACGATCACAGTTGACGGATATCGGCGGTACGTTCACAGTTACATATAACAAAGAATTTGGCGGTCTTAAAATTAACGGCGGTGACAAGCACAGTTTAGGGACAATTACGTAACAGATAACGGAAAGTTCGGTCGGTCTAGATCTACGGTCGGTAACGTACACAATTACATATATCGGTCGGTAGAACGGAAAACGGATATCAGACGCAACGGAAAAATACGGATAACGTACGGCTTGTCACAGACAAGTATTGGTTCTGACCTTGGATTAACTCAGGTACAGGACACCGTAGGGGGCGGCTGGCTTAGCTAAATTTAGTCTGGATGTTTAAGCGATGGTAGATAGAACAGTGTCTTATCCGTCGCCATCTATGCGAGATAGGTTTGATCTCGCGAGTAACTGTATAGTGGGTGGTCTACCCTCGACTCTCGAAAATCGGCTTCGTTACAAAGAGTTCTGATGTTTGTAAGAATTGAATAAGATTTTCTAAGGTTATTTAAAAGTGTCCTGTATACCTACTATAAGCAGGTTAAAGATTTAAAAAAACACGACTGCCAATATTAAAAACCTAAATAAATATATTCACTATCAGTCAGAACTGGAAGTGAACTTGTGGCGATACGTAGTAGTGCTGGACGATTATGTTCTTCCTTAACAACAATCACTGATTTTCTTAAAGTACCTATAGAGATGTAGTAAAGTTGGGTATATCGATTTCATATTTTGATCAGAACATATAATTTTTTGAAAATATTGAATTGGAAAAAATAGATTATGGAAAACATCTACAAAATCGGAAATGAAATTAATTAATAAGTAGATTGGTAGCATACCACAAAATTTTATTGTTTACATCATACTAATAATAAGGATAAATGAAAATTACTGTAAACTGTAGAATATGTGCGAAACTGGAATGAGCTAATAGAATTATCGATCATAAAATTAAAATTACCAGAAATTGGAGACTTCGAGAATTTCCGAGACGAGACCAAAATTATATCTCTTTTCGTATCGAGATATTTTATTACTATGTGTATTATTAAGGTTATTCGACAAAATTATATGTTAATTATTCCACGATGATTATTTTTTGATCATTCATGTATCGACAAATGCTAAAAAAGTCGGTTTTTGATTTTACACATTCTGCCACTATTACAATTCCAAGAAAATGCAGTCATACAATGATATAAATACAAAAAATATTCTTTATATTTTGGCCGACGTTTTAGATATATTTGAAATTTGAAATTTACGTCAAGAATGTTTAAAAAATCTGGTGGTGGGTCTTTTGAAGACCTTTAATTGAAGTAACAAACGTCAAACATCTGGATTAAAATTGATATCGGCATCGACATTTGCAAGATATCCTAAAGAAACTATATTTTACAAAATATGGCCTCTAGAGGGTGATTGAGTAGGTACCCATGTCATATTGTGCCTATGTATTAAATAATGTACTACGTGTACTTTATACATGTATGTATCAAAAAATGGTTACTCCGATGTCTAAAAGCTTGGAGGCACTTACCTCCCCTATCCAACTAAGCCACTTATGTGAAAGTAATTTTCTTAAGGTTTCCTAAATTGAGTTGGGATGGAGAGCTTTCCATTTTCAAATAATTACTTTATAATATATGACATAATTATATGCATATATCCATTTTTTAGGTAACTTTCCACAAAATTCCTTGAGGTTAATACCGAAAAGATACTAATTACCCTAGCGTGTGCCTTTTACAAGGACTCCTACTAATTACAGCTCATTACAATGATTCCATCTCATTTCATTTCATTATTCAGCCCGTGAAATCGAAACCACTACCAACTTACACGGTAATAAACATACAATTATCAACGATGACAGATCCAAGATACAAAACATACGGAACCGGCATTAATCGAAGTTCACGGTTAACGAAATTGAAATGTATTTTAAGACCACAACGGTAATCCATCAGCATCGACTCGTTTCTTTCCGTAGCGTATACACGTAAGATGTATAATATCGAAACGGACACCAATCTGGAGGCAACAAAGGGCACTTTTGATTAATGATTTGTTTTGGTCAGCTGGCGATGATGGCCGCAATGAGGCGATATTCCCACAGGAGATTTTCAGACGGAAGGGGAGCACTCGAGATGTGAGAATTTTCAAAGGAAGGAAAAAACGTAACGATTAGTAACGAAGAATGAGAAGAATGAAAGAAATTTAATGGAAATATTTTAACCTGACATATTTTGATTTGTATACACTTTATTTAAGGAACGAATTGAAAAGACTTCAGTGCCGATATATTCGAAAGAACGTTTCACGATTCGAACTCAAATTGGCCTCGTTGGCGGATCGTTTGATTCCGTTGCCGCCCTAGTGCGAAATTACACTTTATATTCCCGAATTTCACCGTAAATATAGAATTACGTCTGCTGTCAAATTTAACCCACCGCCTCAAACAATGATGGGATAATATATGTACGTGAAATGGCCCTAATTAATGTAGGGGCACATCGGTCGAATACCACATCGATTTTGGTTTCGAATGGCCTGGACATCTTTGTCCACAGTAAATGTACGCTTGGAAATACACATGGTGAAATGAGTTGTCTGCTATGAAAATGGCGGGGTTGAAGAAAGCGAATAAGTAAAAAAGTGACGTCTACATAAAGAAATACGAACTTTCTTCAAAGCGTAACACTATAATTTTTCCAATTACATTGAATTACTGGTTACCAAATGGTGGGCAGATCTGGAGCATCTCTTATGAAAACGGAACCAACGATAACAACTTCGTTTATATAAAAGTGGGTCGGAAATAACACAAATACTTTTAAAAGTGTTCGATGTTTAAAATCAGTTTGCTCATCACATTCTTGCCACTTCAATTGTAAACAAATATTATCTAAGATCGTATTCAAAAATTTTATTCTCTGAAACAATACACAAAAATAAATTATTAATCGTATAATATACGTATAATCATGTAATAAGTTAAGAAGTATGTTATGGAAAAACCAAGATTGAAGTCATGAAATTTAAAGTAACAGTGTTTGACAGAATATCTAAAATTATGAAACAGTAAAACAGAATAAATAGAAAAAATAAAAATTGTACTCATTTGAGGAGAAAATACGTCACGGAGAAATTGCGGATATTTTTAAAGCTGCTATGAGGAGAATTATCTCAAATTTAAAATCGATGGGTACCGTATAAAATACTTTCAAAAGATGTCATTATCCAAGAGTTTATAATGAAGAAGCCAAATTTAGTGTATACCTGGATGTAATATAGAGCACGGAAAACGTAGAAGAAATTAAAACCGTATTTAAATAGCAAAAAATAATCTAGCAAATTACATTTCAACTGTGATTTTCAGATAGTAAAAAATTTTAATTAGCTCTTTGGTCATACCTACTGTTCTTATTTAAATAGACAAGCCTTAGTACACATAACGACAGCTCCAACATTTCATAGGACAGAACCTGTTTCGATGTTGCCAAAGTAACTGTTGTTTATTGTACCACACAACAATTAAATAAATATTTAACGATACACCTAGGAAACTGCTCACGTAAACTAAATAATCATGCTGAAAGAATAATTAAAGCGTCAAAATATTTTATTTGAAAAAACTAAATTAGATTAATAACAAATGTGGCAACCTTGCTCCAACATCTGTCATTTTACTCATTGTTGTGGTTTGCCCATCTGGCTTATTGTGACCAGAACATGATTTCTTACTGATTTCTGGTGTTCATTTTTAATACTTTGATAACTGAAACTTATTCTATGAAAGAGTGTTAGTTATTAAGTGTATGGTGTATGTGAAAATAAATTAGTTTACGAACAGTATTAGTTTAATTATTTGAGATCCCACAAAAACGTTACGCTTCGAATTTATCCGTATGTAGTTCTACGTAAATAAAAATACAAGACTGCACTAGGTGAATACTTACTTAAAATGTGTATTATGTTATACAACTGCCGCCACAGTAATATAAAATATCTTATAAATGTAATCATTAGAAATTCGCGTTATTGATCAGTACGCCTTTCGTCGATAGCTCGAGAACGATAATGTAACAATAATTGTCATTAATTTTAATATCGTCTATTGCTTCGTTTATTTATTGTTTAATTCTCTACTCTTAGTAAATTGTTTATATAGACTGCATGTCATATTTTAAATTAAATGGAAATTATTATAAACTTCTCAAAAGTAAATTGCTTTTCCACTAGTTACTTACATAAAAATCAGGAAAATCTCACATTACTGAAGGGGAGCTAAACTGAAATACTTTGAAAATTGAAACTGGAAAATTAAATTTTACCGGAAATTGTAAAATAAAGACGAAATTTACAAATTTTAGAATTTTTTTTTAAAATTCCACAAAAATCAAGTTTGTCAAGTTTGTTGCCAACTATATTTACAAAGTATACAACATCGAAACAAATTTTGTGCGTGTCTTGTGAAAACAGTGTATTTTGCGTCTTGCAAAGTTTTTGCAGTACTAGTCCGGAAAATTCAATTTTCCTGCGCGTAAATAAGCAGGAAAATATTGGTTCCAAGACGATTTCCGGAAAACATATTTACAACTGGTTTTTCATAGTTACCAAAATAGAGACATTTGAAGCATGTTTTCTCAATTAGTTTCATTATGAGTTCCTTATTTTAAATAGCAGCGGTACGCCAGTGAACAAATTCCACCCCGATATTTCCCTCCTGGGAGATCCAAACAATCCAACGTTAGGAATATAGGCAAGGTCTGTCTATGTAAGTTAGTATGTAACATATGGTCGAAGAAAAATTATAAGGTTAAGAAACGGTGAAAAAAATTTGAAGTTATCCAAATTGATTTAAATGTATTGGTTGGGAAAACGAAACTACACAATGTTTTGATGTAATATTTTTCTTACTGCAATTGAGAAAAAACCAAACTTTTGTTATATTTTTCTGAAAAAAAAAATTATTTGACATGTGTAGTCGATCAAAAAGAAAAAATGCTAAACGTCAATAGCAAAAACTGTTAAATTTGCTGAGACTCACTAGTAAAAATATCCCATAGAAGCTGGCTTCAACGATGACTCTGACACCTCTTCCCAAATCTACAGGATTTCAAGCATATTTCCGTCGGCCTATGCCCTTACACGGTTCAAATATGTAATGTAAAGAACCTAATTAAAACGGAGAATCCCCCGACAGCCTGAAGCTCCCGAGACGAAGCCTTTTACGGCTCATCCCGCATCTCAGAACGATCAGCTATCAATCTCCTAGGCGAGGCTTCATTTTAACCATACCGGGACCTTCCGGATTGTGTGGGAACCTGTATTGATTGCAACTGTTATACATTTTACGCGAACACAATCCCCGATCTGGGTGTATCAATCTTCTCCGACGTTCCGCATTACAAGGAATTAATGCATTTTAATGCTTGGAAATGGGGAATAAATGTTATCGTGTGACTAACGGTCCTGTTTCCTTGGGCGGTTAAAAAACAAATAATAGATGGATTATGGATGAGGGCTCAATGAATATGTAAGGCGGAGTGGGTCGCTATCGGAATCGTTCTGGCTTTTGATGAAACTATAATATTTACATATTTATCTAGCGTTGGTTTTTTTTCGGACTTTCAACAAAGCTTCATCTTTGTATCCCACGCATAAGATATTAGAAATCAGAAAAAGGTCGAGTAAGCTATATGAGGAGGTCCAAATCAAAACGCAGTATTCGACCAAATGGAAAACGAAGTGGTGGTAGGCGATAACAGTGGAGGTAGTAGAAAAAGACTACCAATGGAAAGCAAACGGAACAGACAAAAAACTTTGAGGTGAAATTATAACAGTTTTATTAAATTTTTTACCTTTCATAGGTACACAAACCACTTTTTTATAATCTATAAGACTTTGTTAGACCTTGTCAACATGACATTTGTATGAAAGTATCACATGATGATGTTTTGTGCACGAGAAGACAACTTTATTCCACGAATAACAAACAGGATCAAGATTCAAAAATTTCATAAATTATAAAAGTAGACAACCCAAAAAGAAATTTTAAAAAGAAACAAACAGTACGTATAAAATATACTTTGTGGAATGCAAACCGAAATTCGTGTTACAAAGTGTGTCAAAAAATTTTCTTGACAGTTTTTCATGTGTCGCAAAGAAGAGTTATAACCAGAGACTGGATTATATGCTTTTGCATATTGGCATATGCCTTTGCATATTTAGCGCATTCTGACTGGTTACCGCATATTTTACGTAAAACCTAGTGATGATGCATATTTCCGCTATATTTACAATATTTTGTGGTAGGGGTTGGATTTACATGTAACATTTATTGCATGATATGAATATTTTACAATTTCATATCTTATTGAATGGCGGAGTTCATAGGAAACATAGGTAGCATGTTGAAATCTCAAGCGATAATCCCTTTTTTCCTGTTTACACACTTTAGCCCTATTTTCGAAGAGCAGTCCATATATTACCAGTACGATTTCTGTGAAATATTAACATTTCCAAATTATTCTCTAAAGACTCTAATTTTGGTTCTCTATCTGTTTATATCAGAAAATTATAGCGTAATTCTGTGTCGTTGTAAAATAGCATTAAAACCGATTCTGAAGTCCAAAAAATATTAAATTCAAATCATGAAAAATGAAACAGAATGAAAAAAAATGACACTTTCTGGCTAAACTACTTTTTGTCAAAAACTGCGTTTTGATTTGGAGCTCCTCATACATGCTTTGGAATTCGTCTGATTGAATGTTATGAAACCGCTTCCCACAGTCATTTCTTATCGCCAGTTACGAATAGTTAAGATAAATTTTCGCACTGAAGACTAATTCTGGCGGTGCGGTTGCCTCTAGACAAGATTAACCTTATCTCGCACTCGAGTTATGTAATTTAATACGTATGAGAAAGCTCGAGGTTTATCACGGCTTCGCGATATATTCCTAATTGCCTTATTTGTAAAATGCGCTGAGGGAGTTAAAACCCCGTTTCGTCTCTATAAACTGAACGGTAAAACTTTTAATCGCCCCATTCGGCAACTTACTAGCACAATTTCGGTACGAGGCGCTGACGCCGTCCACGTGGGGTAAACTTCGGTCGAAAGGATTGACTCGTAAACCCCGCACGGTCAGCCAGCTCGGCTGACTTATCGGCGGGGGTGGCGTCGTGTTTCAAGCGTACTTTCGAACCCCCATCGACAAACAAACTCGAAGTTGACACGTCGCAGGGGCCACTTCTGCTGTCGGCGGCCCGCGTAAACAAATCCGAAAGTCATTTGAGGGAGGCGAGAGTTTTCTGGGCCGATAAAACGGCCACAGTTGTTACGCCAGCGCCGTTTTGATTTTAGTGGCGCCGAGTGGCGGAATAATTGGGAGAGTTGGGGACGGAAAAATTTTTCGAAAACGAGTTTTGTCGCTCCGATAAACGACGTGATTTGACGTTGAACGCTGGCGTAGATTGGGCCTAAGCTTATTGGGCGAGCGTAGTGGGCAAACTGTTTGGGGCGTTTACAGGAAAATGTCCCGTAGGAGCAAACTCTTTTTAGAAAGCATTGTGGTATGGTAGATTACATAACGAAAAGTAAATCGTCAAGAGGATGTATATACCAGTATTAATGGGCATTTTAATGCCAAGTAATATATGCCGTATTATAGTTTTGTATAGTCGTTTAGTACAAAATACAAGTACAAGTAAAAGTCGTATAGTCGCTGGGGGTCGATTGTAGGAATTAAGTAATTTTGGAGATTTTTAGTCGCAGAACACAAATAAATTCGTCGACTTTCTGTAAGTTAACGCAAACCAAAATTATTAACAATTTAATTGTTTAAGTCGCTATAACTCGGAAAAAAATCAAGTGGACCGCAAAAACTGTTGATAAACTTTGTACAAAGTGAAAATTTACCAAAAATGGTATCCTAAACTTTTGCTCTATCTCCAATGCTTATGAAGATAATTGATAATTGGTAATGATGGTAATAGATAATAGGCCAAGCAAATAAGCAAAAAAATACCCTGTTTTTGACATCGAATCCTCGAGCAGGAGAGTCGGATTTTTAGGTAATGTAGCCCAACAGAAACAAAACGTATAGGAAGACTCCACGGGACTATGAACATTAGGCATTATTATTAACAATTAAACGTCAAAAATGCACTTTTTTGATTACTTTTCTTCTCAATTAAAAACTAAGTTACTTTTGGGTAAAACGAGTTCACAATCTTCTAGGGAATTAAAAGACCTTTAAAATGATTCTGAACCGACCTCGATATCTTCATTTGTTGATAAGAAAAATGGTATAGAAAGTCAAAATCGACAAATTCTTTGTTTAACAATTGTTATTGCGAAATTGAACCTGTGGCTTTGTTATTTTGTAAAAAGTCGGGGATTATAGTGCTTAATATGTGGTAAAAATTTCAGATCGATTAATCAGATAGTTTATTGCCAAATTGAAATTGTTTATATTTTTGCAATTTTTTTGCAATAACCATCTACGCACAACTAAAAGAAAATCGCGATTCTAAGATCATGGTGCTCTAGAGAAACATTTTCTCTATCGATATCAATTGTTGTATATGATAAAAAGCAATTTTAAGATTGTTTAAAAAATAAAAGAAGAAAAACATTTTTTTTTATTTTGGCACTTTCTGTCATAAGCAATACTATCTCTGGAAATTATTGACGAATATTGATATTTAAAAAATGGGGATGTATAACATTGTAAGACTTTCTCATACGGCCGTATCAAATATTCATGGCAACAATATTAAAGTGCCTTTTAGGGAGGTTTAAGAAACCAAAATGTTTTAAATAAAAGTTGTTAGTTAGTTCAGTTCAAATCTAAAATTTGGTAACAATCAGTAAAGCCATTTTGGAGAAAATTGAGAAAAACTGAAAATTCACAAGAGTAAAGGGGCCTTCGCAGATCAGTCAAGATAACGATAACGGCAATCAATAGCAATTGAATAGTACAATGAATATACAAAGTTAAGAAACCATGGTACCAGTTTTTAGGATAATCCAAAAAATCCAAAAATTACAAGAATAAAGTGTCCTTTGCCCTTAACTGATTCTGATGAAATTTATGTGGTCACATACACACACACACACACACACACACACACACACACACACACACACACACACACACACACACACACACACACACACACACACACACACACACACACACACACACACACACACACACACACACACACACACACACACACACACACACACACACACACACACACACACACACACACACACACACACACACACACACACACACACACACACACACACACACACACACACACACACACACACACACACACACACACACACACACACACACACACACACACACACACACACACACACACACACACACACACACACACACACACACACACACACACACACACACACACACACACACACACACACACACACACACACACACACACACACACACACACACACACACACACACACACACACACACACACACACACACACACACACACACACACACACACACACACACACACACACACACACACACACACACACACACACACACACACACACACACACACACACACACACACACACACACACACACACACACACACACACACACACACACACACACACACACACACACACACACACACACACACACACACACACACACACACACACACACACACACACACACACACACACACACACACACACACACACACACACACACACACACACACACACACACACACACACACACACACACACACACACACACACACACACACACACACACACACACACACACACACACACACACACACACACACACACACACACACACACACACACACACACACACACACACACACACACACACACACACACACACACACACACACACACACACACACACACACACACACACACACACACACACACACACACACACACACACACACACACACACACACACACACACACACACACACACACACACACACACACACACACACACACACACACACACACACACACACACACACACACACACACACACACACACACACACACACACACACACACACACACACACACACACACACACACACACACACACACACACACACACACACACACACACACACACACACACACACACACACACACACACACACACACACACACACACACACACACACACACACACACACACACACACACACACACACACACACACACACACACACACACACACACACACACACACACACACACACACACACACACACACACACACACACACACACACACACACACACACACACACACACACACACACACACACACACACACACACACACACACACACACACACACACACACACACACACACACACACACACACACACACACACACACACACACACACACACACACACACACACACACACACACACACACACACACACACACACACACACACACACACACACACACACACACACACACACACACACACACACACACACACACACACACACACACACACACACACACACACACACACACACACACACACACACACACACACACACACACACACACACACACACACACACACACACACACACACACACACACACACACACACACACACACACACACACACACACACACACACACACACACACACACACACACACACACACACACACACACACACACACACACACACACACACACACACACACACACACACACACACACACACACACACACACACACACACACACACACACACACACACACACACACACACACACACACACACACACACACACACACACACACACACACACACACACACACACATACATGCATACATACACAACTATACGCACAGACAAGTTTCCAAAAACATGTTTTTTGAATTCAGAGGACCTCAAAACGTCCAGAAATGCCAATTCTCTATTTCAAATTCCGAAAATCAGCACGATTACAATACCTTCAATTATTTTAGAGAGAGTAAAAATCAAAAAACTACATTACAATTCTATTGGTATGCCGATGCAGAATGATCTTTTGTCTTCTCATTGAACCCTGTTTTGTTTGATACGATAATTCACAACCCTAGGAACAAGTTTTGCATAAACCCTTACAATCGTTGAAAGGGTTAAGGGAGAACATGATCCTAGTGTAATGTATTATCGCATCAAAACAAAATAGGGCTCAATAAAAAGATGAAAGGTAATTCTACATCGGTATACTAACAAAATTTTGATGTAATTTTTTGCTTATTTTTTAATTGTCTAGACTTGCACTATTTTACTTACTATTTTTAGATCAAAATTATATCAAAATCAGAAAAAACTCCAAATTCTGACACTATTCACATATAAAATGAGCCCTCATCTCTTTATAGAACCCTATTTTGTTCACCAGCCTAGAATCATGTTTATTTACAATTATCAATTGTAGGGGGGGGGGGGATTGCATAGTCCATGAGAAACGCTCCAAAGTCGTTACTCTGGGGTTTTCGAGGATGCCAAATTCAATTCCGGGATTAGATTTCCCCGAGAGTGCTTGGGTTGGCTGTGTGGGAAATGGTAAAGGAGAAAGTGAAAAGTCACAAATTGTCAAAATAATACTTTATTCAATTAACAAATAGAAGTTTTTATTAATGTTGAATTATTCATTATAAATTTAAATTTGCAATTCAATAAATAAACAAATTCATCGCTCTCGAGTCACTTTATTCAAAATGAAATAAAATTAGGACGTCTCGATACCTACTGTCATCCTCTTAAGCTTTAATTTTTACAAAAATATACCAAATTTTAAATTCTAATTGCATAGAAGTTACAACCCCCCCCCCCCCCCCAATTACCCCCAGTCTACCCCACAGAGGGACCCCCGAGCGCCCCCTGATAACTCCAATGCCAGAATTGAAATCGTCATCCCCAAAAACCCCCGAGTAACGAGTTTGGAGCGCTTCCCATGAAATAAGCAATTTCCCCCCCAGAATGACCCCGCGGGTGCCCCCGCAGAGCCGCCCCCGGGTAATTCTAATGCCAGAATCGAGTTCGGCAGCCCCCAAAACCCCCGAGTAACCATTTCCGAGCGATTTATCCGAGTTTCCAGTCGTTCCTATAATGGTGTAAGAAATGGTGCATTTGGAACATGCATTTTCCAGCCCAGAAGGCCATTTTCAAAAAATGGCTAAACCAGACCTTGTAGACTTTTTTCCTGGCACCTTCCTGAATACAATGCAGAAAACCGCATCTCGATACGAACTGTTGCTAGGTTTTTCCGCTATTTTTCCTAACTTTCCTGGACTATATGATAAAATGCGAGTGATGAATACCTATTATGATTATGATCAATTTTAGAAGCTGGGCAGCATATGACATATTTATGATAAATCAACAGCTTAAGTTCAAAATCTTACTTAAAATAATTTCCCCCTGTATGTCGGGGAGTCAGACCACTGAGCAGTCTAAAACGGTATTGCCATATTTATGTTCACGGTTTGAAAGTAAAGGAGGCAGTGACTAGTAATTTGTCTGCCATATAGCTATTGGTCTTCTATCTCTTTTTGGTAAGTACGTTTATATATGGCTGCTATTAACAGACCGGCTCATAATTACGGCCCGTTCATAATTGGCTGCAGTGCAAATGGTAGGGATAGCTTTCAGCTAAATTAAATAAGCTAAAATTAATGCTCATTTCCGTTTGTGGATTTTTAAGGTAAACCCCATTACTCCTTTTAACACGTAACAGCAAAATCCCTGCAATCCAGTCGCATCACTGAACAGAATCCGATAGCAAGGAAAAACCGCAAAATATTGCATTTCACTTCCTTATGGCCAGTGAACCCGGCGTCCCTGCACAATCTCTGTAGAAAGCGTCTGGTGTTTGTCAAACAAGGTTACTCACGAGTGCTTAAGCGGGAATAAAAAACATCCCACATCACTGACAAAATATTATTATTAGTACAATCCAAACGTTTTGTATGAAAAATAACACGATTCGTGCAATTCTTTTCAATACTTATTTATATGGATTACGTCTTTGCGAGATGCTACCGCCAGTTTAATTATCCCGACGATATACCCCTTTCCTACGAAAGGAACCCATACAATTAAAACAATGATATACCTTCTCCCCTTTCTCCCTCAGGCCATACGTGTGTACATTTGTCAAACGATCTGGCGAAAGAACCCTTTTGTAATGCGCATATTAGATTTCCTGCGTGGAGTGCCATCGAGATTCCTAAAGGAGAAACATAAAGAACGAGACGTTTCGATCGATGCCGATAATAAACCGAGCAGCGTTGCTTACAAAAAGATCGTAAACTGCCGCAAAGATTTTTTTTACTTAGTGAGCACTGTGAGAAAACGCCATTTGTGTGTTTGGCATTGTTTTAAAATCTACGACTGGTTAAATTATTGGCGACACCTTTCTCGGCAAACTTAATTTTAACTATTGCTGTTCCACCGGAATATAGCGCGTCAGTATAATGCCTCAATTTATATTCACCAGACATTTAATTCAAGTTGAACCACGTTGTTTAAAAACATGCATTTCAACTAACTTACTCTAACAAGCGAATTGCGGTAGTTGTTTAAAGCTCGCATGTCAAAAAATAAAATAAATGAAATTCCCCGTAAAACGGCAAACTACCACAAATTACATGAAAGCTATGCATCGCTTTAAACGGAGTTAATGCAAACTTCATTTATAGTTAGAGATGATGACATAGTTTGTATTAAAGTTTAAAGGAAAGTCAACTGGAAACGCGCGAGCTGAAAGTGTAATTAATATTAATTCAACGACAGCTAGGCACATCGATTGTTAGAGAACAAAAATGGAAGGTTTCAGTTCCAACAAGCAGCTACGTAGAACGAAACGAGTTTATATTTCACAATTACAATTAATTTCACAGGGCAGCCAACAAAATGCACGTTTCACATTATTCATAAATTAACTCCGTCTAGACGGCGTTATCGATCTTCCGAAATAAGCACAAATTATTCCCATTTGACAAGAGAGCAAGTTCGATGCGATTCTTTGACAAACGCAAAGTAGGTACTCAATAAAAGTAACAAGCGTTTTTTGGGATTTTAATTGGAGCAACTTCAAAAGCAACGTATGCCCCCTCGACGATATTTACGAGCATTCGGCGACGTTATTTACGCGTACATTACAGGCATGTCCTCTCTTGTTTGACAAATTCGAATATAAAATCAACTGGAAGTCAGATGTCTTCTGTGGGCCAAACGGAAACCTTTCATGACGTTTTTAGTAACGTAAACATTACACAAAACAAAAGATAAACACAAAGCAATGTAAACAGTGGGTTAAGTTCTATGAGGGTACTTTTACTGGAACAACATGTGAGGGGACAGAACATCTTGAAAAATTTATAGGATGAATGAATGGCATCAGGCAATCCAAAAAATAGAATGTCGTTGTGTGAATGTCTGTCAACGAAATATTTCGTGACGAAGTAACTTGTAAATTTGTAATGTAACACAGAAAAGACCTAGATATTAAATATTCTTTAAAATTTGAAATCTTTCATTACGTATCCGAATTTATTCTTTTGCTTTACGACTGCTGATTGTAATCTGATGGTCTAAATTGCTAATTAAAACTCTGTTACAATATTGACGGCTAAACTCACAGTTTCCCAGAGATCCTTTGTGAGCCTTGTTTAGCGAATGTTTTAGAGGTAAGTGTTTTATAATCCAGTTCTAAAACTCTAACATTCTCGTTATTTTACCATTAGTCCTACATATATATACACACGTTACTGAAGAATTACATTCCAATTATAAACAAAAACGACAAACTGTGATGTACATGATAGAGATTATCGAATTACATGAAATGAAGCAAAAAAAAAGGTAAATTGTTGTTTAATCGACGTCATTTAAATTGTTTGTCAACAAAAAAAGATGTAAAACCATCGGGTAATTAAACAATCAATTTTTTTTTGTATGTTGCAGCAAGTATCTCTAAATATTCTGGCATTGAAGGCGTGCGTATGCGTATGTCGAGTGTTTGTAGGCCGAATAAAACTAAAGTTTCTAAGATAAAAACAAAATAAATACTAATTGATGTAATTAAGCTGATTAACTGTTCACAAAATAACTAATGTGGTAAAGTAAACCCATTCTAAGTGAAATATTACTAGAAATATAAGTGGAAATTCGATCTAATAGATGTAAATTTTCACGTCAAATTTATGTTAAAATTACTAAATTTGGTAAATTTCTATCATAAAATATTAAATCGCCGACGGCCTATTGGGTTAAGTCTCGCGTCGAAATTACATTCTAGGTATCTTATCTATATCTATATCTTATTGGGTAAACAGTTACCTTCCAGTTTACCAATGTCACAGACATATATCGATTCAGATTAAAAACTTACTCCATGATGAAAAGCAGGAAACTTAATTAGATAGAAAGATTTCAAACACTGATGTAATTAAATTAGATCAACCAACGTCATAAATTCATATACGCAAGAAAGTTCATTGTCAAACCATATAATTGAACTTCGATAAATAGCAAACCGCTTCAAAAATAATCGTTAGTAAAATAAATTGTTTAAATATTTTATCACCTGTAGTGTATAATTATATTATAGTTATATATAACTATAATGTAATATAGGTATTATGGTAGTAATATATAGTTAGTATGTAGAGGTCGATTACTTAGAAAAGAAACACCGTCATGGGTGCGCAGAGACGAATTTTAGTTTGTTTACCCGGGTTGTCTAGCAACTGTAACGTCACCACTTGACCTTCATGCTCGTTTAAGAATTTTGTTTGTGGAAGTGGCGTAGCGTAATTATTTTGGAGTGTTATTTTTCGTTTTATTTGGTGGTGTTATTATTGTTGTCGATTTTGGATTGTGTAGTGTTTAAACCTTGATTTAAAGAACATACAGAACTATTACAGTTATGGTATAGCTCCAAGTATATTTATTTGAATTAGTAAATTTCCCTAACCTTTAATTCGAACATACGCCACTGATACTGGTAAAGAGAGATAGCTGTATGGTGTGACGTATACCTGCGCGAAGTTGATGACGGTGTTTCTTCTTTAAGTAACAGACCTCTAGTAGTAGTATTTTAGTGCTTCGATATGTTATTTATACCGAGTATTACTATGTCAAATATATACCTAGTGTTTTAAAATTTGGGCAAATTCTTTGTTTAATTTGGAAAACATAATTATTCTGAAATTACATTTATGTATATTGTTTGGAAATATATATATACGATACATTTGTTTTCAAAATATTTAAGTAAAATTTTACTTAAATTACTTACTAGTTAAGTAAACTGAAAGCACCTATTGGGATGAATAACTTATAGGTATTAAAATTGAGTAATTTTGACCACTATGACACAACGCAACGTACACCACTTAGGTCGAAAAGATTACTTATTGGTATGAACTGACCACTTAATTGGTGAAACAGGAATCATCGACTTATGTGATCTATTAGGTGGTCTTCTTGACACCTACTGAATTAACTTACTACGTCATATAGCGAAAATGCGACCTAATAGGAGAAACATGGTGCCGTACATATTTCACCAATTTGCTGTTTAATACAATTAGTTGAGTAGATATTCACAATCGATTTTCAATAGGTACAATCGATTTTTATAACAAATATTTCGGTCCTAATTAATAACGCAATAATAACAAAAAAGTGGTGTAATTAAGTGACCTCGTTTTACACTACTTCATATTGCCAGATTTATTGGCCCAAAGCCAATTAGTTTCAAAACCTTTGAAAAGTAGGTTTCTGAAGATTATTGAAATCGGAAGAGATCGAAAGTGTAAATAGACCCACAAAGGAGTTTATCTGATAACAAAAAGAATGTGTGGTGTAGCGAATTCTTAAAAAAAAATTGGTTGTATTAGGTAAGTCCTGTGGATTTAATAGCTAATTACCACTGCTTTCTTCGTTTCTCGTTTCTAGGGCAACTTGTAGGTAAGTATTTTTCAAATGACCACATTCAACGCTCTTTCTTCGCAACTCATTTGAATACAACCGATTCTACTAGTTGTTGATGTTAACGGAAACTAGTTGTTGATGTTAACGGAAGCTAGTTGTTAATGATGTTTGCATACCAACTTGAGAGAAAACAAAGGTTTGGAATGTGTAAAGTGAGCTTTTTAAATTTATTTCTATATTATAACTCAGTAATTCAACTTAAAAAAATAGTTTGCAAACAGCATTTATTCGTTCTTCACACTGAGTGTCCACAAAAATTTTCCTTTCGAAAGTCGTGATTTTCTCCTCACTTTTCCCGCCCAATTTTAAAATTTTCGCGACCTTATTTTTGTAATCAGCGGTCTTTCACGCGTGTTTCCAGGAAGTCTTTCTTAGAAAAGTAATGGAAGGATCATAGGAAAAATATCATTGAAAACTTGTGAAAAGGGGAGAACTAAAGTTTCTTAATATTTATTGTGATTCATAAATAATATTTCAAATTATCCATGTTACGCCGAAGCAAAAAATATTTAGATTATTTTTACTGTATTATGCTTTGTGAATATCTCAATTAAACTGCCTTAGCATATCAGGTCTCATGTGGTTTGGTTTCTTTTCGTTTTTGAGGTTCTGTCTTGCATGTGAATACAAAATATGCAATCGTCTAAATTTTGCTCTTAGTAGAGATTATTTTGGTAAGATCCGCAATCTCCTTATCAAGTTCTGCGGTTTGATTGTAAAAGTTGCCCTGCGCAACTTTTTGACGTGATATACGTCTTATAAATCGGTGCGCGGGTTACATACACGTCCCAGAAAACATTGTAAAGTTACGCCAGACCCATGCGTGCGAGCGAGAGTGAGAGCGAGAACAATAGGCAGAGATCGACCTTAGCGTTTGCCTTGCGACGCATCTATCTCTCTTCCACTACAGCATCCGAGTGAAAGAGAGGCCGGCACCACACAACCAATGTGAGCCATGCGGGAGAGAGATAACGCATCTACCTCCCTTCCGCTCAGTCGACGGCGACGGCGACAGCTCACAACTGGACGTTAGCGCGTTAGCGGTATTGGTATTGCTGACTATTATCACTATTATCAAAGACTATGTATATTATAGACTGCTCATGGGGCTAAAATAGCATTCTTTTTGTCAAAGGCCGCGCGATGGCAGTACTAGTAGTCGAAAGTAAATCACTTTCACTTTACCATCACTTCGCGACACTCCGGACTCCTCAAATTTTGGTCGAAATCTAAAAATAGACTGCGGTGCTTCACGATTTACGATGTAAAGCTTGTGCCGTTTTACATACATAGTCTTTGCTATTATTTATAAAGTTATCTGAATATTTACTGTGCATACCATTGCTTATTATTACTATTACAACAACAATTGCGGCAATAAGGTATTTAATTCTTGCATTCTAAGAGTTTGATTAACTATATTAATTAATTAACTAATTTAATTAATTAATTAATTAATTAACTAATTAATAATATTAATATTAATTAACTATATTAATCTCATATTTATATATTTGTTCTTGCATCGGTCAAAGAGTGCAGTAATAATAGGTTATGTTACGATTTCGACTAAAACATTATGATGAATGATATAAATGATCCTGTATAAAGTCGATGACTGAGAATTTAATATTCAATGAAAACAATTATCCTGCGCAGCAATTCATGTAAGGTTCAAGATTAATATTCAACTTCACACATGTCATAACAATGTGTCTAAAATGACCAGTTGGACCGGCCAACAGCAGTGCGAAAAAACCTTCTAATGATAATTTAGTGATAATAATTCTATTCAATTCATAAACGTATGCCATTTTTCATCAATGTTTTCTTATGACGTTATCATGTAAAATTATCGTCCGTAAACCGACTTAACAGACAACCAATTTTTTTCGGACTTCAAGCTCACGGATTTTAATGTTTGCCAGTCTAACTTCATTTAAAATTTCGATTTCTTTATTCTTATTCTGCTTTTGCACTTTGAAAGCTTCTTCATATTTTTTCCATGCATTTCTAACTGACAATATTAATGGCTTCGTAATTTTCGCACTTTTTTTCCAATAGCCCCAAAATTTCCGAAATTTTTTCCAAAATCCCCGACTTTTCCCGATTTCCCTGACTTTTATTATTATTGTAACGCGAAATATAAACATCGGGCGTCTCTTATCCGACCAAAGCGGCGCAGTTCAAACAGAGAAGGCCGCTCTGTTTAATTGGACCATAAAAACCTTCCCGAACGGTCCGGAAACGTCTTATTGAAGGAAGAATGATCTACTCCTTTCGAGAACAAACATTATTAGGAAAAAACATTCCAGAAGGTTCTCGAGACATAATGGAGAACTATAAAAAGCGAACGCTTCGGACGCAGATTAGATTAGATGAGAAGCTGCGAGTGAAAACAGTGCGATAAACGGACAAGTGAAAAAGTATAATAAATAAATTAGCAGTTAAGAGTGTGATATAAATTAATTACATGGGAAATAGTCTAGATAAATTAAGTAGTGTAAAATAAATTAGAATAAACGTTTCATACTACTGGGTGATCAAGAATGACTGTTTGAGTTGGCAATCCTACCTGGAGGATTTTTTTGCCTAAGGGTTTGCAATGCTACAACCAGATATGTTTATTGGTCAAAAATTTGACATAACATCAGCGATAAGATTGTAGGTTATGTGAATAAAAATTAACGCTTAAAAAATGAAACTCGAAATACAGAACAATGATTTATTTAAACAGCTAAAGATAATGCTCAAAATGACCCCCATTTTGGCCCAGATATAAATTAACTCACTCTTCTTTTCAGGCTTTCGAAGATATTCACCAGCATATTGGGGGTAATGTCTGCCACTTCCTGAACTATTGCCTCTTGCAGCTCTTCTTCAGTATGCAATATGTTCCTAAAGACATTGTCTTTAGGTGAGTGAGATCCAGTGACCTGCTTAGCCAAATGCCCCGACTAATTGCTCTGTCGCCAAAATTCTCTCTTAAATATCCCATAGTAGCACGAGCCGTATGTGCCCTTGCAGAGTCTTGTTGGAAATATCCAATTTGACGCTCTTCGTCTGTTAATTGGTTTATAAAAGGCTTCAAAAGGTGTTGGATATATCTCTCCTAATTGACGGTAAAATTAAAAAATATCGGCCCATACACCCGTGTCCTTAAGACTGCCAACCAAACACCAACTTTAACCGGGTACAAATGTGTCTCTCTGATAGCACAAGGATTTTAACCTGACCAAATTCTGTTATTTTGTTTATTCACATAGCCGTTGAGATGAAACCAGGCATCGTCGGAAAAGAAGGTATTGTCAAGGATATCATTATTATTTAATATGTCATTGAACCAATTGCAAAATAAAACTCTCTGCGGATGATCAGGAGGGGTTAATGGCTGGACGATGGAAATTTTGTAAGAGTGGTACTTTAATTTCTTTTTAAGCACAGTGGAGCAACTTCCATATGATAAACCTGTAACACCGTGAATTAGAACAACATGGAAAAGTGGAAGTCTTATGGGTAAGAATGAAAATTGGTTGAATAGGAGGCATAAGGACCAAACCTGTTTGAAGGGAGAGCTTTCTTAAGGATTTGGGAGGACTTCTTTGCGTTCGAGTTCTGATATCATCGACAACTTCCTCGTTTAGAGTTGAAGGTCTACCAGTTGATTTTTGTTTGCTTACGCTCCCTGTGTTTAAATAACGTTCAACTACTCACATGCAATGTTGCAGAAAGGCAGCAAAAGTGACCAAAGTCTCCGGAAACAACTCCTGAAATTGCTGGTATGTCGCTTCGAGAGAGTACTGCCAACCAGTAATTAGGTTATAAATCTCGCTTCGAAAGTACGCCATTCCAATGAAAATTTCGTGTTGTAACGTGAAAACCATTTTGAATAAATAAATTTGAAAAGAATACCAGAAATTTGAATTTAAAATAGCAAATTCAAATTACCAGTTGTACCATTTAAAAATGAAATTCAGTATTGCCAACTCAAACAGTTATTCTTGATCACGTTGTATTATGCACCTTTGTGCAACATTCACATTTTGCCAAGAAAAAAGTAAATTCCATCGCTCATCCTCCATTTACCTTCCTTCCGCACCATTCTCATCCATTTCCCGGCGTCTGTGCCCTATCAATTCCAAAAGAATTCCGAGCGAAAAATTCCAAAGTTTCATCGAAAGTTCCCCCCACGCCGCCACCGTAGGGCTATTGATGGATGCGGTAGCGCAGCAGGAAAGAAAGGTAATACGTCAACATTTTCCCGCAAAACTTCCAAATTCGGACGAGATCCTCGGGACAGATAAGCGGGGGCGCGCGGGGCGGGGAGGGAGTCCTCCCGAGGTGGAGTGGAGCAGTAGGAGTTCGGCTCGAAAGTTTTCCCCGACTCCGAATGGCCGCCGCCGACGTTGCAAGTGAATACGGCGACGGGCTTCGCCGGGACCGACGGAAGTTGGGGGGCCGTGGAAGTTGCCGAGGGGCGAAGCGGACTTTCGGAGTTCACGACGCCTGCGCGGGAGTTGTGTGTACTCTACGTGAGGATGCGGGAAGTTGTGGGGATTCGAGGAGGTAACGGATACCTTGATGTAATACAGGAGATAGCGGGCGAATTTGAGGAAGTCTCCGGATGATTTAACTATGTACACACGGGCCGAATTTATCAATGGATTGTATCGCCGCTAAATTTTACGCAGGAAGGAACGATGTATAGAACAGTCAATGCTGTAACTAACCCAAATTAAAATAGAACCTCGTATCCCTAGGGAAGGTTGCCCTTCTCTATTTAAATTTTAATTAATTTTTCCCTCCAAAATGTCGTTCTCTATCGTCTGAATTTAAAAGTTTTCAAAATTTGATATTTGGACACGATCTTTGAGAATACAAACTACTACTTCATAATTTAAAATTTTTCAAATCGGACGAGGTTGAAGTATTCGGAAATTTCCATAAATCTAGAATTCAAATCTCGGGGACGACGCGTTTCACGAAGAAATTTTACTAAACTTTTCTCTTCAGAATGTCGTTTCCTATAGTCTGAATTTAAAATTTTTCAAATCGGACGAGGTTGAAGTTTTCGGAAATTTCCATAATTCTAGAATTCATATACGGAGACGACACGTTTCACGAAGAAATTTCACTTAACTTTCCTCTTTAAAATGTCGTTATCTATGATATGAATTTAATTTTCTTCAAATCGGACTAGGTTGAAATTTTTCGGAAATTGTCTATTAGACAAATAAAGGCGGCAGCGGGAAATTTCCCTCAAGTCCAAGTTTCGCATTTACTTAGACGATTCATTAAGACCACAACCAACAGAATGTTTAAGAAATAGAGTCCAATACGTCAAGTGTCAACTTCAATAAAGATAACTTTACAGGACGACATGTCTAATAAAATCACAATACATACGTAACAACTACAAAGTCAACTCGAAGAAATAGTCAAGATGTGCGAAACAGAGTTGCTAAGTTAACAGAAAATTAACATTGAGTAAATTAAAAATGTCTCGATTTTACCAAATATATGTTGAGACCAGCTAAAATCTAATAACTTTTTAATCCCCGTCTTTACTTCAAAACAAGTAATTAGTTGCAAAGTGTTGCAAGTTGCACATAGATTGATTACAACTCGATTAAACTTTAAAAGAAAACAGTAACACCCTTTTGTAGTTGATAAAAATGATATTGGGAAATTGAGGAAATCAATTACCTCGAGGGCTGACACCCTTACCGACATTGATTTACACCCCTAACTCCTCCCACTACGGGTGTTATACTACCGTAGTAATTTTTAATTCAAACGAAAATAAACCTTAGACCCCGAAAAATTTACGATCCTCAACACGATTCGTACCTCGGTAATAATAAAGTCGTTTATGGGTGGAATATGCATATGCATCCATTTCCTACCCAGGACCATTAAATTTCATTTCATTACTTCTATACGTTCATTTGAAGTTTGTGTTGTTCCTAGGAAGGAATTAAATAAATGCGAAAATTTTGATTTGAGAGAAATTTCCCTAGGCGCTTTACGAAGCATCCTCAAATTATTATACGGCGCCATTATTTACATTTTATGATTACTAGACTCACAAAACAAGACACAAAAAACACAAAGCTAAAAGTTTTAGATTTTTCCAGCGGTGCCCACAACAAGTGAACGTTACTTGACGTCACAAACAAAATTTGATATTTGGACACGACCTGTGAGAATACAAACTGCTACTTCAGAATACTATTCATTAGGATGGTATAACAATATATGATGGGTGGAAAACTTTTTACAGATTTTCCTACTTTCTGCATTATACTTTGTAATTTCAATTGATTTCCATCATTGACATTTCTAAAATTAATTTCAATGAAACCGTAAGACTTTAGAAACACCTATCAGTTGTAAGTGCAATAATAACAAACTATGTATTTAATTGTAATTATCAAACGTCACCAGCATAGCCAGATGTTTAATTAGGTTTTCTTTAAACAAGTGCGGGTACAAGTACAATAGCCCAATCGAATTAGGAGTTCACCTTGCAAAAATTTTTGACAGCAATTTTCCTTCGGAATTGTTTAGGGGGGGGGGGGTCAGTGGCAGTCTAAATTTAGATTGCCGGGGTACCAGACCCGTTGCGTCATCCGCCATCTTGAATTTAAGGGTGAACTTTTGTTTATTAAATAACTCGTTTATTTTCAATTTTAAACGAAAACTAGTTATTACAAAAGTTGTTTGAAATTAAATTTCCTACAATTTTGATTCCTATCATTTTCTTCCTAGGATCGATATTTTTCGATTTATACCCGAAAAAATTGAATTTTTGTTTATTGAACAACTCGTGTATTTTCAATTTTACGCGTATAATTGTAATAAACATAGTTGTTTAAAATAAAATTTCCTACAATTTTGGTTCCTATCAATTTTTTCCTAGGATCAATATTTTTCGATGTATACTCGAGGGGGTGAAATCTTATCATCGTCTTTTCACGTTTATTGTCAATTTTAGGCGAAAAATTGTGATTAACAAAGTTGTTTAAAATAAAATTTCCTACAATTTTGTTCCTTGTCAATTTTGCCGTAGAATCCATATTTTTCGATTTATATCTGAGAAAAGGTGGAGGATCATCGGATTGTCACGTTTATTGTCAATTTTACAAGAAAAATTGTTAGAATAAAGTTGTTTGACATCAAATTTCCCACAATTTTGGTACTTATAATTTTTTTCGTAGGATCGAAAAAAACTATTAATTCGAAAACATCAATAATAAACGCGAGAATACAATACTTATAGGTTCACCCTCACCTCTTCTCAGGTATAAATCGAAAAATATCGATCCTACGGCAAAATTGATAAGGACCAAAATTGTAGGAAATTTTATTTTACACAACTTTATTTATCACAATTTTTCGCGTAAAATTGACAATAAACGTGAAAAGACAATGATACGATTTCATCCCCTCCTTTTCTCGGGTATACATCGTAAAATATCGACGGTAGGGAAAAAATGATAGGAACTAAAATTGTAGAAAATTTTATTTTAGACAACTTTGTTTATTATAATTTTACGCGTAAAATTGAAAATAAACGAGTTGTTCCATAAACAAAAATTCACCCCCACGTGTTCGGGTATAAATCGAAAAATATCGATCCTAGGAAGAAAATGATAGGAACCAAAATTGAAGGAAGTTTAATTTTAAACAACTTTCGTAAGAGCTAATTTTCGTTTAAAATTGAAAATAAACGAGTTATTTAATAAACAAAAGTTCACCCTTAAGTTCAAGATGGCAGATGACGCAACGGGTCTGGTACCCCGGCAATCTAAATTTAGACTGCCAGAGACCCCCCCCTAAACAATTCCGAAGGAAAATTGCTGTCAAAAATTTTTGCAACGTTTGCCCCTTTTTGTAGCTAATTCGATTGGGCTACAAACAAACAAAAGATATTGCTCAAAATTTAAATTTGCAGTCCATGTTGCCAGAAATTTGTTTCTTTGTTATTAAAATTTGCTATGTATACAATACTAATCTAATCTATGGACGAATTTAAAAATGATAATAAGCGAGTTTGCTTTACATTGTACCAAATCCGCACAAATAATAGGGACACCACACTTCGAAGTTGCTCGATGGGCAAAAACTTTCCAGTCCGGCACTGCGGAGTTAAGAGCAATTAAAAATTCTGTTAAAGGGAGTATGTTGGATATTTTTTCAAAAACTTTTTCACCACTTATTTTTATAGATTAGGCGTCAATTAGTCACAATTGGTTTCGCGACGAAGGGACGAGTAGTTGCTGATATACAAGCAGATAAAAATCCTATGAAAAAAAGGTAAATGCTTTTCAGGAAAAAGTCGTATCAAACATTTTCCATTTATCGCTTACCTTTATAAATTAGACGCCATTGATTTCCACGTACTTAGTTTCGCGATGATAGGACGAGTAGTTACCGAAATACAGCGTCAAACTTGCCCATCAAGCAACCAGACAAATGCAAAAATACTCTTACATTAACTTCATTTTTTTTAATTTCAAATTTTCTATAAAATATTAATCCAGTTATAGTTTAACTTTCAATATTTAATTGTAATACTGTAATAATAGTTATTAAGGGGAAAGGATGAATTTAAATAAGCGAGTTCGTTTGACTCTACCACCCAAACCTAACTCGCAATAAGGAGCCCAACCTACCAATTTGCCAGGTAGACCAAAATTTGCCAGGTCCACAATAAACGTTGTACGTAACAAGTTACGTACGTACGTTATCAAGTGTCGCAATAAAATTGATTTTCTACATATTGAAATGATAAAAAAATAACATTTTTGCCACAGATATTGCAAAAACGCCAATTTTCAGCACTTATTTCGCGTTCTTGAACAACTGAACTGAACTGAACACAACTGAACAAAATTTAATGCATAAAGGGCTCAGATTGTCTTGTTTCCTCCAAACATATCTATTAATCTTATCTGTTTCCCCTATAAACCTATAATTTACATTCTACAGTTCAAAAACCATATTCGGTTAAATTTGTGCCCTGATTATTTTATAAACTTGGAGCAACAACCATTACCAAATATCGTAGCCAGTCTTACTTCTCTCCCAGTATGGATTTCGATCTATAGATCGGTCCACAGCGGCAAAAGCGTCCCAAAGGTCTCCTATCCGTTTCCTGTGTTGGTATTAAAGAAACTCCGCGTTCTCGAGACGTAATTCCACTTACCTAAAAATTTAACGAAACGCGAACGCGAAAGTTCCAAACTGCGAATTGTACTCGGCAGCAATTAAATCCACCTCGCGAAACTTTGCCCGCTAAAACAGGGATGGAAATTTTCGAACGGTCTTACGCGAATCGTTCCGGGATTAAAACTACTTTCCTATTCCTTTGAATAACTGAACATTTGGTTTGTAAATGAGATTCGTAGAGTTTTCTCCGTCTTGAATCGTGGAACGTAAAGGTCGACCAGGAAGATTTAAGCCAACATGAAATATTAAGTGGCTTGACGAGGGAGATATTGATGGAAAGCAATCGAAGCTCGAGTTCCTGCACTTTAAATGATAAAGTGCACATCGAGCGGAGCTCTTCCACTAGGGTAGGTGGCGATTTAAAGTTTTAAACTCACTCGAGCGCCCCGGTTAATCGATAAATGCGTATGAAACATTCATAGCGATCGCAGTGATCCGTAGGGTTCAGATTTGTATCTCAATTAGAATTTAATCTGCATTATCATTGATTATTTCATATAACTTTATCAAAGCCAGGGCGAAATAAATTCCGATTTAATTAACATTCCATCGGCTTTTGTTGGGAATTGTGCAGACGCGGGATCGATCGACCTATTTGTATATTTATAAATTCCGATTAAGCATGAGTGGCGAAAACGTGATGTTCCTTTAAAAACAAATAATCCTAATGCATGGGACGGGAACATAACAAACGAGCCTTGTTTAAGTAGTCCTTTTTCGAACCGAACAATACCTATGGCGAAGGAATTCCTACCCGAATTCCCGAAAGACCGAAAATAATACCTTCACAGTATCCTTTTCTCCCTCGACATGGGCGGTTATCTATCAGCGTGGGATTGATAGAGTATCGTTTCAGGTAGACGGCAACTAAATGCTACGAGGCACGAAAGATTTTTTCATTAATCAGCCGTTCTGACAAATGGTTAATAAAACAAATTAAATACCTATCAGGACCAATTTACTAGAGATAGATTATCCCGACCTAATGTATAGTACCAGAAACGTTTCGGACGATATTAAGAGCATAATTAATACGTACGCGTAATCGGTATTTATTAGCCCTGCGGTCGCGAATGTATCAGATATTTCAGTGGGCGCCAGCTCACTTTTCGATACATAGCATTGATAACGTTGTTAAATAGTTATGGACATTCCGATTCCAATAGAGATACAACAGTATACCCATAAAGGTTTATTGTTATCTACCTATTGATTTTTGGTCATTATATTGAATCACTACGAATTTTTGTTAAATAAATAATAAGCACATAATACATGAGAACCAGTCAACACTCAAAACATTTCAGCTTGAGTTTTATGACATTCGTGTAACTAACGTTAATGTAATGACATTTTAAGTAATGCTCTTGAAGAACTTGACTTTTATATTACTACTTTCTACGGAGGTCACAAGCACAATTACATTTTTTCAGGAACAGAAAGGCTAATAAATACATTTTACGGAAGCTCGGAACACAATTACAACTTTTCGAAAGTACACTCATGCTTTTCAAACAACTCAAAGTGAATGAATTAATTATACATCAAATAATTTCAGAAACAGCTTTCAAAGAGTTTCGGTAAGACGTCCCACGCAGCTTTTAGAGAAAATTCAATAAACAGAAATAGTTTCCAAGGAACTTTAAAAGCTCAGGCTAGATAAACCTGAAAAAGAACACTTCAAAGACCTAAAGACCTTCATCCCAGCGAAGTATTCAAAACTTTTAGAACGTTAAGAAACCGTAGAATTTTCTAGACAAATGACATATACGATGAAAAATTAAAACAACCGGAAATTGTTCTAAGAAACTTGAAAAAAAAACAAGAGGAATCTGTTTCCAGTTAAATGTAAAAGGTTAGAGGGTTGAAAAAAATATCAGAAGGCTGAAAAATATTAAGACGTTAGAAAACTGAAATATACGCCTGAAATTGTTTTTAAAACAGCTGAAACAATCTAAACCTTCTCATAGAAGATGTTTGAAAAAGAGTTTCAGGTCATAAAGTGAATTGAAGTAATATTCAGGGAATTTGAGGGGGTGTAAAAGTATTCTGTAGAAGAGATTGAAAAACCAAAGACTAAAAACGTATGGAAATTATCATGAAACGTATTAAAGGGAACATGAGATTGTTATCAAACACACCTTAAAGCAGGAGGAGTTTTAAACTTTGAGATAGGTTTTGAAATAAATAAGATCTGCAAGGTTAAAAAATTTTTAGAAATTTAAAAATTATAAAAAGTTTTTAAATGTCATTTAAAAAATTTCAACATATATCAAGCAGTTTCGCAATTGCTTCTAAAACGCGCTTAAATAACTTAAATGTTTCTAATAAGGTATATCATCCCAGACAGCACACGACGTCTTAAAGCCGTCTTGTAAAGGTCTAATTGTGGCCTGGACGTCTGAAGACCTAAAAGAGACGTCTTTAAGATGTCTTGTTTTGAACGTCTTTAAGATGTCTTGTTTTGGACGTCTTTAAGACGTCTGACTGAAGTCTGGATGTTTGACGTCCAGTAAAATGCCTCTTTATACGTCCGCATATGGACGTATTAAAAACGTCTTAATTTGGCAGGTCTTCATTAATAAAGACACATTTTCAGACAACTTTTGGACTGTCTAATTAGGAAGTCTTTAAGGCGGTATTATATATTTGCAGATTTGTTTGCAGAAGTGATTAGTAGAGTAATTTATTTTAGCTAGTTAATCCTCAAATTTTTGATAATCTTATACATTTAATTCGGAAATTTCTAACTTTAACCAACTGTTTAACATAAGTGCTTCAGGGCGAAAAGGTATATTTAGCAAATTATTGCTCTTATGTTGTTAATCTTATGTTGTATGTACTCATGTGTTGTAATGAAATATATCTGGTTGAAAATTGAGGTGTTTTCATTTTGGCCTAGGCTAACAAGGCGTCCTAAAGACGTCTTACGTACAACTTGCAAGATATCTTAAAGACGTCTTTAAGACGTCTTATATAGAGGTTGCAAGACATCCTAAAGACGTCTTATATACAGCTTGTAAGACATCTTAAAGACGTCTTATTACAGCATGTAAGACGTCTTATTACAGCATGTAAGACGTCTTATATACAGCTTGCAAGACATCTTAAAGACCTCGTAAAGACGTCTGTTTTTGTAACAAATGACGTGTAAAAGACGTGTTCAAGACGTCTAGGAGACGTTCACGGACGTCTTACAGACGTCTTGTACAGCTATAATGGGACGTCTATAAGACGTTTTAAAGACACCTTTGTGCTGTCTGGGCATGTAGTCTAGGGTGGAGCTTAATCCAGATTGACGATATATGATAAATATATAAAAAAAAAACAGGAGAGAAATATTGTGAACTGTAAAGGAGATAAAAATCGTGATTTGTTCATCAGAGTACTTTCTCATATATAGGGTGTTTCAATATGCGTTTGCCAAATCCAAACGGGAAATAAATACTGTTAATTTAAGTAAAAAAAATTCGTGGAGTGGATTTCGAAAAAAAATTAAAAAACCGAAAATTGACAAGTATAAAGTGCCCTTGACAGAATATTTAGGCAAAAACGCTAGAAAATTTTTTATACATATTTAATACTACAATAAATATTAAAAGTCTAAAAAAAATTCTGAAAAAAACCGAAAAATGACAAGAGTAAACTACCCTTCTATCCTGGCCCATTTTAATGAAAAGCTTATTTTCACGTCCTGGTATGGTACAAAGTCTAAATACATAGGTTTGACCGTTTGTGGTTTTCAGTTTTCGAGAAAATCCAACCACAGACATACATGCATACACACACACACACACACATACATACATACACACATACATACAGACGGTTTTCCAAAAACATGTTTTTTGGACTCAGGAGACCTCAAAACGCTCAGAAATGCTAATAATTCAATTTCGAAAAATCGACCCGATTACAATACTCTTTCATATATGAGTACCTCATATGAGAAAGTTAAAACCCAAATTCGACAAGTATAAAGTATCCTTCATAGAAGATTTAACCAAAATCGTTAGAAAACTTTTTTATATATATTCAATAGTAGAATAAATATTCAAAGTTTAAAAAAATCCTGGAGTGGATTTCGAAAAAAAAAAATTGAAAAAACCGAAAATTGACAAGTGCCCTTAACAGACGATTTAGCCAAAATCGTTAGACAACTTTTTTTATACCTATTTAATCGTACAATAAATATTCAAAGTTTTAAAAAATTCTTGGAGCAAATTTCAAGAAAAATTCAAAAAAAAAAGAAAAATCACAAGAGTAAACTACCCTTTTATCATGGCCGATTTTAATGAAAAGCTTATTTTCACGTCCTGATATAGTACAAAATCTAAATACAAAGTTTTGACCGTTTGTGGTTTTTTGTTTTTGAGAAAATCCTACCACAGACATACATACACACATACATACATACATACAGACGGTTTTCCAAAAACATGTTTTTTGGACTCAGGGGACCTCAAAACGTTCAGAAATGCTATTAACTCAATTTCGAAAAATCAACCCGATTACAATATATACCTCTCATATATGAGTACCTCATATCAGAAAGTAAAAATGTAGGAAGCTCCAGAGGCATTTAAGAAATTGAAAACTATTCAGAATAATTTGATATTGTTAGCAAAGACAATTCAAACAATCTGAAATTATTTTGTAATTTATAAAATCTCTAAGATTGAGAATTTTTCAAAAGTAGTCAGATGAATTTGGAAAACGTTCCAAAGCCAAACAGTCGGATATTAATTCTTACAAAATAAAATAAAGCAAATAAGTTGTCATTGAAAACAGCTCATACAACCTGAAATGTTTCTAGACATCACAAACCATCTGAAATGTTTTTAGGAAAGTATATAGAAAAGGTTGAAATTTAACTTGAATTCAATATAATATGCATAGGATTCGAATGAGGCTCCTAAACTCTGAGAAATTTAAAACAGACTTTGCCCAAATGCATTTTTAAAACTAAAAAGAATTTAAAAAAGAAACTTGAGTAATCTGAAGCGTTATTTAGACAGATAAGATGTAAAACAAATATGTAAAATATGTAAAATTGAGAACGTTTTAGAGATTCCAAGCCACCTATAGAGCTCACCAGGAAACTGAAATATATCCCAAGCAGCCTGAACTATTTCTAAGGAAGTGTTTTAAAGAGCTTGAAACATTCTTTAGAAAGCATAAAAGAAGTACGAAAGGCGTTTAGAGAACTGGTCGAATTTTAAACTGAACTCATTCCTTAAGGAGCACTAAGGAAATTTATATAATTCCAAAAAAATATTCAAAAAAAAATTATAATTTATAATATTCCAAATTGATATCATTAAAGAAATGAACATCGGAAATAGCGCCTTTATAAGAGCAAATAATAAGCTTTCCAATAAGATACCAGTCTCAACAGGAATCAGGCAAGGGCAGGAGGATATTCTCAGCCCAATACTCTTCAATCTTTTAATGGATAAGATCATCGTGGAAGTAAAATCTGCAGGGAAAGGATATAAACTGGGCAAGGAAGAATTTAAAATAATCTGCTATGCTGACGACGCGGTGATAATATCGGAAGATGAGGACAATCTGCAGAAACTACTTTATAGATTCGAAAGAGTAGCAAAGGAATTAAACATGCTGATCTCTGTCCAGAAAACGAAGTCTCTGACAATATCGAGAGAACCGAGAAGGTGTAAATTAGCGATCTACAATAAAAGCGTAGAACAGGTCATGTCATTCAAATACCTAGGCGTTAATATCACAAGTAACAGAAACCTTAAAGAAGAAGTCCGAACACAAACGATAGCGGCAGCTAGGGTATCAGGATACCTACGGGACGTAATATGGAGAAACAAACACATGAGTATTGAAGGCAAAACGCGAATTTACAAGACGTGCGTAAGACCTATTATGACCTACGCCACAGAAACACGAGCAGAAACAGCCGCTACTAAACAACTGCTAAGAACAACTGAAATGAAGACGCTAAGATCAATCACGGCAAAACGCTTAGAGACAGAGTGAGAAGCAGCGATATAAGAACCCAATGTGACATCCTAGACATTGTAAGATGGTCCAGAATAAGAAGACGAGCATGGGGAGACCACGTCGACAGAATGGCTGATAATCGGCTACCCAAAATCGCAAAAGAGGAGAAATCAACCAACCGTAAACCTCCAGGAAGGCCCCCCAAACGATGGTACGAAAGCTGGTCATCGGAGTCATAACTTAGGCTACAGCTTTGAAAAAACAAGACTTTGTCTTAAAATAAGAAAAAGAAAGAAGAAGATAATATTCCAAAAATTTAAAGAACATTAAGAGTGTTACTAAAGGGAGCTCAAAAAACCTGAAGTATATAAAATACCAACATGTTAGTATTTCAGTAAGCAGGCAGAATTTTAGACGGCCTGAGACATGTTTTGTATTAAATTAAATAAGGTTGAGTACGTTTCAGAAGCTCAAAGAAATATGAAATTCTCTAAATGGTATTTAGGCGAATTAGATAGCAACGGCCAAGCAGCCTACGAGTCATATTAAAAAGGGCCCAAACAGATTGAAATGTTCCTAAGAAAGTACTTCAAGCAGAATGGGGATTCATAAATGTACTGAAAATGCACAAAAGACATTTAAAGGGTCGGAAAATCTTTTTGAAAAATTTAGAAAAATTTGAGCACCACAGGAATCTATGAAACTGAAAGGTATTTAATGAAACAAGAAATTACATAATCTAAGACAACCTGTAATGTAATGCCTGGGGGAAGTTACTCCGTAGAAAATAATTAATATGAAAGGGTGATAAAAACCCTTCAACCCTTTTAGAGTCTCATGTTCGTTGTTTCGTAATTAAGTTTACTATTAATTATTCAGTTAAGGAATACATCTCATTGAGATTAACTATAGATCGAAAAATTCTGCCACGCCTCTCTTCCACCTCCTTTCGTTCAACGAACTCAACTCCCGCATTGAATCTTATCTTTCATATTTCAAACGTCCGAAATTGTCTGTGACGTGAGATCGAACTATGAAATTGGATTTATGCATTTTTAATCAGGTGGACTCGGAGGAAATGAAAAAGTTTCGATCGGTGCCGCGTCACAATTAATCTCCAAGTAGATTATCAATTAGTCGCTTTCTAAGTTTTGATTGCAGTTTGGATTTAAGCGGAATTCCTGGCGTATTGTCTCCGTTTTAAACTTTTCACGATAGGGAATAAAGTGGTAAAGTTTGAATTCTGTGTGAAATATTAAGCGGTTTAGAGCGTACACCGGTTTGTCGTTTATTCGTTTTACGGTTCATCACAATATTTTATTTCATGACGCGGAAGCGTTACGCGACGGGATTAATAAATTTTTCGCTTTAACATTTCGACCGATGAGGCCTTTACGACTCCGCCGTACTTCCCGAATTCCAGAAAAATAAATCTAAATCGTAAAGCTCGCCGGAAGTATCCAATAAATCCGTAAATCTCCCTCAGAACTTGCAACTCGAAAGGATAAATACAAGTCTTCGCGGAACGGCCAATCCCGAGCAGACGTCATAAATACTGCAGTTCGGAAAATAAATTTCCGCGACCCCTCTTGAAGTTTTGTTGATATGGTAACGCCCATGCGGCTCCCGTCCCCGTCCGCTTTATTATCATTAAATATCGAAATTTTCGTAAGCCGCGCCCGTTAAGGATGCGACACACGAACCGGACAATATAAGAAAAGTTCGGCGACAGCCGCTGATCTACGCGGAAAGTTGACGATACGGGCCATTTGTCATGGGGGCGAGTTATTGGGTTTTGAGAGGTGCGAGAGAAGCGGATACGACTGCGAAATTATCCGATAAATCAACACTGGAAACGGCTGTGGATTCAAAAAGAATAAAATGTTAGAATTGACTACAACGTCGTATCAGAATTTGCTAGCGATATGTGTTCCAAACTGACTACGAAAGTATTAAATGTTACAGTGGTTATTTGACATCCCATCTGAAATTGGTAAGAGTTGACGAAAGCGCCAGTTCCACCCTTAAGTAACAATATAAGAAGTGTGTGGGGTGGTTTCACCCTAATGTCATTTCATTTAACACGGTTGTAGTAACACAACCGACATTTCGAATTGACGTAGGGAAGATTCATATCGCACAAAGGTTTTACAGTTTATTTTTTACCATAAATCAATCATACTAATCGCATTCAGGAAAAAGTGCCCTGTACCGACTGCATCATAATGTCATACTGATAAACTATTCTCGTAGATTACGAGTTCAGTTTGGTGCGAAGTACATACAGGAATTACAGGAATTCACAGATTTCCAAGTAGAAACTTGCTTATGTTATGCAGATAAGCTAATAATTGACGTTTAAGAGGTGTGTGTATAAAATGTGTGTAAGATTATCCATAGTGGAAAATTACCACACAACAACCATTACTACGAAAGTATTGTCTTGTCTCTTGTGCTATAATCATTATCTTATCGACTTAGGGGAGATTATACTAATGACCGGACGGTTGGTTTCGTAGGACAACTTTTCAAATAAACCGAAAGTTGATAATGAAAATAGTTTTATCAAAAATACAATCAGAATTACTTTTTAATAATCGTTAACATGGCACCCAAATCGAGAAATAATAATAAAATGAACTTAAGGAAGGAGATTGGAGTTAGCTGCTACAATTTTTTTAAATTAGTGTATTAATACTTAGTCCAGTTATCAAAATAATACAGAGATATGAAAACAGCCTCCTAGGAAAATTTCTCTTGTGGAAGCAGTAAGTAATTGTCACATTAGTTTACAACAAAAATCTCATCTTACTTTTATCATATTACATATCCTTTTACCACCTAATTGATACATGATACATAATTACATTAATCGTAATACAAAAATTTAATTTTCGAAAGTGAAGATCACAAAACTAGAAATTCGCCCAGATTTCAGTTTTTGAAAAATCTCATCTTAGTTGGACTGCAGATAGTGTGGCTCAATAGCTAGATATTTATGTTTCAAGCCATAGTATTTAAATAAATTATGGATAACGTAAGTATAAGTTGAAAAGCATAAGTAGATGGACGTATTTTTTGAAACAAAAACGGAAAACAAATGTAAAATGAAAGTTTTTTGAACGTCAGAAAGGCGATAGATAAAATTGGCAATTTATTATTTTGTGTAGACTCAGTGCTCGGCGCATTAATGCTTGCGTCAAACATTCACTTGGAGCAAGTCCATTACTTCCAACGACCCTCTATTTACAAACATTTGATTTCATTCCAGCCATTAGTGAGCAAGGAGAGGTTAAAACATAATCATTTACCCTTACATCTGTCTGGGTTTAGAGGCTATGAGAGCAATTATTTGACTTTTCTAGTATGAGATTGTATGAAAATTTAAAAAATGGAAAAGCCAATCCGGGAAGTTCTATATCGGGGATACAAACATTAGCTGCAGTGAACCTATAAAAACTCGACCAAAAACTGGGACTATGTCATTATGTTATTTATTGGCATATAATGCAAAAATTACAACCAATACGTAACACAAAATAATAAATTATAGTATTAATAATTGATCTGAGCATCAAATTAGCTAGAAATGATAGTGAGCCAAACTACAGGAAACGTGCCAGAGACATCCCTACACCAATTTCAAAATCTTTGAAGATGAAACCGAACAAAGCAAGCCCTAAATCTTAACCACCTATTCTAGTTAAGACCTGTTGATTGCTTCGCTTGGTATCCAAATGGCCAACTTTGAGTTCCTGGACAACCGTCTGTCTTTGAAGAGGAGTTCAACGGGTACAAGACGCAGAGTGAGAGTCTGTCTTCAAAATTCCAAGACATGAGAATTTGCAAACAACTTTATGCAGACAAAGAAACAACCCAATACGACTATCTGTAATGCTGAGAAAAATGCAAATTCTTCATTATTTCCTAAGAACGAAAGAAATCTTCTGACACTTGATAGACATCTTATTGGTTTCGACCATCTGCAAATCCAAAAGTTGGTAAAAATGAGGAGGAAATTTGAGTCATTATCTACATACTTAAAAGTTTAATTGACACTAATGGCACCACTTTTAGCTGCGGGCACGGGGACTACTGAGACTATCCCATCTGCATGTTGCCTGTATTCTACATTGTGAATTTTTAAACAGGATATCACAATTTTTGGAATACTGTATCTGATTAGATTTGTATATTTCATGCAGATTTAGGAACCTAGAAAATGTAGAGCTCACTGAAAATTGAAATCGGGGCTTTGAATTTAGCGTTTATTAAGAAAATTTAGGGGAAAACCCAATGTGTAATATAATAACATTACGTATTTTTGTGTTATTATTTTAATAATATTGCCTACCACCTTTCTACAGACATTTAAGCACGCTGTATAAGCTTATAATAAATTTATACAAAAAGAAAATTAAAGATCCTTGCAAAAAATGAGGCCATTTTTTAATTTGAGATACGATTTAAAGATTTAACAAAACTAATCTTAAATACATAGGTACTTAAAAATCTCGAAAACATGTTTTTCTATATTTTAAACTAATAACTAAATGACGCGTACCTCTTTTTAATCACTACTTGCAAAATTCGTTCCCACTAGCCTATCGTCTAATGTGAGAGAGAAAAACTATGTACAATATACAGTCGCGCAACCTTTCTATAATACGTATACTTTCAGTAATGCTTTCGCTTGGTCCAGCGAATTCACTACTAAGGGAGTTTCGCTCCAAAAATTTCGTCTGCTACTGTTTACACAGGAAACAAGGTGACACCCTGTTTCGTATATAGGAGGGTTTAAAGGAATGACTTTCCAAAAGGTTTTGGGTATTTGGGAAACATTTGTACCAAGTTTCCGAATGTGCACTGATTGAGGTCTATGATTTTCCTCTAAGTGAAAAAATAGTGAAAGTAAAAATAGACATACAAAAATTTGAAGGACATTCCATGAATTAGGTACTTTAATGTTTTGAAGACTATCCAACCCACATGTTGTTACAAGTAATATGAACCACTGTATATGACTGTTTGGCTGTACTACTCTATGAATGTGGCCAACAGTAGTAGAATTACTTTCAATTATATGTTTCTCCTATTCTACGTCAAGAAATACCGAAGAAGTAAAAATGAAGAATCAACTTTGATGAGCTCCAAAGAAATGCAGACATTAAGCAGTCAAGTTTGGTTAAATCATTAATTATGTTCGCAGTGAAGTAAGTCGATTTGATTCATACGGATTTACAGACCCACAGAGTTGTATGTTAACTGTACCCGTCAGAAACCTAAATTAAACAATTTTTCCGCGACGTTGGCGATCTTCGAGCGGAGCGCATCTGGTGAAGACAGATCGATTTATCTTTTCCCATTGACAACATCGACAATTGAATCGTGAGGAACGAAGTAATGATTGATATTGCAGTCCGCGGCCACGTCGGGAGGTGTAACGTTAATCCCATGCACTTTCTCTAGAGCGAAATTTAATCGTCGGGACATTGCTAAATTGTCATGCGACGTAAGTAAGAAACCGGCCAGCCCGCGGCGCTGAGCCTTAATTGAGGTTAAAGTTAATTTCGTTTGACAATAAATTTAGACGGATTTCAATTAAAGTGATCATCAACTTGTCTGGAAATCTAATTAATCCCCCTTTCGCCGGTATCTCCGACGCACTTTTCGGGAAGGGGCAATCCAGATAATAAACTATATACACACTCGCTCAATTACATTCTAATATAAACTCATTTAAACGTCGTTCCATTATCAGCGGCTTTAATGACTGATTGTATCGCGAATTGCCATCGTAGGAACGAGTCGATACGCAAATGGCGTCCGCTTTTAATGTGCTGCTACCCACAATATGTTTATCGCTGAATTCGACCCAGTGAACTGTCGAGATGCCGCCAGAAATAGTACGAAAAACGAACAAGGTTGCCGTTGCTTGAAAACGGTTTCGGAATACGTCCAGCTTTACACCAATAAGTTACCCCAATCTACACTTGGTGTGCGATTCAACAATTTGAAGACACAACATTGAAATTACAAGAAGTGAAAACTACTAGCAAAGAAAGGGTTGAAGGAACAAAATATGAATGGAGTAATTTAAGCAAACATTAATATTCTTGGATATGGGAGGTATTCACAGAAGCATGGTACTACTTCAACCAGATGAAACAACAAATAGCCAGAAAAACAAGTAAAATTCCCGAAAGAGAGTATTAAAAAAGCCCTGAAGCAGTCCAAAACTGATATCAAAAACTCATACTAACAGCATCTTAAAGGACCGCCACCATAGAGCAAAGAGGCGTATACCAGCAAGTCTGTGGGATACTGAGGCAACGAAATATGATAATAATAAACTCAAAAAGGGAGAAAACGTGTTCTTATTCGTCGAAACTAAGTTTATTTTCCCTATTTAAGGGTGACATCTTAACATCTGAGCTTCTCATAAGTTACTGTAAACCAGTCTTTTTTGACACTATATTATTTTTTAAGTGAAGCTTTTAAAAGTTTAATGTTTAGGACAATAGTGCTAGATTTAATTTTAATAAGTCTAACGATGTGAACGTACTATTTACTACAGAATGTCCATAAAGATGTGAATTGCTCTAAAAAATATTACAAAAAGTAATAAGTAGCAAATATTTTATTAAAAAATAATGAAGATGATTTATGGTCAAGTCCACAAAATCAAAAATCTCTTAGAGGAATTAGAGAGATTAAAGATCTTAGAGCGATTCTCTCACTCGTCTCCAGTCTACCCTTACTTCATATCGAATTTTTGATTATTAATATGAACGTAATAATCCGTTCCTCTGCAATTGTTGGATGTTATTTAAAACATTTCAACTTTTCGGTTCAATTTTCGGTATCCGTGAGAATGACGGTTTTGGATGGGGGTCTACATATACGGAGCTGTTCTATTGAAACGCCCGTCCCGAAATCAACAAGAGCAAAAGAGAAACTTATAGTAGTTCGTTAGTATGACAGAGAAGGATGTTTCGCAACGTTGCCGGCCGGCAGGCAGTCCAAGTCAACGCGTATCGCGGTCGCATATCGCTTAACACTTTCGGATGTGTGCGGTACAGTGTGCGGAGCGAATGACTGTGATGTTTCGCCAGCTAGCAACATCGCAAAAGTTCGTTCTCTGTTTAGCCAACGAGAAATAAATGGCCTTTCTTTCGCTCTTATGTTTATAGCATCCTGCGACTCTGTAGAAACGGTCTGTATATCCCTTTGTGAACATTTGTATCATCAGCTCAGGTGGTTCAAGTGATTAGAACGTTGGCGCGTAAAGCCAGAAGTTGAAGGTTGAAATCCTACCAAGGGTTGTGAATTTTCTTAAGGTTGAGGGTGCATTTTCATTTCACATTAATTGGTCCAAATAAGCTTTGTGACTTGGGGAATTAGGGGTGTGATTTAAGGTCGGTAGAGGTATTTGCCCTCGAAGTGGGTGTTTCCTCTAATTCCCTTAGTCTACTTCAAAACTCTTAGAGGACTTTTTCAAAAATTGTAACGACTGTACAGTTTTTTGTCAGGTCGAAAGTAGTAATTTATTTGTTGAGAAATGATACCACGAGCCAGAAAGTCATCATTCATTTCCAAACTTGTATTCAATACAACAGGCGTGATAAAATCGTTAATTCTGTTTAAGTTGAAACTGTGTGAAGCTTTTAACAGTATGTTGCTAGTATATTTAGTAACCTTAAAACACCTCGTGGTTAAGGAGCGCAAACATTTAAAAGCATAAATTATCAATTATCCTGAAAAACACGCCTCAAATGAAAACGAAAGTTAAAAACACAACGTACATTTCCATTAATTTTTATGGTAGGCCAATTATTACTGAAGAGAGGAATTTAAAATTTCGTGATCACGCTTGGGTAACGTTATTAAAACGGCTCTACGGCTGGGGGAGGATAATAAGTTCGCAAAAATAAAACACAACGACAAACACAAAGAACGTATTAGTTGGCAACCGCGCGGGAAATTTATTTATGCAGGTTCAACGCCGGCTGCAGCGTATGCACTTTTCAAAGTGCGCCAGTGGAGATTCCGTGCAATACCGAAATGAATCATAAAATACCGACCGTTTTCTAAGAACGTTAAGGGTCGAAGTTCGCGGACTGCACCAATTCACGGTAGACCAGGAATGACCCCTGTCCAGTAAATATTGGATTCTATTACTTAAACCGAGCACGTAACATGGCTTTAAACAAGAAAACTTAAAATCGTAAAGTATGGATATGAATGTTGTGACAATTTCATTCCATACATTCCAGTAAGTATAAAATTTGTTGCTGAACTACGTAACGGTGAGGTGAGACCATATGAAAGATTTAGTATAATAAATTAAGCCATAGTCCTATAATTGCAATACATCGAAAATTTCGATAATTACATTTTAGAAATCAAAAGATTTTAATGCCACAAAAGGCCATTAAAATCATGTCTTTGTTGCTAAGAAGCAATCAATTTGCGAGACCAGTTCAATTTCTGATAAAGAACTAAAATCTTCTTATTAAAAAACCAAACTAATAAGGTCTCCCACCTATCAGATACGAAAACAGATTTTACTAGCACCCAGTAATTTTAATATACACCACTTAAAAATTTGTAAAAACTTAAAAGCTTAATAAGGTACTTATGTCTCCAAGGACATACACATATTCATCATCGCCTGCTTAGAAATGTATGACTGGTAGTTTTGAAGTAGACAGAACCATCCATCAAACACACGTCATTTAATCTTGAATTTGTCACAACGTAAGCCGATAAAGTAATCCAAAAAGCTCTAACATTCCCACGGATCTTCCTTGTGAGAAGCCTTCTAAAACTGTTAATCATACAAAAATACACCAAAGTGGCGTTTTGAATATCTAGAATATTGATTTTGATCTTGAATCTTGAACAATTTCAATCTTGAATAATTTCAAATAGACATCTTTGAAATTCCCCAAATTATTTTTTTGTTATTGCGAAGTTCGATAAAATGTTTCTCATTCTATGAAATACAATTATTTTAAACTGTTTCCAAACATACGGCAAACTTCTATAGCCATGTGAAAAATACAATTTTCTGGAAAATATTCTTATATAAGCTGTCAAAAAACTAGTACACTGATAGATGAAAATTCCCGAATTAATCATAGACCAGATGTACGTAAGCAAATGTAAGAGTTCATATCCCGGCTGAGGTACAAACTCCTTTTTCAATATCTCTTACATTTGCTTAGTACACTGATAATTTCACTATGATTCTACATCTTTTCTGATTAACACTTTTTGGGTTAAAATGTAAAATTTGGGCAGGAGGGGAATGGGAAAGCTGATAAAAGCGTCCATAATTTGGGCCTGGCTCAAATGAATTTGGTAAACTCAGAAAGGGTCGATTGCTAATTAAAATAAAGTAGTGGCTATTATTGAATAATAACTATTACTTCAGGAGCCATAGTACCTCGTCGCCCTAGTGAAACACCCTATATATTATTACTATGATATAAAGATATGATTTCATCACAAGCACTCTCATTGGGACGTATTAATACGTTTTATATGGTGGTATATATTTTTTATTCAAACTAATTAACGAGGCATAAAAGGCAAAATGCTTGAGAATCCTTTTTCTGGAATATTTGCGATATTCCAGATATAAATTCTAAAATTCTAGATTTATCTGAACTTTGGAACTTTAAATGATTTGAAAATTATATTTTACACGAGGCTAGTCTGAAGCCTCGTGTAAAATATACGAGACAGAAGGACGAGAGGTGGACCCAAAAAATAGTGCAATGGAGACCAAGGGAAACGAAACGGAGTAGAGGCAAACCTCCACTACGGTGGGCAGATGATATAAGGACTATAGCAGGTGTAAATTGGTACCAGACAGCTCAGGACAGAGATCAGTGGAAGGAGCTAGGAAAGGCCTATGTTCAGGAGTGGACGAGTAACGGCTGAAGAAGAAGGAGAAGTCTGAAGCATCTTGGGCTTCAACATGAATTCAAATTTCTAAACACAATCTTTAAATATTAACTGGAAGAGTTAACAAGGTTAAGCATTTTAAAGTTAAAGAGATTACAGCAGGTAGAAAACAATTAAACTCATACAAAATACAACTAGCAATACTAAATACAGCTGTGATATCTTTATAACGGTACGAGTTGATGGCCCGGCGTTGCCAGGCCATTTATTTATACAAAATTCTAAGCTTTATAGAAGCTTTCAAAAAGCTTTACACAGTTCTTTTCGTTTCTGTAGGTTCCTTAAAGTTCAGTTTAATTGGATTTACTTGATTTTACAATCTACCAGAACGTCATACAGAGTTCTATACATTAATTTTCCAATTGTTTTAACAATCACTAAGCAAGTTGTCAGTGTTTTACTGAGGTACAACGACTTCCTCGCCGAGTTAGCCCACCTTATATAAGGAACAACATATGCCCCTTATGTTCATCTAATATGTTCTAATATAGACATCGAATATTCGCCTAATATGCCCCTTATGTCCATCTAATATGTTCTGATATAGCCATCTAATATTCGATTGGATGATAGAAAAAAATGTTATATATTACTTAGGAATGAATACCACATTAATCATGGCCAGTTGGGGTGGGATTGACAAGGTATCTAAAATTCTATAATTTTCTAGATTGTTCTAAATAATTGTTTCAAAAAGGTTTCAGAAAGTACTGCAGAATATCTTGAGCTTTAACAACATTCTACGATATTATACAGTTAATTTCTGAAATGCAATTTCATTAAAGTTCAGTCTATTCAATTCGAATTCAATTAGTATTCACAATCTTCTGAAATATTCCATAGAGTTCCATTTGTCCTTTTTGGCCATATTGAACTGAAATAACAATGAAACGTCACCAATTAGCCTAGAGATTGGCAAAATAATGAAAAATATTCTTTGTATTTCAATACCTCAAGGGATAACGTTGATCATTCCACAGCTTGTTTTATTAAATCATTCCCGTTACTTTTTGAGATATACAGAACTGAAATTTGAAAATTAATAAAGGAAGTCTTTCACAATTAAAAAAAATATTCCAATTTGAAATTTTAAAATTGCTTGCCTTAATCGTTAGTTGCACATCACATTACGTAGTAATACTTCCATAACTTTTCGGAATATTAAAAAAAAAATTTAGAAATGGAAAATCGGAAAATTTTAGTAATTTCAGAAATCTTTTCCAAGTCTTCCAACTTGGATTTTTTAAATTTTTGTGTCTAATTATATTTTGGGTTTGTATCAGCATACTCCACACTTTGCTTTAGTATAATACAACTACTACCTTAAATTTGTAGAATTGAAACTCCAAAATCCGATATGGGGTGTCCTTGATTCCAAATAATATTCCAAATTGGCAGCGAGCTTGTCGCTTACTATTCCACAGTTTATTTCATTGGAATATTTCATTAACATCCTAAAATATGAAAAATAGAAATGTACAAGATCAATACAGGAGTTTTTCTTTTTTTATTATTCCAATTTGTAATCTTGAAATTAGTACCTGAATTGTTGGTGGGCATGTCGATGATTATTTCATTATTTTCCAGACCTATGGAGACTAATGTCGGTCATTTTGAACACAGTAATTTTCACCCATTTTATGCTTCATGTCTTAATGCATGGATGTTAAACCTAAACCCCATTGAGCTTACCATTTATTTAATACAAAATTTGTTAAATTAAAAATAAAAAAGCACACCTCAAATAACACCCTGAATGAGTACTTGCTCAATCATAAAGGAAATGTAAGGATACAAATTAAAATTGTAAATACACACATACATATATTCATTTAAAAATATAAAGTTCTTTAAAGATATGCTATCTTTGGTAATGTATATGAATCCGAACCGCACACTGTGAGGGCTATTTGTCGTAATTGTCGAATTAATTTGTAAATGTCATTTTTATATATCACCCATATAACAACCCAAGAAGTGCCAGGGATGGTTACAGCTAGTTATTTCCAGATTTTACGACATGTGTACCAAATTTAGTAAAAATTACTTCAAGTGTTCCAAACTTCATACACATATATAAATTATGATATGAAGGTGTGTTTTCATTACAAATGCTCTAACTGGTATAGTCTGAAGATACTTACATGGTGCTAGTCACATCTTTTAATTTTTGCTAATTTATGAGGCACGACATGCAAAAAGCTTGAGACCTCTTGTAATCAACTATTTGTAAAAAAAATCCAAAGGCAGTTTTGATATATTAGTCCAACGGTTAACGATGTGTTATCCCCCCAAGAAAACCTATAATTACCGACGTGAATAGCCGAACTTCAGTTTAGATATCAAATGGAGCCTGGCTAGCGAAGTTACTCTCGTAGATTAGTTAAGGGAACCATTAGCTTCCTACTTGCAAAAAGCACGCAACGGCTTGAGCAGCTGCTAATACAAATCACCCGTGTATATTTTGCTTTAAAAAAATCAATCTTCGACGTGAACTTGACTTCCAGCCTCAGTTCGTTTACCTCTGAAACGCACAACGTCGTCTAATTTTACATACAACCGAGATTCCCACAACAGTCCGCCCTTCCTAACACTCGCTCTGCTCTCTCTCTCTCTCCTCTCTGCATCAAACCAAGAGCACAAAACTACCAGAAGAACAATAAACGCAGGTTCAGAATTAGTTCAGGAAATAAACAATTTAAAATTCGTGTGTGAACCTAACGGAAGTCAACATACGTTCGTTAGCATTAATTGATCGTTTTAATTTCTCTGGCATGCCTGACCACGGGCACGTTCACTATTATTAAATCATCGAGGAGAGGCGTCCAAAGTTAGACAATGGCGGAAATATAGCAGGATCCAATTTCGCGTACGCGAAACTCCCCTGTCATGATAATCTCCTGAAAATACAAACCACTTCGAGTACAACGTTGCATGTGTTGACTCTCGTATGAATAATGCAAAACAGTTGTCGACAACGCCACTTAACAATTACCCATAAACAAGTAATGAAAGAGTTTGTACAAATCATACAGCGTTGTAAATGGGTCTGCGAGACACACATACGTATTCAAGTCCATTGAGTCGTCAGGACCTTTAATTGTCGGGCCTTTTACTTAACACACTCGCTCGTATGGGAGAGGATTTTCCTTTGCATACGAGATGAACTGCTTCGAGTTAAATTACGTTACCAAACGTAAGACAGATGCTTGAATAATTTCGTTTGAGTCCGGACACTTTTGTTATTTTCTCCTTCGATTTTCTCTCCCAACTGGAGACTGCTTGTTTAATTCATACGAGTACCAGAAAGTTTCTTACGGTGGAACCGACTTTAGAGGTCCGCATGCAAGTGTAAATCCCGGAGAATAATTAGGAATTTATATGGTTTATTCTTTGATTTTTCTAAACTCGAGATATATTGATTCCAGACATTGACGGAGCTTTAGTTTCAGTTGTAAGGCGTTGACCTAAAACATTAACCCTCTTCAGGTGGAAATTGTACAAATCTGGATGATGTGATGTTTGAATTCATCAATTTTGTACGCCTGGATTTATTATGCTAACATATAACAACCACAGACGAGGAGTTAAGTTAAAGTGATCCTGATGTTAATATAGATCCTGATTTCTCTCCACCCTTATTAGAAATGCGTACGTACATTTCAGCAACATTTTAGGCCTTAGCCTGGGGCTATAAAACCTTACGGAGAAATTAGCACGTAGATAGCTGCGACACCAATGAAGAACTGTCACCGTCTTAAGAAGAATTTGCCATTACAGGAAAAAAAGGTATCACTGTCGGGGTGGAAATGGAAGGGACCCTTGTAGACATCATCACCCCCAAGTCCTAGACCACTTTGAAACAATGATACTAGAATTACACGATACGTATATAATAGGTTTATTATTAATACAATATTGCAGATACAAAAATAGGAGTGAATGGAGCAAAGCCCTCGACACCGAAAATAAGTTAGATGGAATATGCTACGAAGTCACAACGTAAGACAGGCAAGGAGTTCTGAGACATCAACAAGGAAGACATGAAATTTGTATATCCTGTATATTTAATTTGTCTAAATTTGTATAAAATATCTTAAATAACGGGATTCACGAGTTATTTTCGTAAGTGCGTAGAGGTACACAAAAAAATACAAAATGCGGAACTTGTGTAACTGTAATTGTTTTCAATTATTTTGCTAGTCGGGCTCAAATGTAAATTCTCAAATAAGTAGATTTCGTAACTGTACATAACTAGATATGTTGCGTAAAGTTACAAAAGATTCGTATTGTAATCGGTCGATCAAAATCTATTATTTCTAGTCATTTTACGCGCATTTTCTCAACTCATGAATACTCGTGAACTATTATAAATTGTATCGATTTAGGACGTCTTAGATCTCATCAATTTCTGGTGATGAAAATGTAAACAGGGCAAGTCTTTATTTTCTAAATATGCGACTATATTACATATTTCATACATTTTGGAGGTACAAGAGAACTGTTACAATTATATTACCATATCAGTTATGTAAGATTATTGTGGTGTCGGAAAGTTGGGACAGTCGGGAAAGTGGGACATATTAGCTCTATTCATTTTCTGTTAATGGAAATGTAATTTTCCCTATAAGTGAGTTAACGTGCATAAACGTTCATACATTTGACACATAGTGTTGTTATACAAAAATTATTGATGTCAAAAATAAAATATGTTACGTAAAAAAGAAATCAGTATTTGGATGTAGATTGACAAGTTCGAAACACTTTATTAATTTACGACACTTTAGCCCTTTAACATTTTATTTTATGGGAAATGTAATCGGTGGCAGTCTATTTTCCAACATAGGCGAATACTATATTAAATTTTTCATACAGTTTTGTGATGCAATGGAATTTTAATAAATAACCATCCCAAAGCCATGAAATATTAATATTGTGTTGTGTAAGTTATATATGGAATTCAATTGTAAAGGTTAATACTAATTGTAAAACATATTTTTTTTATACTTGCAGTTTCATTTAGGAGTTGGGAAAGGTGTAATGAGAAAAAATAATTATTCTAAATTATCCACCAGTGGAAGACAAAGAAAATAGATGTGATTAGTTGTTTTCTTACTGGGTCTTAAAATTTCGCAGAGTCCAAGGGTAGTAGGGTGTGTATCGAAGCAATAATTCCTGTTTTACCATTACATTAGCTTAAATGTTATATTTAGATTGTAACAGTGAGTAAATTGCAAAGAGTTTACGGATGTTTACTCAAAAAAGCTAATATAAGTGGATAAAGATTACGGCGAAAGAATGCTGAAATAGATAAAACAGGTTAAGTCTGATGAAAATTAGACTCTGATTATGCTCCAAGTGAGCATGACAATAGAAGCAGATAAACACTTGGCATAATAACAATAACAAAAAATGGATAACTGCGACTTGAAGAGCCAGATCCCTCTTCCAAAATAAATTATTTCCATGGTAAAATCGGCTATTCTAAAAACATGTATACAGTGAATCTTAAGAGTGTTGTAAAATCTTCCGGATTTAAGTATAAAGAGGAATAAAATGTATGCAATAAATAGTCTCTAAAAAAATACGGTAGCTGGGATCATTCTAGTGGGCAAATAAACGCCCCACTAGAATAAGATTAAAATATAAGAATAAAACTAGAAGAAATATTTCTGATTTAAACATCTTAGTGCTTATAGATCTTATATAGCATTACTTCGCTTCAACCTTCAAGTTTAATCATGAATCATAAGAAAACACCAAGTCTTCACCAAAAATTTAAATTGGTGGTGAAGACTTGGTGTTTTCTTATGGTTTAACTACCATGGCTACCTTCGAGACGCTGGACAACCTTCGCGGAGCGCACGAATTGCGGACAGATGCATGAATTGCGGACAAGTGCCGTAGGGGTCCGTTAATCACCGCATGAATTGCGGACAAGGGTCGGTCAGGTAAAATGAACAGGTAAAGAGCCCGCAGTTAAATCTATCATTACAAATATCTATTTGCAAGACATAAATCCATATTTTGAATCTGAAATGACGTACTGGTTTCCTTCGCACTTTTTTCGGGCTTAGGACTGGCAGAGAAGACAATATTTTTTTTTTATTGGTACGCTATTTTGCCTATTTAAAACATGCTTGGGCGTGCGTAAATGGAGCTTTTTCGCACGCGCGTGTTTTAAAGTCGCCATGGAAACGTGTCAACAACGGCCATATCAACCAATAACAGAGCGTTTTTTGCCGTAGCGGGACGAGCCTATTGGTGGCACGACGTGCGACGAGCCGTCACGAAGCGTCACGAGTGTCATTCAAATTAATCATATTGGGTATGCATTTGGTTTTGGTATAAAAATGGTACCAATAAAAAAAATCGCGTAAAGTATTCGTGGATAACTGCTCTTTCAAGCACTTGCTCTATTTCGAGCACTCCGGCTACGCCATCGTGCTCGAAAACTCGCGCGTGTTTAAAAGAGCTTAATATCCACACATACTTTAATATACTAATACTTAACTGGCGTGTTTAAAAAAGTACTGCTTTAAAAAACAGTTTGTCAGGTCAATTTCATAAAAATAAATTAAGTTTATTAAAATTAAAAAATATATATACAAAAATTCTCTTACATTTATTTATATACAAAAAATATTACTCAAACCTTTAGAAGTAAGGCTTCTGCCTGAAGAAAATTGTTCTATTTTTTTTTTATTTTGAAACCTTTTTTCTGATTTAAATTTAAACAACTCTCAGAGTATGCGTATGTATATCGGCAATGAAATTATTTACAAACAGGAAGAAACTTTTTCGAAATGAAATCTGCCCTAGACATCTGATTAGCTTGACAACGGAGCATATGTTCTCGAAGATGTTCCTTTTCGATAGTCTTGGAAGACTTCCATTGAGACATTTCTGAGAAGAAGGGTTGCGGCGGTTAAGCGGATTAGAACTGCCCTGTCCGCAATTCGTGCGCTACCTGCTCACAACCTATCGGCTGTCCGCAGTTCATGATCACCCCACAGATTTACAGTCCGTTTTCGATAATGATGGGATGTGGTATTATGGTTAGGTATGGGTGATGGGTTTGATGATTCTAAACCAGAGATGAATGTAAAAATCCTAACTTCAGAAATTTTTAATAGAATAATACATATAGTTAATTAATTATAATTAATTGTATATTATTATTATTATTATTAGTATTAGATTAAGTATAATTAATAGAATTTTTAATATAATCATACATAATGGTGAGAATTCATATATAACAGATTTTTGCGTATGTTGCTTCCTTATGGGAGCCCTTCATAATTTAAAAAAATTGTGCAAGTATGAACTAAAAATAATGTCACTAAGCGATTAACTTACAGGAGGTAAAGTTTTGCTTTAAGTAAATTAGGTATATTATTGTAAATTTGGAGCATCGGTTAAGATAGTTAAACAGTCTGTTGTAAATAAATGAATGTAAACATATACGTAACATTAGATTAATATGTAGTAGAAACAACGCCTACGTTATTTTCACTGGCTAATATTTGCGTGTACTCTTATAAATAGGTTTTTGCTGGTTTTTGAACTGTACTAGTTTTAATTACCACTTTTTAATGCGTTTACTGCCATAAAACTCCATAAAAAATTATTGTTTTGTTATTACAATTAGCCCATTTGGGACAATTAAAATTGCGAGCTCTAATATATTTTGCGCTCAACAAACAAGATTTCTCAACACTCTATCCTCGCATATTTTTATTCTACTCAAAGAGGAAACACAACTCAAATATTCCCACTTCCTTCAACATTCGCCAGTCTCTTATCATTACGAACCGATTTACAAAAGGCTCATCTCAATAGTTTCGCAAAAGCGTGTTCTTATCGCCCCCGATCATAGCAGCAGTCGAACTTCAAAAAGACTGAGAGCACAAAGTTCACATTGTCTGCGTTCTTTTTTTAATTGTTTCATCGCAACGAGCAAGGCTAATTGCGAAAGGAAGCAATTAGGGCTCACGTAGCGCTGCCTCCGTCTGAACGACCGTTCTCATTACCCATTTAAAACTTAATCGAATGAATGCGCCTCGCAAAAGAGACAAACCCACACCTTCCGAACCTTTTTTCTCCCCCGCGACGTCTTCCCCGTTTTGCGCCTTCCTTTCCGATCGCCGTTGTAATTGCGATTTCCTTTTACGAGAGCCCTTCCGGGTAAATATCGTAAAAGGGAATATTAACACTTCCCGGGGAGGAATTCTCTCGCAAATCGGCTTTTTTGAAACGCCGCTCGAAAACGCAAAATCGCAATTAAATAAAACCAGATTTTCCACAAAACAAAACGACAACAGTTTACAGCAGTCAAAATTTCGAAACTCATGGAGCCACAACAAAAATTATCGCTACTATAATTTTCCCCGCTACCAACTTAAATTCGCCTCTTGAATCGCGACATATAAATAAAAGGCTCTCCCATGGTGAAACTCCTACCGCGAATAACTCGTAAATAGGAACTTTGAACACTATCGTATTCATTTTTCGATAATTTTGTTACGAAAGTTGGCACGGGATCAAAAAGTCGAGACAAACAAATCACCGGGGCAAAACGACCGGTTAATAAACTTGGAACATCTCGCAAAACAGCTGGAAGAAGTATGGGTATTACGGCATAGCAAGAAATGGAGAATAATAAGAGACGGGATATATTTATGTACGTGTGTATGTGTAAGTGATACGATCTAGAAAAAAAAGGAAGGGAATAGAAGATAAATCGGTTGTTTTAGCTTCTCTAAACGACATCCTTAGCAACGGTATTGCTGTATATGTAAATGTAAGGAATACATTAAAGAAGATTAAAATATACACCCAGATAATTCAACAATACCGATGGAGAGCTTTCATCGACAAGACACTGACAAAATCTGAAACACATTTTCAGTGCGATGTCTCACTTAGCAGAGATAAAATTAGATAACCATGTATTGAAATTTCAATATTAAAAACGGCAGTGGCTCTGTAGTTGCAGACTTTCAGATTATAAGTGTTAGTATTATTGATATGACGCCTGAAGAGACTTACCAGTCTCGAAACCATTTATTAATGAGGCATAAAATTGAAAACTGGAGTTTAACGTCATGGATATCAGTGAGGTTTTTACATATCACAATTTTTCCTACTTCTGGATACAAAAGACGTGGAAGTCTGCATCATGAACATGAAGTGGCTACGACAAGCCAAGGACAGGGCTCAGAGAAACCAGCCATAAATAATATTTTTAATCGTATACCTTTTTTACTTTTATATTATGTGTGTTTTTGTGTATATATTTATAATTTTTGTAAGTTTTTTAAATTTTTAGTATCAAGTATATTTTTTCTGAAATTGTTTTCGTAATTAATAATCTTATTGTCTACTTTTATTAATGACCAATGAACGCCCTGCAAACATCCGATTGACGTCCATTGAACGTCCAATGCGGACGTCGTTTGCATCTCTATTGTATGTAAAATGGACGTTTTTTGGATATCAATTGAACGTTCAATGTACGTCCTCCTGGACATCCATAGGATATTATTTGGATATCAATTGTACGTCTAATATAGGTCTTTTGGATATCAATTGACGTCCTCCTGGACATCCAATCGACGTTCGTTGGATGCCCAGAAGGACGTCCATGGAACGTCCACAGTGTTATACTTTGGCTCTCCCATGGACGTACAGTGTACATACAACCGTCTTTGCGTGGACGTCCAATGGATGTCAGCCACGTCCAGTGAGGGACGTCCAATGTAAGTCCACTGGATGTGTATGTGCTGTCTGGGAATATTTTAAATAGAATTGCTCCTAATCGTTTTAAAAACTACTTAACTTTAACATACGATATCAGTTAGATAAAATCACTTTCGGATGATCGAAAAGGAAAACTGATGTAGAAGGTAATACATACCTAATGACGTAAACAATAAAACATAACTATCTATTTTAGTTACCAATATCTTTACATTGCTCCAATAAACATACCAGCTCGTTGTCTTAATCTCCAACAGGGGTTTAAAAAATGATAAACCAAAGTTAGTGAAGACAAACAAACGCACGTAAAGTTAGGAAATAATATTGTGATCAATCGTGAAAATAATAAGCATAAAACGAGGAATTAGCAGAACGAACGACTTTAAATAAAGAAGCAAGTCAATAGAGGAGGTCGTTCGTCAGTTATTACGGTCAAGTTCGCAATAGTGATAGCCACTACAGTTTCCTTGGGGCCAAAGTACGCTACCCCTAACCAAACGTATTCATTTCCTGTGTTCGTACAATCGTTCAACGCTTAGTTGAAATTATTTTTCCCCCAAAGATTTTTTAAGTACCATTTGAACGTTTCGTACCCGTCTGCTTTGTTTTGTACGAAAATAAATATACGTTTCCTCTAATTCTATTTTTCTTATATAACAGTAAATTAAAAATAAGAAAATAGTGAAAATACACTGGTTGATAGGAAAATTTCGAATCTCAACTAAAAACAAAACTCTGATATCTATTACTAAACCAGTCTGGTCATATTCAAAAAGGTGTATTGGGTCATACTTTCAAATGTAACGTTGTATATTGGTTCAAAGATGCCGATCACACTTGCAAAATCGTCAGATCTGCTTGGGTATTTCATATGAAAACTGTGCAATATATCATCCAAGAAAATGATGCAAAGCTCCATCAAACCATAGAAATTGTTCAGCCAAACTCAATGTAGAAGAACTTCTAGAAATAAGAATCGACAAAGATTCTAAAGCCAGTGGTGGTCAACAGCATTAGTTAAAGCAGTGTTACAATTTAATATTCAACGAGTGTTACAATAGGATCTTCTATTTTCTCTCACTGAATGTATGTATGTTTCAAATGAACTTCTGAACGCCTGGCACAATTTCTATCATCTTGGTACACTTACGAGTTAAAATCTGAGAAGAACCACTGTAGAGGAAGGCAACAACATTAATTTGATATTAACAACCAATTTCTTAATGTTCATTGGAGGCTTGCTTCCTTTTCTGGATTGTTAAGATCAATAGTGGCATTAACGATGGTGTTCATGTTAGATTCTAATGTGAGTAGTATGACGAAGCGGGTTCTGTTCCCAAATCCGTGCATAACCTTACTTTTGTAAGCGACCGAAGGTTGTCCAGCTTCTCTAAGTTGGCCTTGGTAATTTAACCAAAGAAAAACACCAAGTCTTAACCAACTGCTTTATTTAAAGATGAGCGACCGGTTTCGGCTTTATAGAAGCCATCCTCAGGCTCGCAAACAAGTTGTTTTTATTTTTTGGTTAAATTACTTTTGTAAGGTCACGATGGTTGCCGCACGAGGTGCCTGTGTCGAATTATTAGTGTGGGAATCGTTAATCTAACAAGCTGACTAGCAACAGTTCCGATGGTAATTTATCAGAATAATGTGAAATAATAGATAGCCTGTAGAACATTATGAACATTAATAGAACTGGCTATCGGTGGAAAAAAGGAAACTTTTAGAAATTAAAAGGCTATATAGAGACTTCTGGAACCGATAGCCTTCTGGAAATTTGTAGAACATAGAAGGTTGTAAAAAACAAACATAACTCGCCTGAATGTTCTGAAAAATTGTGAGAATGAATAGAACATTGTAGATCTTTGTATCACTTTCTATAATGTGTCAAGAAAACGACCAAGATTACAGTGAAATCAAAAAGTATTGAAAACCTCAAAATATAGAGGGAAAATTAATCATTTTTTCTTCTGAATTTCGACAAGTTACATTCATTAGTCCCGTTTTTATTAAATTTACATAAATTTAAAAAAACATTAAATTATTAAATACCGCATTAACTATAAATTAGTTATTTAGCGACATAAATTCACAGGACAACAATTTATTCATGGAACATGACTTGTCGCAGATTACTTAAGGCATATTCGTTTCCAGCCTTAATAGCGTTCTTTTCAAAAAGATCGTAGACCCCCAGGGAGCGTGACAATCATTTCCCCTTTCCCCTCAAGCACCAAAAGAAAACTTGGCTCTCGAGCTCATTCCAATTATTTGAGGTTAGGTTTACATGGAAAATATGTGCGAGTTAACTCTGGTCGAACCACAAACAAATAAAGCTAACAATTTAAATAAAAACGATATAAAAAAGAACAAAACTGGATGCGGTTATTAAAGTTGTGTAACAATTTACAGACATTCCATGAGTTTCCTAAAGTATTGCCAAAAAAATTATGTTATAGCAGACAAGAGCTTATTGCCAATGTTGCCAATGAAATTAGTTCGTTCCATATCGTTTCCGCAACAGGTTTGTGCTTGGCACTCTGATCCACTGATGTTCACTCGGTTTTAACATGCATAATTTTCCAGAGATAACTACGATTTCTCATAAAATAAACACTGGTAAGGGTACTTGTAACACTACATCGCGCTATACTATATGTAGGTAAGTTTTTAATTTTATATCTTCATCGTAATATCTTGAAGTGTTTAAATACCACATTCTTTCCTTGATACACCATTAAACTACAAATATGAACCTAACCCTTGCCATGGATGAGTAATTGGTTATTAAATTTAAACTGTAACCTCTTAACAATTCAAATTTTACAGATAACTATTATTGTTTAGTAAATCTCGGAAAACGCCAGGTAGTCAGCTAATACTAAATAAAGAAACAGGCTTCTGAAAACGTAATGGTTACACCATTTGATATAAGTTAATCTTATCATGACAATTATCTGTTAGTTAACTTAACTTAACAGCTCGTTACAATCTGTGTGTGTTTAATTGCTATACAAACATCAAAAAATGGATTTATCTACTTTGCGTTACTAATGATCTCACTATTACACCGAAAATAGTGTAATAATATTTATATTATTAACTACTTTTGGTAACTTTTAGTTTTGTTAAATTGGTACGTCAGCCTGTCACGTAGACGTACGTAGACGTCAAGGTTAAATTATTAGTATTTCAATAAATTTCTTGAGCAGTTTTGCGTATTTCTGGGGGTGGACATGTTAATTCTACATTTTTGTCTTCCATTTCGCGCATGTAAGTAAGTAGTTATTGAATTTGTCTTAGGACTACTAGATTTTCAAATTTAAATACGAAACGTCAATGTCAGTGACGTCAGTGTAATCAACCCACGCAAAATTCCCTAGTGTAATATGAAAACTTGAACAGCCAAAATTTAATGAATTAATAAAGCAAAGTAGATAAAATAGTATATTAAACTAATATAATAAAATACTATTCACTCATTTTAATTGGTGTATTAATGCGATTAAATTGGTGCTGCAGAAAGGCTAAACCGGTGCATTTCAATTGGGAGTGTTCACATAAAAAGTAAAAGGGTATATGAGTTTTGTCACAGCAAATCAAAACACTGCATGACGTTTCATAACATTCAATCAGAAGACACGATTTCAGCATTAACGTTCATATAACACAACCCCGAACTGAAAACAAAAATAAATTGATAAAAATGGATACCAGAGAAAACCTTCAAAGGGAAAAATGGTGTTTACATTTTTTAACGACTTATTTTCAATAGAAGGGAAAGCGAAAGCCTCGAATATTGTGGATTCGGCAGATTAATTTCTGAAAACTTAGTGAGTATTTCCACCTTTATGGCCTGGACAACTAAATGCAATACAGGAGGGTCAAGGTGAAGGTTGGTGACTTTCTCTCGAGGAATTGCACTAAGTCAATATAAACCTATTTGACGAGACTGTATTGTCTGCCATGTCAATAAAGGAAGGAAGGAATCCATTAATAAATTATTTGATTATTCAATAGGATGAACCTTTTAAGTGAAAACCGATAAAAATAGATACAAAAAAGCAAAGAAGAATGGTGATATATACGCAAAATTAACAAACTTGACATATATTATCGAAAAGCTAAATGGAAATATACATGTACTACCTACTGTTGTCAACAACGACGGAGATATAATTAGAGGCAATTGAAAGGCGCAGACATGAGCAATTCTAGTCCGGCGAAGGAGAAGAAGTAATACGTTTTGTCCTACGATTGATTAGTCAATACATTTGAAACACGGTAGGATCATCCAGTAATCGTGATAATGGAATTCTTAGATCATGATTAAAGTCCCAATCCCGGGATCATTAACCTCCCTCCCTCCCTCACTCTCGCTAAAGATTAATCTCCATCGGGAAAAGAGCCCCTCGCTACTTTGTCTGACACTCTTCGATCCACTGCCTCTCCCTCCTCCCATGCGCTTCAACCCGGAACACTTCTCGACTGTCTCCTTTCGCTCCTTCTCTCCTATTTTTTTCCCTGCTCTCCCCTCTCCAGAAAACTCCACTCCTCTCCCAATTTGGCGTACGTACACACCGGCAATTTGATGTGGGTTCGTCGCGTACTCCCGCATACAAAGTGGCCTTTTAAACAGCCTCGGCGATTTTCATGGCTAATGATGCAAATGAAAATTTGATTGAGGGGAGGGATATTGATAACCTGGGGGGGAGGCGGTCCGCGCTTCATGAATTTATTAAACAGCCGTCATTGTTTTAGTCCCGGCACGTTCTTGCGTTACGCATATGTTAGGGTTTAATAAATTTCTCGAATGGCTAATGGCTCTTTTCACGAGATTTATTACGCCGACAAGCAGGAAACGATTAGGTCGTAGGGAGACATTTGGGGCGGTTTTCTTCAAGAAGAAATCACTTTCCAATGAGCTACACGTTCGCAACTGCGGGAAAAGTAACGATGCCAAGAAAGTCACAAAAATGTACCACAATTTATAGTTTTACAACTGACATGAAGCTATAGCACAAATTAGTTAAACAATAGGATTGATTACATCTAGAATACGACGAAGGTAAAGTATAGTAGGTACTAAATTAAAAAGAAATAATGAAAAAGTTTTCGTTGAATTCGTTCCATTGGTTACCTTAACGCTCAAATGCCGAGGTGAATTTATAGTCGACTACTCCAACCTTTACGGATGGAATGTGCCACAAATTTAAATCAATTAAATGAAGGTAACGTTTAAATAACATTAAGTAATTTAAATGATGGGTAATCTAGTTTGCAATCTCAAATATATTGAGTTAGTATGTGACAATTACTGCACGTGAAGAAACAAGTTTTGAGTCTTCAATGCAATATGAACCTTGCGGGCAGAGGAGTTGCAACTTACGACGCTCTTGGAATAATAATGAGTTCCCTAAGTTAAACAGAGTATTCTTAGTGTGATACATAACAGCTTTTAAAACGATGTAGAAAAATATACCGTCCAACGGTAGGGTAATGTAGGTATAACATGATTTATACAGTATAATTAAGTTATGTATCTTCCCTATGTCCCGTGGTGGCGAACCTATGGCACGCGCGCCAGAGTTGGCACGTACGAAAATTTTACTGGTACGTAGGGAAATTTTGCTGGCACGTGAACGAGTTATTAAATTGGATTTAATGTACATTAATTTTAAAATTAAACCATGTTTTGCGTGTACTTTGTAAAATGAACACGTCCAGTCATTGCAAAGTGTGCAATCATGTACTTACATATAGTCCAGGTAATGAAACGAAAACATTAATACATCGATAGATGGTATCGCAGACTCATTTTCTTTCTTGCTTTGCACTTCGTGCTGCTTTGAAACAAGTCTAAACTCAACATTTATCAGAGATACATAATATAAATAGTTTTTAGCAATTACGTACAGTTCGCTTCTGTTATCCAGTTGCAATATGTAAGTTCAGATGACAAGTTCTGTGTTTAGTTACAGTGCGTCGTTGTTATTGTTGTTACTTTGCGTTTCACCATTTGTGCACGATTACAAGTCTCAGCTGTTTCTACAGAATTAAAGGTAATTGAATTTATCACCATTTTCTTAAAATGGTTCTTCAAATATTTTTTTCAATAATTTTATTACAGTTGCACTTAACGTGGCTAATGAAAATAAAAGACAAAAATTATATGATCCGAAATAAGCAGCAGACAATTCCAAAATTGGTGAACCGATGAGTGTGGCATGATTAACAATCAGAAGTAAGCAGCAGATTAATTCCAAAGCTTCTAAAGAGTATGGCATGATTAACAAAGGCAACAAAGCAGTTTGTGTTTTATGTTCCTGGACAGCAGTGTGCAGAACGTCGTCAGTAAAACGGCATTTTGAAACAAATCATAAATCGCTCTCTGAAAATAGCGAAAAAGAACAAAAAGAATTTATTGCTCGAGAAATTAAACTAAGAAACCCAGTCAACATCTCTATTGAAATTTATGAATAGTCGTTGAAATATAATTGGTACGTTTTATTGTCTCAAATGTAATTGCCAATCACGGAAAACCATTTAGTGGTCACGAATATGTGAAAGACATTTTTTTGTGAGGATTTTGAAAACAATCAAAAAATTAATCCAAAGAATTAAAGATTGGCGTTGGTTAGAAACACTGTGAAAGACAGAATCTTGGAAAGGGTCACAAATATATGTCACCAGCAAAAAATGGGCATAAATTATTCTTCTGGTTTATTTTCTGTCTTGATGAGAGCACTAACATAACTAGACCAGCGCGTTTAGTAATTTCTATTCGTTACGCTGTTGGAAATAATATCAAAGCAGAAATGATCAGTTTAACATCATTAGCAACAACTATAAAATGAATAGATATTTACAATGCACTTGTAAATGCACATACTGAAAAAGAACTAGACCATTCCAAAATTGTTTCTATAAAGAGTGATGATGCTCGCAATATGACTGAAGAGGTAAATGGGTTTGTGAGCTTGTTTACTCATTTCGTTGGACGTTCAATTCTTGGTTTTCATTGTATCATACATCAGTAGGTTTTATTTGCAATGCCGGGTTAAAGCCATTGGACGGTACTATGATTCCTGTTACAGAGTTAATCATTGTATAACTCTTCTTCTTAGTCCGCCGTCTCCCTACGGAGGTTGGCGATCCAACTGGCTATAATGGCGCGTGAAACCGCACCCCTGAATATTTCTATGGTGATCCGTCCGAACCATCAACGCAGATCTTTAAGCCAAGAGTTCTGCCTTCTTCCCACAGATCATTTGCCCTCGATTTTTCCTTCAATGACAAGTCAGGGGATGAAGTAACGCTCTCCTCTCATGACGTGGCCTATGTACTTGAGCTTTCTTTCTTTGATAACTGCCATAAGCTCTTTATTTTTGCTAATTCGTCTGAGTACCTCTTCATTGGTTATTCTGTCTACCCAGGATATACGTAAGATACGACGGTTCACGTACATCTCAAATGCATGATGCGGTTTTCCATTGTGCTGTTGAAGGTCCAGCTCTCGCAGCCATAGAGAAGGACTGGAAAGATGTAACAACGCAGTAGGCGCATGCGAAGCTGCAGATTCAGGTCTCGACTGGTAAAAAGATTCTTCATAGAAGTAAATGCTCGCCTGGCCTGTTCGATTTTTGACAGGATTTCTTTCTTGGGGTCGCTGGCCTCGTTGACAATGGCACCGAGATATTTCACAGATGTCACTTGTTCCACCCTCTCGTTATTAATTCGAAGTATTGCTTGAATTGGTGTCTTGGAGAACACGACCACTTTTTTCTTAGTAACGTTCATGTGAAGACCGTACTGTTTGCTATACTCGACTATGAGGTCCATCATGTGCTGTAGGTTTGGGAGACTGTCGGCGAGGACGACTGTGTCGTCGGCGAAGCGTATGTTGTTAATAAGGGTACCGTTGATCTTAATTCCCACATTCACCTCCTCGAGTGCCTCTAGGAACACCGCTTCGGAGTAGATATTAAAGAGGAGGGGGGACAGGACACATCCCTGTCTGACGCCTCTCCGAATTTCTATTTCGTCAGATGTTGACCCCTCTACTCTCACTTCTGCCGTTTGGTTCCAATTTAACTAAGTGATGATGCGACAATCTACCGCATCTACACCGGTGGTCTTGAGGATGTCGGCAAGTTTCTGGTGTGAAACACAGTCGAAGGCTTTACGGTAATCAATGAAGCAGGCATAGACGTCAACATTCATGTCCTTGCATCGCTGTGTGAGGACGTTCAGAGAAAAAAGGGCCTCACGCGTACCAACTCCGTTCTTAAATCCGAACTGCTTATCACCAAGCTGCCTCTCACATTTGGAGTATATTCGGGTGTGAATAATGCGAAGAAACACTTTGAGAACATGTGACATTAGACTGATCATGCGGTAGTCGTCACATTTGGAGGCTTTTGCTGTCTTGGGTAGAGTAATAAAAGTCGACTTCCACCAATCTACTGGTACCTTCCCAGCTTTGTATATGGAGTTAAAAAGAGCTGTGACTTTGTATAACTACAAACCCTTAAATTTTTCAAATCGAGGAGGAGTGTGAGGTAAAATGAAATGTGTACTGTGTCTGTTAAACATATAATTAGAAAGATAAGGTAGCCAAAAATCGATAAATGGTTTAATTAATGATAAATGGAGTGTTACGAAATTTAAATACCTAGGGCCCATACATAATGAAAAATGGAATTGTGATGAAGAAACCAAACCGTGGATTGGTATGGCCAAACAACTTTTGCTGGACTTGACACCCTGGCTATTACATCGACATTTGCCTTTGGAACTACGATTAAGAGTTCTCAAATGTTGCATTTGGCCTGAACTGCTATACGGTGCCGAAACTTGGTCAATTAAAGTAAGAACGCTAATCAGCATCGAAGCATTTGAAATGTGGACTTTTATTAAGTCATTTATTAAGTAGTATACCTTGGACTGAACACGTAACCAATGAACAGGTGTTGATAAGGACAAGAAGCGAAATACAGCAAGTGGCTGAAATCATGCAGAGAAAAATGTCCTATTTAAGGCACACACTAAGAGGTGACCATTATTCAATCCCAAAACTGATCCTACAGGGAAAAATATAAGGACGCAGAGGATCCTGAAGAAAATAGCATTCCTGGCTCCGGAATAGTAGAGAGTGGAGTGATTAAGCCAATGCTGCAATTACATTTCTTCGGTATGAAGACAGCTCCCTTACAGTGTTGCGATGAGGAGGTGGACTTAATGACCCTTATGTGTCGATGAGCATTCGGAAGACCCGAAGAAGAATGGTGAACGTTATTTTGTAAAAATATAATAGAGTTGCGAAACACTACTATCCAAAAATAACCGAAACATGATTATGGGTAAATAAACAAGTGGCTTACTTTAAAAACTTTAGAAAATCAGGTATTTTACTACGGTTGCTGTTATGCCAAATTTCTTAAAAGCACTTACTATGATAAAATTACAGAAGATATTTTGCGTCCTGTAGTCAGTAACTAGTTCAGTATTCATGCATTGCAAATTAACAGATAAGCAATAAATTACTTTCGTCATGAATAGACTCTGATAAAACACTCTAATAGTTTTTTAACCCCTTACTCCCTTAACTTCCCTACTCCTAACGTACCCAGTCGTCATCAGTGGGGTACTTAATAGCATTAAATTCAAGTATAATCAGTTTACCAAGACACCGGACTTTACAATGCAATGATTCAAGTAAAGTAGTAACACTTAAAATTCTGTTTTAAAGTAATAACTTCATTTGTAAGTCCATCGCCTAATTGTACGGTTCAACATTAGCAATATTCAGTTCTCCGATGGAAGAGTCGACAACCGCCCGTCTGGTTAAACTTCCCAGCCACTTAAACTAATACAGTTCAGTTAAGAAAACTTCGACGCGATAAGAGATAATTCCATTACGAGGGAGCGTAGAAGAGATATGAATGTATAACACAACGGGATGAGAAACTTCCTTGCGGTGGAAGTCGATTTGAAATTTTAATTCGGTACGGGAAAATTGTGCGATAGTTTCCGATCCCCTTTTTCTTCAGCGATCGATGAAAATGTTTTTCTTGGTAATAATGCCAGCGAAATTAAAGAGTGGATCGTGGAAGCGTTAGCGAATTAATTGCTTCATTTTTTATTCAGCGTGATTTTAACGACAAAATGAAACTTGAGGGTCTTTAAATTAGTGTAGGCCTGTTTTACGACTACTTGTTCCCATCTTGGATTTATTTATTTTCGTAAGGCAGATAAATAAATCTGTATCAGTTTACTACTCAGAAAACAAAATCGCTTGGGAAATAACAGAGTTTTAAATTAAATTCGTAATTCCGTGGAACAAGAATGTTTTTATTATTAAAAACCTAATGAAATTACATCTATATAGGAACCCTAATAACGTCATTTGCTTTTTATCCACCTGAAATATCCGTCTGATTAGCGGTTTTCTCCCAATGACTGAGCGTTTTTCCAGCGTAAATGCTTCGGGATCTAAGCACGTTTTATTAGATTATTAAGTAACAGTACGGTCGAGAGAACACGAGAATTACCTGTCTAATCATCGACTACGACTTCTTCCCAGGTCGGGCCGAAGAGGTGTTGAATGAGAATTGTAATTAGGGATTAGTACCTAACAAGTTTACTGTCATTTCACTCGGCGCTGATGGATGACAACGATGAAGATGATGATGAGGTACTGATGAAAGAACAGGTTTGTTGTTAGTAACAATTCGTTTTTTTGATAGAATTTTCTGTTTACTTTGTAAAGAGCCTTTTCGTGCGTTCCGAAACTAGATCGTAAATACAAAAAAATAAAAGGGAAAAGGTAAACATCGATAGAAAGAAAACACGCTTCGAGCGATAGAGGATGAATCCCTATATTCCAATACGAATATATCCGAGGCACTTTTCGATAATGCCTCCCTCCTTCGACTTTGTTTCACCCCTCATTTCGTTTAACGGCTCCCCCATCTTTCGGTGAACGTTTCCAAGCGCATTGCAGAGGCTAAGCATGTTTTGAGGAGGATCCCTCGATCCGGACTCTATAGATGTGTCGTACATCATAATTCATGACTAAGCTGGGGTAAATCTTTCGAAGAAGCGGAACGGTGGATACTCGCAACGCTCCCGACAACATCGAATATTTTTTGGGCATCAAATATATCTACCTATCATATACAGATGTACCTATAATGGGCATATTTTTAATACAAAATAGAGAAGCACGAACAGGTTCGTAGGAGCGTAAGAGTAATAGTGTCCAAGCGTATGGTCAAATGACGTATCAAAAATGACCAAAGTTACGACTAAGGAACGTTAGAAGAATACAGAAGGGGATTTTGGGGAGCGAAGAGTTTTCAGAAATTATTATGATTTCTTGCGCGTTTGCATTTTCCTCACGTTCAAATAATTTTATGAAAATGGGATGTTTTGGTTGTGCCGTAACCAACTTGATCTTAAACTAAAATTTGTTGATTTTCGCTCGAATTTTTGAAATACCTTAACAACCTGTTAATATAGACTCCAGGATGAAGTTAACGTAGCAGAAAGACATTTCCCTAACATATTATCCATATACAGAGAGAATGAAAATGTTCGGGGTATAGGGCTCACCGTGAGTGCGAGAGAGAATATGGGAATTAAAACGTAGTAGAAAGAGAGATGGTTTTCTTCTTTCTCCCACTCTCCCCCCACCTCCAGTACACACCATCTCCACCTCCACACTTCGCTGTCCGCTCGGGCGCTCGCTGCGCTCGCATAATGCATACATAATCTAGGAAGCAGTGCGAAAATTCAATTCATTCCCAATATGTATCAATTTATTAATTGTTGTTAACTTAAAAAAGATAATATTATAAACAAAATCATCAATTTAACAAAATTGACGTGATCTTCTTGAATTCTTCAATTACTTAAATAATTTTTATTCCTTTGAATTGACACGGTGATCTTAGAAAAATTATTTCATTTACAATCGCGTAACTTGTTGAAAAATTGAGTTAGATCGATTTTTACTACGGGACAATATTCTTTCCGGTGTTGAGAACACACCATAATTTATTTGAATTTTTTAATTGATATTAGATAATTATAAAGCATTATTTTATGCCATGTACCTACTCGCTTTAGAAACTGCGCGCTCTTCCCAAAATAGCCACGCGGAAGCCTATTTTCAGCGTTAATTTAAAATAATTAGCAATGAGGAAAGTTACGGGAGGTGGGACAATTTTGTTGGAAATTTTCTCCTCTTTTAGAATCTCTTTTCAGATTTCGATTAGCTCTTGTAGTTTCTGAGTTATTCACGGAAAACTGAATGTCCTTTTTTCTTTGTTCTTTATGATCCTTTATGATTTATGAATGTCCTGATTGTCCTTTATAACTTTTGCAATTTTTTCTTTAATTTACAAGAAAAAACGCTTATAAATTATGATCAACAATTCCACGGAATATGGTTTTTTAAGTGCTTCTCGAATCTAGTTAATACTTTGTTTTTCAAACTTTGAAAAAAAATAGAATTGTTACTAAACTTATTACTTATTACCGTTGCTAACGCACGATGTCGAGAGTCAAAATTTATTGTGAGAAATGTTCTCCTCTTTAAGAATATTTTTATTTATTTTCTTCATTATTAGTACTTTTCGAGTAATTTTCAAAAAACTAAACCTTTTTCTTTTTTTACTCTACTTATTATGTTAATATTTTGCAATTGTTTATCGTCATTACAAACGGAATGAGGTCTTGCTCATATTTTTTAATGTCATAACAAGAATTATCACAATTTCTAACTTTCAAACTAAATTAGAAGGACGAACTGGACGAAGGAATACAGGATCGATACCAAATCAGTTAGTCTAGTCAAGAAGTGAGTTTCCTGAGAAAAATAGTTAGAAGGGTAGAAAAATATGAGCGATGGCTCATTCGACGCGGGTTGCAATTCTGACCAATGTGTTTTTTCGTTTTTTGCCTGCAAACAAAAATTACAATTATTATTAACAAAAAACGAAAAAATAAAAGTCATTTCGTTTTTGGATGATAACTCAAAAACTATACAAGATAGCGGGAATTGCAAAAAAGATCCTTAAAGAGGAGGAAATTTCCTATAAAAAACTCCTAGCTTTCGGATCTCTAGCTATAACATTTATAGTGGTACTTTGGTATTGAAATATGGCTCCGCACGGCCTTTGACGCCGGCTGTAAAGTTGAGTGCCGCACCTAAAAAAATGTTATTAAACCAATAAAAATTGATTAAAAATTTGAAAAATTTATGGTGTCATTTCAACACTTGCAGAAAGAAAGTCCCGTTGAGAAAAAAATTTTAAATGCGTTTTTCGTAAAGCTAGCCTATTGTTAATTATACCTATTTTATTTCGTACCTCCATCTACATTGAAAGCTGGATAATTGTTTAAATTATTACATTACAAATTTTTTGCCTCCTGGAGTCCTTTCTATGAGTGTACTCAATAAGATGGCGTCATAAAACAAAATTACTGTTTTATTTTTTCGTTCTTTGTTAATAATAATTGCAATTTTTGTTTGCAGGCAAAAAACGAAAAAACACATTGGTCAGAATTGCAATCCGCGTCGAATGATTCATCACTCATATTTTTCCTACCCTTCTAACTATTTTTCTCAGAAAACTCACTTCTTGACTAGACTAACTGATTTGGTATCGATCCTGTATTCCTTCGTCCAGTTCGTCCTTCTAATTTAGTTTGAAAGTTAGAAATTGTGATAATTCTATTTTTTTTTCAAAGTTTGAAAAACAAAGTATTAACTAGATTCGAGAGGCACTTAAAAAACCATATTCCGTGGAATTGTTGATCATAATTTACAAGCGTTTTTTCTTGTAAATTAAAGAAAAAATTGCAAAAGTTATAAAGGACAATCAGGACATTCATAAATCATAAAGGATCATAAAGAACAAAGAAAAAAGGACATTCAGCTTTCCGTGAATAACTCAGAAACTACAAGAGCTAATCGAAATCTGAAAAGAGATTCTAAAAGAGGAGAAAATTTCCAACAAAATTGTCCCACCTCCCGTAACTTTCCTCATTGCTAATTATTTTAAATTAACGCTGAAAATAGGCTTCCGCGTGGCTATTTTGGGAAGAGCGCGCACTTTCTAAAGCGAGTAGGTACATGGCATAAAATAATGCTTTATAATTATCTAATATCAATTAAAAAATTCAAATAAATTATGGTGTGTTCTCAACACCGGAAAGAATATTGTCCCGTAGTAAAAATCGATCTAACTCAATTTTTCAACAAGTTACGCGATTGTAAATGAAATAATTTTTCTAAGACCACCGTGTCAATTCAAAGGAATAAAAATTATTTAAGTAATTGAAGAATTCAAGAAGATCACGTCAATTTTGTTAAATTGATGATTTTGTTTATAATATTATCTTTTTTAAGTTAACAACAATTAATAAATTGATACATATTGGGAATGAATTGAATTTTCGCACTGCTTCCTAGATTATGCATTATGCGAGCGCAGCGAGCGCCCGAGCGGACAGCGAAGTGTGGAGGTGGAGATGGTGTGTACTGGAGGTGGGGGGAGAGTGGGAGAAAGAAGAAAACCGTCTCTCTTTCTACTACGTTTTAATTCCCATATTCTCTCTCGCACTCACGGTGAGCCCTATACCCCGAACATTTTCATTCTCTCTGTATATTATCACATACTTAGGCCAAGAGCGGTTGGGAGTAAAGGTCGATTTTGTGACATCGTAATACAAGTTTTCCAAACGAGAAAATAATATAATGATATTATAATATAATATATATAAGAAAAAGTACATAATACAATCGTGATGATTTTCGGAACATGGGCGTACCCAGCGAGGGGCAGGGGGGGGCACTTGCCCCCCCCCCTGGACGCAAAAAGCTAGTTTTGATCCTGGGTACGCCCTTGTTTCGGAATTTGAGCTATTGGCATTTCTGGACGTTTTAAGGTCCTTTGAGTGCGAAAAACATACTTTGGAAACATGTCTGTATGTATGTATGTATGTGGTTAAAGTTTTCTCAGAAAGTATAAATAGTGGAAAGTTTAAATATGTAATTATCAGGTGGATCCCCTGAGAAATGGCAACCACATAAATTTCATCAGATTCAGTTGAGGCCAAATGGCACATAACTCTTGTTATTTTTAGGTTTTTTGGATTACCGCATAAACTGGTTCAACGTTTTTGTAAACTTTTTATATTTACTTTACTACCCAATTCTTATTGATTGCCTTTATCGTTATCTTATCAGATTTTCTGGGAAGGACCCTTTACTCTTGTGGATTTTCAGTTTTTCTCAATTTTCTCCAAAACCGCTATACCGATTCTTACCAAATATTAGATTTGAACTGATCTAACTAATGGCTACAAGTTTTATTTGAAACATTTTTTTCTAAAATCTTACGATGTTAGACATCGCCATTGTTTAGATGGTAAACAGAACGATATAAAATGTATACGAAACTTCATTTGCCAAATTGTTTGAAACAATGTTTAAACATAAAAACATAAACATCAATCCAAGTTGATCCACTCCGTGCTCTACCGACTCAGGGTGTGTGTATCCTAGTCCCGCCCTCCTACAGGATATCCGATCCTATCCGGCCTGGTTACCGGCGTGAATAGGAACGGGATTTTGAATACATTTTACACACTTCCCGCAACAATCACAACATCCATGGATTACGTGGGATTCGAACCCACGACGACAGTGACCGCCTGACTCAAAGCCAGCGCCTAAACCACACGGCCACCGCCTCCCCTAACCTATAACTTATAGGTTAACCCGTTTTACCTTTGACAATCTGGCAACAGTGTCCTCTAGATGTAATAATGACGTATATCGGTTTTTATTTGGTACAGACTATACCTGAAGAAGTTGAGATTTTTGCGTTGCTCATTTCTCAAAAAGTGTCAAATTAAAATCGATTCTTTCAAGACAAAAAACACAAAACAGTAAAATGGAAGGTGATCATAACGAGAGAACAAGAAAACTCTAAGAATATATTATGATCATAAATCAACTGCTGTCGTTAATATACCAACATCGAAAAATGTAAACTTAGGTGACGCAATTGGTACCACAAACGGAATGGTGAGATCCAGGTTCTAATCCCGGCTAAGGTGAAAATAACCTATTTAAGAAGAAAATTTAAACCTAACAAGCTAATTTCAATAATTAGTGTATTGTAAATCCAGCAAATTGTTTGTTGAGATTACAAATGCAATAGCAAAAAATTGTTTAGCAAAAGAGCGAAAACCCAAAATCGATACCATTCGGCCATATCGACACATACAACAAATTAGAATAAAATCCATTTCGGCTTATGCCGTATTAGGCTTGTTCGAAAACTGTTTTGTGCATCATTTTCGCATATATTCCAGCTTGTTATTCTTGTTTTATTAATTTCGACAAAAAAAAAACGAACGATCCGACTCCAATTTTTCCATATAATTTTATTTCTAAAGTTGGCTCGGAACCAAAAACTCGAGACAAACAATTCACCAATAAAAGCACTGCATTCCAGACGGCAGGAGCTCTATGAACCTTATTTTTACGGCGAAATATGTAACGCCGGAACTAGCGGATTTTTTCCGGTTTCGCTGCCAAACAATCCATTAAAAAACATTTAATCGCATTCGGAGTTGTAGCCGGTGGCGTTTTATTTCGCTTCACAAAAGAATAACGATGAGAGACATTTAACAATTTCATCGAACAGTCGTTGAAGTTTTGTGAATAAGGCACGTTCGCGTGTTTCCTTCCGTCATTTTTTTGTTACTTTCAAAACCGTTCCTTTGTACAACTTTTAGCAGCCACCGGCATGCCAAAACTCATTTCTAACTCTATAACTCAATCAGCGAAATGCTATCAAGTCCTGTGTTCCTAACCTCAATTTCCTGTACCGGATCTGATACAATGTTGTATATATTGAAGATAAATAGAACTCTTCTTCTTCGGTCGATATTGATTACGAGCAATCTTTCGGAGGGGGGATATTGGAGGGACTTCAGCCTCTATCACACCAGACATCGTTTCGTGCTAGTTTGGATGAAGTTTTGTGAACCTTGATCTAATCTCAGAAATATGTTGAAAACCCTTTTCATCCAACCTAATCCGCAGATGTGGTGCTTACTCAGCAAGACTTCGTTAATTAACATCCCTAATGTCTTCCATAAATAGTTTCATTTACCTCACTAGATATCGTTAAATACTCTTTAAAATGTGTGTTCCGTCTCAGATAAGTGACATTTTTAATTTATTGTTGAACCGATGATGATTTACAGAGGTCCATATTGCTGTCACCTCGAGTACCCAATACTTCTTAGAGATTTATTTGCTATAGACACAAGTCAAGTCCACAATGATCCGTAAGGGTAAAAAAGACCCTCCCGGGAAAGTAATCGAGTATTACATTTCGAGGAAGTTGGGTACGCGATTTCTAAAACATGTGTTTACCATCTGTATATGAGATGAAAGCGAGGATCTTCAGCAATGGTTAGCACGCCCTCTACTCATTACCGGGGTGATTTTCAACCAATAAGCGACGAGTAAAGAGGGCTGCAATGCAACCGGCCAATAAGCGGAGATCGCGTTTCTCGTCTCTAATTTTGAGTAATTTAATTTTAAGAAACACTCTTTGTCTAACTATGAGAGAATCACTACCGATCTTCACCTATTCCGTTGTATTTTAAGTTGTTGCATTTAAATAGTTTAATAAATCCGAAGTTACAATTACGTGTTATCATTTCCCAACTGTTCACGCAATATTAAGTTGGCGCGTGAAGTGTGCTGGTTAGTTATAACGATCTAAGACAATCGAAATTTCTGATTCGTACTCGACGTTACAATGTGAATGTTGCGAAATACACTAGTGAAATTAATTATGAAACATTTGCACCGCTGCAAGGTAAATACAAAAACATTTTCATTTAGGTAAATGTGTTTCTAAAATAATGTCTCGTAGAGCTCCATTGTGCCTCAAGCATATTGTCTTTGTCCAAATAGAATTCCTCGCGTACATCCTGCATTTCATTATCTCTAACTAATTCCATAACTTTGACTTACGGTTAGGAACACGTTTATACAACTATCCGAGAGGGCTGCCGTTATTTCATAAATAATGAAACCTTAAGGTGTCATTTTGGAATACACAAATTACGTGAGCTTTCTAGGTTTTCTCCGGTAAGTAATACCCTTGCAGGGGTTCCATACATCAAATTACTGTGTCATACTATGATTCATACATAGAATCGATAGGGCCCCAGGGGAATTAGGGAAGGTCTGAAGCACATTGACTCTGAAAAGAAACATTTTGTATTCGCATTAACGTTTCCCCTGCTAAAATTATTCCCCGAACGTGATCGTTTAATGAATGGACATGTGCAAATTGGGATACGTAATCAGTTGATTCATGTTTACAACTCGGCGGGGGCAATTCCATAAAAGCCAAAAATGAGACATTGAAAATATTAAACAGCTCTGGCAAATCAATCTCGATGGTGGCCTGAACAAATATCAGCTGCTTACATTTGAACCAATTAATTATCAGTTTGTGGTGTACATTCTGAAATGAAAATGATCCAGCTAATTTATTTCAATTACTTAAGTGTTTATTATTGTTAGCTTTGGGATTTGTTTACTTTTCAGTCAACTTGGGAAGAAAACAAGTGGCCACGGGACAAGGGTGGTAGTAGCATACATGGAATTCGTTTATATTGTTTGAGTAACAGAGCAACGCTAACGTTACAATAATATACGTTTCTTATGTTTCACCCGTTTACATGTAATTTAAATATCATATTTTAAGCAATAATATGGGGGTGGAATCCTCGAACTTATAAAAATTCAAATAATTCAATACCCAAAATGGAACGCTCATTCTTATTCCGCTCAGAGAATAAATTTTTAATTCCCTCCCTCGCAGCTTCCATTAGCCCAAAAATGTTTCAATTAAGCTCCGGCTACAAAAATTCGTGAGCTTCTGAAAGGTGTTTAGACTAATAATAAGGAAAACTGGAAATGGCTTAAAGCGGCGGTGTTAGCGTCGAAAGTGTATGTTCCGGCGAAGGAAATTGGACGGGTTAAACTCCCACCGGAAAGATTCACGGTTTTCCTCTTGAAACTGATTTATGGGGTCGGGTTTTTAGATATTTTCGTTTTAATCGTACGTCCGAAGAGAATTCATCGTTATATTGCAGGTAATACATATCAAACGAATTAAAGAAGGTGTTACAAAAAAGTTTCTCATAGGAGATGTTAAGAATTGAGTGAACATGTGCTTAGAAAATCCTCGATTTCGTAAAATAAATGACAAAGGCGAGGAGAATTTAAAAGGGCTCCGTGCCATGAGCGGTCGTGCCTCATGCGGTCAATGTGAAAAATCGTGCAAGATGCGGTCACTCCAAAAATAATTCTACCTGATGTACAGGTGTCTTCCCATGTGCGGTCGTCATTTCCGAATTCACCGAATTTCTCGGTAGACACCCTCGACCGATATGGAAAATTGATTACTATGGTTTTCGATGTTTTGAGTCGTGAAAAGAGAATATATGAGATTTGTTTTGTCCTGTAAAGGATGAATTACTTGCAAGAGGGCAAGGAAAAACAATGTACTTATTTTCAATTTGCATTAACCATTAATTATTAACCATTAACATACATTATATGTAAAAGTATTTGTTACCTTACGAAAATATTTTCGAGGGATCACATCTGGGACGTTTTTTGATTGTAACCGCATAAGACACTACCGCTCATGGCGAGCCGATACCGAGTACCCCGATAAATTGGCCTCTCCGGGGATTTCGAAACTATTGACCGCACATGGCACTGACCGCATCTGGGAAGACACGTTTAAAATTGGATACCTTCGCGTCGTTAAGAAGGGACCTTTCTTTATAGACACTATAAAACTGTACACCATTTCTCGGAAACTTAAGGTGAGTTTAGACGGTGCGAGCTAGCGGGTCAGTTGAGAAGGCCAGTAACTGTATGCCAGCTACTGTTATTATTAAAACAGATCCGCCGAGTTACTGTCTCTACAAGAATGGGCAGCTACTGAATTCGAGTTACTTTAATATTTTTTGATTTCACTGGCCACTTGCCTTCCCCCACGAGACTGAAGTCAGTGTGAAGGTGTCAATCGCATAACAGCTTGATATTCACGAGGGTCCTGATAATATAGCTCTCTCATAATCATGTTTGTAGCTCATGATGATTTCTTTTGCAACCAATTTCTGACCCAAATCCGTCTGTTTCTTTTTCTTATCAGATCATTTTCAATTTCCTTGAACAACTCATCGCACAAAGTTATGATAAGGCATTGTATTGCCTTGTGAATCGCAATTTTTCGTAGTTTCGGCATATTGCACTCTCTTTCAAGACCTGCAAGCTTACTGCCCAGAAACGCAGTAGAGCTACTTACTTCGTGTAAACAGGTGAGCAGCTTACCTATTTCGTCTCCCACTCGCAAAGTACAGCTACTTTCTACTGGCTAGCCCAGCAACTCGCACTGTGTAAACTCGCTCTTAAGGTGAGTTTAGACGGTGCGAGCTAGCGGGTCAGTTGAGAAGGCCAGTAACTGTATGCCAGCTACTGTTACAAAACAGAAATTAAAACAGATCCGCCGAGTTACTGTCTCTACAAGGATGGGCAGCTACTGAATGCGAGTTACTTTAATATTTTTTAATTTTACTGGCCACTTGCCTTCCCCCACGAGACTGAAGTTAGTAGTTCGCATCCTATTCGTCTAATTTGAACGTATAGTACAGTACCTGACAATTAAATTCAAAAGAATTTCGAACTGTGAAGGTGGCAATCGCATAACAGCTTGATATTCACGAGGGTCCTGATAATATAGCTCTCTCATAATCATGTTTGTAGCTCCTGATGATTTCTTTTGCAACCAATTTCTGACTCAAATTCGTCTGTTTCTTTTTCTTGTCAGATCATTTTCAATTTCTTTAACCAACTCATCGCACAAAGTTATGGAAAGGCATTGTATTGCCTTGTTAATCGCAATTTTTCGTACTTTCGACATATTGCACCCTCTTTCAAGACCTGCAAACTTACTGCCCAGAAACGCAGTAGAGCTACTTACTTCGTGTAAACAGGTGAGCAGCTTGCCTATTTCGTCTCCCTTTCGCAAAGTACAGCTACTTTCTACTGGCTAGCCCAGCAACTCGCACTGTGTAAACTGGCTCTTACTTCGTGTAAATAGGTGAGCAGCTTGCCTATTTCGTCCCCCACTCGCAAAGTACAGCTACTGTCTACTGGCTAGCCCAGTAACTCGCACTGTGTAAACTCGCCCTTAGTGAACGTGATATTTTTGCTTCTCTAAGAACTAAAATAAGGAAAGGTCCCAAAAATCAATCCTCGGATTTCCCAGATTTCGAAACCTCTCATTGGTCAAACATTAAGTAGCGAAAAAGCCGGGCCAATGAGAGGTCCGAATTGGTCAATCGATAAATCTGAGGAACGGAAGACGATGACGAAGGAAAGGCGTTATTGAGACAGCACTCGTAAAGATCAGATTATTCAAAAAGCAGTCAGACAGAAGTCATAGTCAAAACGTCCTTCTGCCTTAAAAGTCCATGTTGTTAAAGTTTTGTGTTATCTTTTTGTTAATATTTTCAATTAAAGTTTTTTCTACCCGAACGTCGTTCGTCCATTAAATCAACAATAAAAAACTAGAAGAGTATCTCTTATTAGTTTAACGGGTGTGTTTGGTAACTATTCCCTACACAGGAAAAAGATGCCAAACCCTTCAAGTGCACTTCGCTCATTTGGCTAAGTTATTCCATCTAAAGTGAGAGAAGATAAGCGGACTACCGTTGGGTAGTCCAACGGTAGCATCCATAACCAGGAGGCACTCATATCGGTATGAGAAGTGGTCCAATTAGGTCGAGTTTCATAATTTGAGGGCATTTCTTTTAGGTTTAGTTTCTCTTAGTTTGAAGGTGCCTTGCGTCAAAAAACATGTTTTTGAAAAAATGTACATTTCTTCGAAAAATGAAAATCACAACGAAAACCTTGTCTTTAGACTGTGTACCCTAAGATAACCCCCGAACAAACTTTTTATTAAAATCTTAAAGGAGATGGGTACTTGACTGTCATTTTTCGGTTTTCGAAGTTTTGTCAAAACCCACTTTTTTTAAACATTGAATATCCATTCTATTACAGACAATATGAATAACATATTTGTCTAAACCATTTCTGAAGGATACTTCACTCTTGTCTGTTTTCACCCTTTTTAGAAATTTCCAATGCTCCTAAAGATTATTTAAAGTTTGAATACTTATTCTGCTGTCGAATATAAATAATAAAGTTTAATAACATTTTTGGCTAAACCATCTCCCAAAGACACTTTGCCTTTAGATCGTTTTTCCGTTTTTTCTCTCCTCGAAACCCGCTCCAATTTGTTATTAAATTCGCACATTTACTTCTACCAAATATTTGTAATAAAATGTGAGTAAGTAGCCCGATAGGCACATCGCCAAATTTTATGTTAGTTTTTGAATGGTAAAAGAAAGGTTGTGTCATGAATCTTACGCTCAAAATTTGTGTAAAGATGAGAGAGTACGTCCAAAAGACTTCTTTAGGTATCCAGTAATAACCAAAAAAATTAGCGATATAGGACTTAATCGTACTTAACCATCCTTAATTTAGTAAGTAATGCATGAAAGTGTTATTGACACTCCAGTACTAACTCTTTTAGACGTCACAAAAAAAAATCACTGAAGAGTAATTTTCATTAAACCCCACAGCAACACGCAATTCTCCAAAGACTTCTCTGGATGAAGGAATCGAATGGCTTTTTATAATATTATTTCCTCTAACCGAACTATAAACTTTATTATCGCGCCCCTTTTCTCTTTATTTGCCCTTCTACTTCCCAGTTTCTTATTTATTTCCCAATGAAAGCGCCTTTCCTCGTCTGGATCGCATAGGCGGAGGCACATAGGAAAACAGTAAATTACTGTTACATTGTGGTAAATTGTGAATTTAACAGAGAGAAATATCTTTACATTTCAAACTTCGGTGAATTATTGGAAGGGAATAGTCCGGAAATAATTATTAATTTATGGAAATGCGTATTGGTATGGGCCGAGTGGGCAGTTCGCTTTGTGCGACGTTCAGTAAATAATAAGTAAGCCCCGTGTTATGCAAAAGCTTTACAATACGATAACAAGGTTTGGTAATGTTTGCGACATACAAGACTATTTATTTGTAGTAATTGTTAAATATTTCAAAATATACATTTCTCCGAAATACGAAGAGATCAGATAAAAACAAGATTATTTATTGGAAGTAGGTACCAGGAAAATATTTAGAAAATTTAAAATTTGAGCAGTAAATCTTTAAAACGTGGCACGTGATACAAAATACTTTACACATATGTGCCATTGTAAAAAAATCGTAAGTCTTGATATGAAATTGGAACTAGAAATTAAATATGTTAGAATTGGCTGACGTGTTAATTAATTTTCCCTATTTGATGACACAATTGTACAAACGGTTATTTAAATCACACAATGCAATTATTTTCATTAAAAATTTTTGGAATCTCATAAAAATGTTTGAAATCTCAACTATTCCTCTCTAATCTTTCCATTCTTACGATATAACGTGTGATTCAAAAAACTTAAGTTAAGACGTCTTGAAAAAAGTATGTTCTGATATTAGGTTGTAATTAGAAATTAAATATGACCGAATTGGAAAATGAAACAGATAAGTATACATGCTTCTTTGATAACTTACCTCGATGAAAGGTTTTTTTGAATTCCACAACACAACCTACCTTTGTTTAAAGCTGCATTAAACAATTATTAGAAAAAGTTAGAAAGCTTTTGGTTGTTGTAATTTGGCCCCGTTTTGCTCAAAATTCGATATTTCTTAAATATGTGTGTATTAAATCTTGAATATTTCAGTTAAATCTTTACATATTTAAAATATACACTGAGATTCCAAAAACTTATATTCAAACGTGTATTGAGAAAAAATAAAAATGTGGTGATATCAGTTTGGAACAAGAAACTAAATTGACAGAATTATAAACTGAGATAAACCTAATGTAAGTGTCGTTATGTTTAATCGCACACTAAAAAGGGGCTTTTTAAACCACCTTTCTTTAAAAACCTTACATAAGACCATCCCCTTGAAAAACGTATAAAGTTTTCCGTTCCTAAATTTGGCTTCATCTGGACCAAATCATATCAGTGAGTCGGCATTTCCAAACATTTTCGATATCCCGACGAACTTATTTATATTTTTCTCATTTTCTACGTCTATGACTGCTCCTACTTGCCGGGCTTCGTTCTGCCGTTTCCGATCTTTTGTTATATTCGTAGCTGGCACCCCTCGCGTTCGCCTCGTGGAACACGTCGATAGGGGGAGAAAGTACCAGGAGTGTCAATCATGCTTTGGGGCCCCATTGTCGGGGCGAAATTTCTCTCTGAAACAATTGCCCCTCTCGCACAATGCCCGAAGGAGGAGAAGGAGGAACTTCTCACGGCGTAATGAATTGACAGAGGTCGTTACTAAATGTAATGTAAAGTAGATAGTGAAAGTGTACAGCTTCGCACATATATTGCAAGTGTACGTAATGTCTAACAGTAATAAGGTCGACGTTATTTGAAGACCTGAGCGTGCTTAGTTACATTTTGTGATAAGGTAGACCTTATTAACGTCAGTGCTTGACGTTATTTACGTACAGTTATGGTAAAGCATTATTTCTACCCCTATGTCACCTTCGGATAGAACTGCATATAACCATACAAGTTAAGTGGTGTACTAAGTTAGCGATCTACAGTAAAAGTGTAGAATAGGTCATGTCATTTAAATACCTAGGCGTTAATATCACAAGTAACAGAAACCTTAAAGAAGAAGTCCGAACACAAATATGGAGAAACAGCAAAACGCGAATTTACAAGACGTGTGTAAGACCTATTATGACCTACGCCATAGAAACACGAGCCGAAACAGCCACTACTAAGCAACTGCTAAGAACAACCGAAATGAAGACGCTAAGATCAATCACGGGCAAAACGCTTAGAGACAGAGTGAGAAGCACCGATATAAGAACCCAATGTGACATTCTAGACATTGTAAAATGGTCCAGAATAAGAAGACGAGCATAGAGAGACCACGTCGACAGAATGGCTGATAATAATCGACTACCCAAAATTGCAAAAGAGGAGAAACCAACCGTAGTCCTCCAGGAAGACCCTCCAAATGATGGTACGAAAGCTGGTCATCGGAGTCACAACTTAGGCTACAGCTTTGAAAAACAAGACTTTGTCTTAAAATAAGAAGAAAAAGAAGAAGAAGATAATCGTTCAAGTTTGGCAAAATTTGCAACCATGCAGATGGTGTGTTGTGTTGTGTAGTAAAATAAATCAAACATATTAGGTAATAAAATTTTAGAAAAAGAAAATACTATTAGAAATGGAATTGAAGAAGGACCGAGTTATCATATTCTACTTCCTCATCAGTTCCACTTCCAAAAATAACAGCTTCCAGAACTTCCTCCATGACCTATTAATGATTGGTTGACGATTATAGCGTTCCTAATGTAGCAATATTAACCCATATAGCAATATATAACCCAGCTCTAATTCAAGCGACAAAAAAATATTATGAACAAAATTCTGCCAGTATTAAAATAGGAAACAAAATAACCACCCCATTCACAACTACAAAGGGCTTAAGACAGGGATGCTGTCTATCCCCTACACTTTTCAAAATATATTTGGATAGAGCCCTAACGACATGGACAAGGAAGTGTAAAAATATGGGAGTGATAATAGGAGAAGACACACTATTTAGTCTATACTTTGCAGATGACCAGGTCGTAATAGCAGAAGATAAGGACGATCTTGAATATATGATCAGAAAACTACAAGAAGAGTATAATAAAGCAGGCCTTACGATGAACCTATCTAAATGTGAATATCTAACAGTAGGCGATACAACTATATCAAACTTAAAACTGACCAACGGAGAAATCAAAGGGGTGGAAAAATGTAAATATCTGGGAGTGATATTCAACAAAAGCGGAACTAGTAAGGACGAGATCCAAGACAGAATAAACAAGGGTCGCAGTGTAATTAGAACCCTAAACTCTTTTCTTTGGGAGAAAACTATATCTAAAGAAACAAAGAAACATATATATATATATATATATATATATATATATAAGAGTATAGTAGAAACTATAGTCCTGTATGGTTCAGAGGTCTGGGAGGTTAGCAGGACAAACAGAGGGAAATTATTAGCAACCGAGATGGACTTTCTAAGACGCAGCTGCGGTAGATCAAGAAGGGAGAGAGTCAGGAATGAACAAATTAGAAGAGAAATGAACACAGAAAGAACTATAACAGATCAGATAGAGAAAAAACAATTAACTTGGTTTGGACACGTGAAGAGGATGCAGGACAATAGATGGCCCCGAAGAGTACTGGAATGGATACCGCCTGAACGACGAAGAAGAGGACGACCACGAAGGAGTTGGCGAGATGACATAAAAGAAGCAATGGAAACACGAAATTTAGAAGAAAAATACGTGCTACGATAGAAAAGAATGGCGACTGGGTACGGATAGACGGCGACAGCTGTAAACTAAATCCGTGTAATAATAATAATAATAAATGTAGCAATATGCACTTCGGGCGACTTTGCCCTACATTAAAAAGGACTTTAAAAGTACTAAGTACTAGAACTTCGCGTCTTAGCAGCTGACCAGGTTTCTAGGTTACGTGGTTATATTGTCATTGCAATGTAGATTCGTGCTCTGCAATATCTCTGTTTTAAAGTGAAGATAAATGCCAAGCACTATTTTATTAAGGTCGAGTTAAATACTGCTTGTCAGTATTAAAGCACTTTTGTAATATATCTCTACGATTTTAACTAAAAACGGATCTATGTTCTCGATTTAAAATAACTTGGGTGTAAGCGTTACTGCGCTTTACTAATGCAAAAAGTTTGGTCCGACTGTTTGTCAGCGATTTAAGTTGCAGGCGCTTTCGCGAAGTGCACGTTTACGTTTAAACACATTAGTGTTCATTCGAGAATAAACACGCGGTACGTAAATTCCTAACGAGTTTTCCGCGGCCGATTGAATGTCTATCAAAAGCGAAGTCTTTAGAGAAGGCCCGAGCTTTCTGCGAGTACTAATTGCAATCAAATGATTCTCGCAAACGAGCTTACGGAGTGCCGACCCCGTTAAACCCTTCTCCTGTATATGTATTCATAAATAATTAATTATTTCGGGCCTTTACGCTTCAAAGGCCTTCGCTAAAACGTTCCTTGTCCCGACCTCTCCCGAGTAAATACTTTTCACTTTCAGCGAGAACTCCTTATTTTTGTTCCTCCCCACACGTACATATCGCGGCGTAAATTCCAGCAGATCTTATTTGCTCGCAGTCATATTGGACGTTCCGTTGCAGCGTTTTGGCATCTACAATTTTCAAAGGACTTATCGCTGCTCGCAGAGGCAATTTGTAAAGATTTCTCGGAGAAAGGACCGCCGACACAATTTGTCCGACCGCTAGGTTGTCGTTTTCTTACTATTTTTTACTCGGCTAAATCTGGTTTGTGAGGAAGGGACAAAAAGATCGAACTTTTTACGTTGGATCGATGTAACGGTCCGGGATATTAGCTCGGGAACTGCTAAGATTTCCCGACTTTATCGACAGGACTTGAATTATTTCTCCACATGAAACATGGCTTCGGCGTTTTAAAATTTTGACCCCCACAGTTCGGTCTTACGGGAGGAGAACTATTCAACGTAACTATTTTATTTCAAACGTTAATCATTTTTATGTAGATTTCTGCCTTTTAATCTAGCACTCAGTGGTAATTCTGCATCTGCAGTAATTTTGAAAACCTTGGGAAACTCGTTGTTCAACCGAGTTAAATTCGCTACATAAGTAAATAATTTCTTTCAGTTTTAATGTATACTGTTCTTCCAATAATTATCATTTAATATACTTAAGATCCTTGAGTGAGGAGTAGGGTTTTTGAATGTTACTCAGCAACACTAATTACTCGTAAATACAATGATATAGTCTCAATCAACAATTCATTCACATTTCCATTTAATGTTTGGATAGATAACGTATCAATGCTAATTACCTCATATAAAATGCAGTCACTGATTCTTCTTCATTCAAATTAATATAATTCACATTTATCGCAGTTTAATAAATTATTAGTTCGTGACTCAATTTGAATTTCCATGTGAAACATTTATCGATATGCCGCTTCAGCTTTGAAATATAGAAAATCCCGTAATACATTTTACCCAGCTAACAATTTAGGTGTTTTTCACCAGTCAAAGCTAATTACAACTGTTTATATTGCGTTATAGTCCAGTCATTATAGGGGGTTCACATAGGAAAATCGACATACCCAGTATATTAAAACGTAAAAATTTCTATTTTGGCTTCCTAAAACTTTCCCCAAAATTCACACATAATTGGATTGCCGCAAGTTTTAAAGTCGGGGGTCAGAAGTCAGAAAAATCGATTTTTTCTACATATTTTGCAAATATCTCGTCTTTTATGGGTTTTACGCTATTTGTATTCATTATCGATATTGTGGAAAATCTAATTCTCTACAACTTTTGTATTTAACATTTCTTCATACTTCGAAGTGTTTTCGAGATAGAGGGCGGAGAGCGCTGGTCAGAGAATCATGTGAGGTCAACTGGTAGTCCCGATTAAAAACTCGTATATTAAGGTTATAAATTATTGCTAAATATTTAATTAGCATTTATTATTAACTTTTACATTAAATTCAATCTTTCTTTCTAATAATTCTACAATGTATTAATTCAATAACACTTATAATCTCTTTCTGTAATTGAAAAATTATTAAGGGACATACTTTAATTACATTTTAATTATATTCTCATTTACACTAATTGCATTTGAAGTAAAAAATAATTAAGTAAATCTTGTTTAAAATCCGTAAACTCTTAAATTCTTTCATAACTTTAAAAATTTATAGTTAGAAGAAGAAAAAGAAGAAGAAGAGAATTGAAATTAGAACTTGTTCTTCTCGAAATTTTTATTCTTTTATATTAATTTTGACAATACTAAATTAATCAAATGACACTTTGACTAAAAACGTTAATTACAAATTTAATTATTATCTTTTTTATTTATTTAGAAAGTTATTAGTATAAATTAGGTTACAATTAAAATGTAATTTAATTATTTTTCTCAACAATTTTTTACTTACATGACCAGGTAAGTGTTATTAAATAAATTGACACTCAACTAAGAATAGATAAATAACCAAACAAAATGAATTTAATAAAAAAGTTAATAAAAAATGACATTTATATATTTAGCAATAATTTATAACCTTAATATTACTAGTTTTTGATCGGGACTACAAGTAGTACCGGTTGACTTCACATGATTCTCTGACCAGCGCTCTCCGCCCTCTATCTCGAAAACAGTTCAAGATATGAAGAAATGTTTAATACAAAAGTTGTAGAGAATTTGATTCTCTACAATATTGGTAATAAATATAAATAGCGTAAAACCCATAGAAAACGAGATATTTGCAAAAAATGTAGAAAAAAATCGATTTTTGTGACTTTTGACTCCCGACTTTAAAACTTGCGGCCATCCAATTATATGTGAATTCTGAGGAAAGTTTTAGGATGCCAAAATAGAAGTTTTTACGTGTTAATATACTGGGTATGTCTATTTTCGAGATATTCACCTAATTTGGCCTAAGATGACTGGACTATCATATTTCAGTGAATTGGGAGAGGTCGTTCAAGGTAACCAAATAAGTGATGTGAAAATTTGGTGAAAACATATTCCTAATGTAAGCGGCAATATCTAATTAGGTAGAACCCATACCACCTAACAGGACACACAAGACCATAATTACCAAATAGTTAAAACAGGCCCCGTGATACTTCATAACTTTTATGACCTAATTGGTTATAGTCTATTTGCTGGTAGCAAATTGGTGAAATATGTACATTTGTATACCGATCATTTTTGTTAAATCAAGAACTAGTTATTTTTGAAACTGTTATAAGAAAGATGTCCTGAAAACTTCAACTCAATTTTTATATTGTAGGAACCCTATAATTTTTTGAAAAAGTCCGAACTCTACATAATACAATTTCTATTATTAGATGCAATCAATATAAAAGTTAGGTTAACATCCAATTATGGGTGTTAAACTGTAATACGGGATAAGCAACCTTAAATCCAAAATTGACAACATAAAGGTAGACAACATATAAGCTCTACCGGCTGGATTATAATTAATCTTCGTTTTACCTCCTTCATAATCAGAGCAGAAAAAGATTGTTTTACGAAATGTCAATATTTGGGAAAATGAAACCACCCCCTTATATATAATCGTTTACTCAAATTTGACCAGCCCTTACTTTTTATTTTTACAGCAAATATTGTCTATAAGGAAGTAACTTTCAATCCTAAAATCACTGCGTTTTCGAACAACTGTTACAAATAAATTTGTTACTTGTTACAAAAGAATAGAGTGATAGAGTGAAAAATAGAGAGTTTTGGTCAAACATTGGCTTTTTAAATATAAAAGTTTCAAAAAACAAAATATTTTTGAAAATGGGTGGTAAAATGAAATTAATTACTGATCGGTCATGGTCAAATAATTCTCAAATAAATAAGCAATTGTTGGTTTCATGAACCTTTGATGAAATGATTGTATGTATCACTCGCTTAACTGACTACCGTTTCCTCAACTGGACATTTTAATAATTCAATGATATATACCATATACAGTGAAACAGATCAAATCTAACGCAGGACCTTGTGTTAAAGAATTAAATCTCTTACGCCTCAATATAGAACATCCAATAATCTCAGAGTTAATGTCTAAACCAACTAGTATTCCTTTATGGATAACATATTCATTAAAGCGGGTCCCAAAGCCTCCAAGTACCGTATGATTGAAAATTAATAAAGTAATAATTTATAAAGATTATAAGTTGTTGGGAAATTTATAAAGGAGGTAAGAATCAATTTTGAAAGCAGTTATATTAAAAGGGCCTGTTTTGATGATTACTACCCCTCCATTATACGTTCATGTATCTACCAAAAATTTAATTTATTAAATTGAATGCTACACAATCACAAAATCAGGAAATTTCCAATCAAATTGTATGATGGTTCGCCTTAGAACTGACCAACCGATACTAGATGTTATCACAAGAACAAAATTTATCATTCAGGACGATTAAAGACAGTGAAATTAAAGCTTGAAATATTGTCGATATTTCACATACATATTTTCAAAAACGTCCTTTCGACGTTAATTTAAATTCACAAGAAAATGCAGTCTTCTATACTTATAATGTATAGAGCATCTAATTTTCAAACATGATAGATCGTTTCCATTTACAAAGCAGGTAATATGTACGTGTACTTCTGTTTAATTAAAGTAGTACAACGTATTATTGTACCGTATATACAGCGGCAATGCGCCGCAATGTATCGATTCACCCCAGGCCGATTGAACCAGCGAATCGTTTGATGTGCAATCTATTGTATATATCGAATGTTTTGCCGAAATAGGGCCCTTCGGGGGTGGAGAAGGCCCCGAAGGAGCTCCGAAGGTTTTCCCTTCGTTGAACCTGAAAATGAAAGTCCTACCGCTACTCAAACGAGATATTAGAGCGTAATAAACGTTAATAAATATTTAATTGCAAAATTACGAAATTAGCATCCCGGATAATCGACTAAACGATAGCAATAGAAAACAATTTAGGGTTGCCTGCGGTTGTTATTTTGCATATTTGATCGCGTTGTACGCGTACATACGTAATTATATGTTTTAGGAATATTTGATTAATTAATTCGTTGCTAATTGTAACCGTTACGTGTGAGTTGTATTTGTGTGTTCGTTCGTTTCCCTGGAAAATCGATTTTCGCCAGCGAGGAAACTAGAGAACGAGTAAGGGCGCGAGATTAAAAATTGTATGGAAATGCGATATGTTTATTAGCATTTTGTAAACAAAACGCCTAACGTCGGCCTACGCGTCCATTATATAGTCGTTAAACAGCTATAATGGATCTGCCTCCGAGAACTGTCATCGGCGACCAGTTTTCATTATTTCACTGCCGAATTTTCTACAATTGAAATTCCCCGAGTGCAATGGCATAATTCAATTTCCCTCGAAGCTCCCCTTTGATGTGAAATAATTGAGTTACAAAGATTCTAGGTCATTTACGTTGATTTATACGCTAGATTCAGTCGTACCATGAACATTTAACAATCTATTATAACATCTGAACGGATAAATAAAAGCCGCAGCGGAACTCCTTTGCCGGCACATATAAAATTCATGGAAAGCTTTCTTCTATCCATGAAAGAATTGTTCCTAGGGCCTTTCCAGCGTTTGCCTTCGAAATAAAGCTAAGCGATAGCCGTTTCCGTGACATTTCTTTGATCTTAACCTCTTTCTCTCTTGCTCTAGCTGGGCTATCAAACAGAAATGTAAATCATTCGATCGTGACTTCGCGACTCGTGTTTTATGTTCTGTTGCGAGATTACAAATTCTGATTAATCGAAACATGAGAGGGAGATTGAAGTCGATCCGTGGAGGAGATATTGAAATAGCGACGCGGGCGGAAAAGACGTTTGGAACGTTTATTTTTTATTCCATTTATACCATAAATTCGTACAGCTCTATTCGATGCAGATAGGAATCTTTAACTAGCGAAATTATAATGTAGCCGGTCTCACATCTACCGGGTGCTTAGGAAGCAATTCGGTAGGACATAGCTTGGAACGGCCCTTCGAGCCAAATGTTATGACGCAGTTGCCTATTCTCAGTGAGTTATGCTGTGAGAAACATCCCGATCTCTTCGATATTGTGGAGTAAATAAACAATGAAGGAAATATCCCCATCTCTTCGATATTGTAAATAAACGATTTAGAAAGTTATATGTATATTCGCAAGGGTTTCTCAGGTCACTCTTTAAACATCCCTTGGTCAGAGCAGGCTGTATCTTTGTGTAACATTTATTGTAAGCCAAATTGTATCAAATGTTGCATTAAAAGTCTTTTTAAAAATACTGATTGACTTTTTTGTGAGGGAGTTAACTCTCGTGGTTACGCATCAACCATAACAAGAGTAACAATTTCCTCAAGGAATAGTCCTGGATAAAACAAAATTAACAATTACGCACCATGCGACTGAATTCCATGAAGAGTAGAGCCTTCTCTGCTTCGACCAGCGAATATCAATTTTGTCAAAAATAATGAGTTCAAACTAGGCGAAATAAAGAAACCTTGGGACAGTTTAAAAAATAATATGGATGGCAGCAAGATATCAAGACAGAATAAACATAAACTGAGGAATTCCTGTTAGACCGTTATATTATATAATGGTCACTAGAAAAACAAACATGATTAACTTGCTTTTAATTAAGTATGAGTTCTTGGAGTTTTAGACATTTTCATTTTTTGTATCCAACACATTAGGCTACATAAACTTAGTTAAAAGCCAGATTGATTTAAGCACAAAATTGTTACATGATGAAATCAGGTATGTTCGATTATAATAACTTGTAGACACAAACACGATTTCAGATTTGGAATTGGGGAATTTTGAAATTTCATGCCTTATAACATGCTTATGAGAAAATTATACTTCGTCGATGTAACGGACTAATAAACCTACTGTTATCAATTGTATTGATCGCTGAGTTTCATTGCTAATAAATCAACAACCATTTGATAAAAAACATTTTTACAAATGTGAGTCAGTTCGGTTCATTACCATTTCTACATAACAAAAAAGCAATTCGATGACATTTTGAGTTCTTAGTCCATGAAGCACTAAAAACAAAAATGTACGCATTACATCACATCGTTCGTATTAACCCAAATTTAATCCTTACTTTCTTAAAATACCAAGTATTTTTCAATCCTATAACTTAAAGACAATAAAGGGGCTTATTTACTTCATTAAGAAATACTTTTAATGGTGAGAGCAGTATGCATTAACAAATAGACGTGTTATTTCACACACATGGCAATAAACAACAATGTAAAATTCAATGCATAGTTGCTTCATACAGGGTGTTCCACGTTTTTACCCAGCCATTATCTCCAAAATGCGTTGCCCCAAAATCTTGAAAAAAATTGGACTTTGTTATGTTTGAATACCTGTTTGGGAGTGCACACACATTATTTTAGTTATCTCGTTTCTTAAAATTTTTAAATGACAGCATTTTAAAACATGTGATACTTAAACTACCATTTATGTCGTACATTACGGTGACAAAATAAGAGTTATAATGAACTTGGAAGGGCTTAAAACGGAAAATAAAAACTTGGACATGTCTCACATTTTATTTATGTGATTTTGATTATTAAAACTTTATTTCTGACCCTATTAATTATTATTATAGCACTAACAGTGACCCGTCGCAGCTTGACTCGCTCACTCATTGAAATGCTCCTAAAGTAAATCCACTGAGAAGAAAACACTCACGGAACGAGAAAAGGTAGTAAAGTTAGACAAAACCTAATACACGTCGTTTGCTATTGGTGGAAAAGTCATAAAACTTTTGGCGGGAATTGTTGATGTACAGAGTCGGTTCAGTAAAATTAAAAAGTTTAGTTGTCTGATCTATGGTTGTCTGCGTTCAGATAAGTCGTTGACGGTGATAGTGGACTTTTAGTTGATGGTTATTTTAACGTATCGCTATTGTTATTCAGGTTTTTGATATAAATTTGTATAAACATATTTCTGTGATCTATTGCAATTATGGAAAGACACCATCCCTGTCCCCTCCCAAAAAGAGACCTGGAACATACTTCAGCTGCGGGGAGAAAACCATTATTTTAAATGTATACAGAAAAGAAAGAAATGAACATCCTTAGTAAAATCTTAGTAAAAGATAAATAATAGTCAAGGCGATCATTCTTAATGCAACCCTGTAATTATTCGTTAGCTGGTCGCGCGCTTTGAATTTCGACGTTTGTGTTTCATGGAAGTTTTCTTCTCAGTGGATTCACTATAGTGTTTTCTTCTGTTTTTAATCGCGTCAAGACTCAGACGTAATTTAATTCTTTTCTACTTTGTTCCAATGAGACGACAATCGCACATTACAGTGATAATTTTTTTTTTTAATCTGAAGGAGTTTCAATTAAACAAAATCAGGATATGTTATATGCCCAAAATACTTCCTAAAATAAGGGATGAAACGTTAGACAGGTTCTAAACTTCATTGAAACACTTCTGCAACTCCAATTTCATGGTAATCCATCCCTATCATTTTAATACATCCACTTAAAGATCTGATGATGTTTATGTTAGCTACAATAAGGATATTTTAGAGATATACAGAAATGTACAAATATAGAAAATTAGTAACTTCATTATAAACTTCATAAAAACACTTCTGCTACCCCAATTTCAATGAAACTTCAGAAGTAGCTCAATGACTCTATTTAAAAATGCAAAGGAATTTTAAGTAGATTCATTAAGAAAACTGAAGAGATATGACCATAATACTTTACCTTAAATCGGAGTGAAACAGACAAATTTAAAACTTTATAAAAGCTCTTCTGAAAGTCCAATTTCGATAAAACTTCACCCGATCACTCCAATAGGTTCATTTAAAAATTTAAAATAGTTTCAATTAGGTCCAATCGCCTCCAGGCCATCTAACCAATGAAACGAAAGCACCTTTTAGTAAATCTGGGGCAAGTCATGTCTTGCGAATGAATTGCCAAGTGAATTTCTGCCACTAAATAATTAATTTGAGAATAATTTATTATTACATTTTAATAATTAAACCATTTAGACTTTAGAGTGATATGGTAAAAAAAAAGGTTCGAGTTGCAAAATGTCGTAATTATGAAAAATTTCATCACTTAAGATGTCTTCGTCTTCACGTACTCTGACCGACATATTGCTTTATTAATTTAGATTTATTTATTAGATACGTGGGATCAATGTACTGTAATTTTTGGGCAATCTCTATGAATACTAATTAAAACAAAATATTCTTAAAATGTATGTTAACATAATTCCAATTAATAATTTAAAAAGAATTGTCACTTCAATTGTTTCCGTTTTTTTTTTTACTCTTTTTAATTTAGTTAGCTACACACGACATAAATCCGGTATTATAAATAATACTAAAATAAGTAATTAAATAAGTGTCAGAAATAAAATTTTGACACATAATCAAAATGGAATTAACACAGGGTTTAGAAAAGTTGAGGATTTAATTTCCTGCTTCAAACCTTTGTACATCAATTAAAAATTTGTAAGTAATAAATGATAGTTTAAATACTAATTGTTACAATACATACGTGCCATTTTGACAATTAAAGCTGGTAATGAATTTTAAGAAAGTAATTTTCAAAATGTAACATTTATAGACCCGCCCAAACCGTCTAGTTTGGTTTTGGTTGGTTGGTTGGTTTAGTCTGGTTTTTGGAAAAGCTTACTTTGTACATGTGCGGATGGCAGGGATAGAAAGAGGAATAATGGTAATAACAGTATTAAACAATGAGGGGTAAAATAGGTAAGATGTGCCAAATATTACAGTGGTCCAAGAAATTCAGGTATCAACTCTTCCCATCTTCTTTTCTACTTAACATACAGTGATGTAACAATTTTGTGCGGAAATTTAGCAAGAAAAATGACAATCTTTATATTTTACCTTGCGTCATACATTTATTTTGAATTAATTCCAGACATGAAAACGGTAGATGATGGATTCTTCTTGAAATCGCAAATGTTAACCATAACCCAAAAAATCTACCTCACACTTCTCCAACTAACACTGCAAAAATCTGAAGTCTGGAACCAACTAAGACAGCCGACTTTTGTAGCCACATTTTCTTCCAATTAATTAAGGCCGAAACGTTACTGATTGATTTCTGCAGCGTGAGTGAAAAGGCGCATAAAGTGCTGAATTACTTAATTACATTGAGTGCAATTATACTATTGATTACATCGGTGGGTGCAATTGTATTATTGATTATTGAAGAGCACAAATGCAAATACTAATTTGTTGCTTTATCACAAATAAAATACATACATCCCTACTTTCCTACTATACTTACTGCCTGTAGAGTGGAAAACGATTCCACTGATATTTGGCGAACGGTTAGAATTAGCATCAAAGATGAAGACGATCATGTGAATACCGCTCTTTTGGCTAAGGCGTGAATTTGATGTTAATCTTCAATTTAATTAATAGTTATTTTCACGCTGCCGCTATCGTAAATAGCTCTTACATGCATAGATACGTAGCATGAAAATGGCACATAACATTCGTGTATTATTTTTCCTTGACGACGGAATGTAAATACTGTCATTTATATTCCTAGGAAAATCAAAAGAGTAAATTAAGGTGATTTATTATCTTGCAGAGGATGTTAACAATCTTTTGTTTAAATTTTTCTCATCGGGTAACCCTAGTTACGCATATGTCAGTCTAACGTATGTCAGTCAACTTATGTAGTTACGTAGGTACATCAAAACTAAAGCAAATATCTCATTTTTTGAGGAATTATGAGGAAATTTTCAACGGCAGCGTGAAAAATATAATAAGTAACACGGAATGTATCGACTGTTAACATCCTCGGCAAGTGACAAGCCTCGGCTTTGCCTCGGCTCGTACACACTTGCCTCGAATGTAAACACGTTTTTACATTCCGTGTGGCTTATTAGATTTTTCACGCTGCCGTTGAAAATTTCCTCATAATTCCTCAAAAAATGAAATGTTTGATTTAGTTTGGACGTACGTCACTCTGGCATAAGTTGACTGACATACGTCAGACTTACATATGTCAGTGCGTAACTTGGGATAAATCAACTTGATTTACTCTTTTGATATTCCTAGGAATGTAAATGACAGTATTTACATTCCGTCGTCAAGGAAAAATAATACACGAATATTATTTGCCATTTTCATGCTACGTATCTATGCATATAAGAGCGATTTACAATAGCGGCAGCGTGAAAATATATTACGTTTAATAATTGATTAGGAATAGGTTTAAAATTGACAACTAACTATAGAAAAATTTGTATAAAAGACAATGAAAACAGTTTTCGCAAACAATCACTATTTCCACAGACCCAATTAATACCTCGAAATGGATTTTATTACATCGCATTTCCATCGCACCTGGAACAGTGGACAATTGAACAATTATTTATTATAGCCCTCGAAACAATCGATTTTTCCCGTTGGTTTTTAAAAATTTAATTTACCAAAACGTGACAGAATTTAAAATCCATTTTTCACAGTCATATCTACATTCGTTATTTACTCAAACACTTGAAATGTCAATTCAATAATTATCACACTTTCAAAAATCACAATTATGCTGGCGGATTTTTAGTGGTCTTCGTGAATATTATTTTGAAAATCTAAGGGAAAACAAATGATGTCACTACGTCACAATTTCCATTTCTGCCAAATTCTATGACACTTTTAATCATAATTCTAGAAAATGCCGCACTTTTTAACTTTTTTCGAGATTTATTACCTTTCTGTTTAATTTTTTAGGGAATTTTCTACAGGACAATCGCTCGTAATTATTACATGTCAATTATTTTCCCTTTCTAACCTCGTGTCAATATATTGGAATAACAGAACATTTTTCTCAAGTGGAGGTTCCCAATGTATTTAAATGCTTCTAAACTCCAACATGTTTTCGCACCCTTCCGCTACATGGACGTTCACCTTTCTCGAAACTTGAAATTTCTGTTAGATATGCTTGTATCGTCGTGTTTTCTTGGAGATAGCGCGCACCTAGCAACAAGGAAAATTTAAACTTCGTTTACGCCCCGTGTTCACTTTTCGGATAGAAGTAATAAAATTATTATAATAAGATTCGGCTCCGGGGCCGGAATCATGTTAGTTTAACCGTGTTCCGGTAGTTTTCTTGAATTTTCTTCGAGGTGAGGCGCTGGAAAGATAACGTTAGCCAAGCGAATTCTATTTACCCGCCGTTTCATACACCTGAATAGTTAGAATTTGTTCACAAGTAGTTCGCAGGTTAATTCAGAAACGAAATATCGTTCGCTCACTCGAGTTGTTCGGGTAAGTGTTTCCCTCCGATTTTTCTTTTATATTCCGCATACTAAACAAGCCGTTTTCACACCGTATTTGAGTTTATGTCCTGATGCGAGGGCGTAATAAAACCGGAATTATTATCATTTCCTCCTGATTTATAACTGAAAAACCCGACCCCTTACGAAAATAATACGGAATCAAACGGTGATATCGAGAAAATTACAGGTTGGCCGTAACGGCGGGTCAGACGTGGAGTTACTGCCCGAGCCGTAGAGCAATTTGGAAGTGGAATATGAGAAAAGCCATCGTATTTTCCCCGATAAAGTGTCTAACTTGGTCAGAAGTTTTAATACGATTCTGAAACCGTCTGAGGGGTGTTTTATTGGAAATTTAGGAGACGGTAAAGAACCTTTTCGATTATGGTCTTAATAAAGAGGACGCAGATCGGTTTGATTGTGGAGAGCGAGAAGTGATTATTGATGTAGTTTGGGGGATTTTCTTCTTCTTGACTTTACTAAGATGACAGAAAGTGGAGAACGAAGCGAAAGTTTACCGAAGGGGAATTTGATCGTCTAATCGAATTTCAGAAGAGTTGCAAGAACGAAACCTCAACGAAACATTCGAGAATCATTTTATATCGACGGTGCGTATTGAATATTAATACCGTACAGAATTATTACTCTATTACTGAAACATGACAAGTAAAAAAACAAATATGAACACGACGGTTACCTCCCAACGTTTTGCTTAAATGTTCAAATGTAGGGAACTTTTCAGGAAGAGTACTGCAGTATTTACAGTACCGATAATTGTTTCGCGATAGAGCAACGAAATATAATGAGACAAATACCGACAACAAAAACTAATATTTCACTGTAAAATGTATTTTATAACTTTACTCTAATATCCACCACCACCATTTGTTATAATGTAAAAGGGATTATCTATTAAGTACCTAGAATATATATATACATATATATATATATATATATATATATATATATATATATTGTGTATGTTTCGTCTCAGGTAAGTGATTTACAGAGGTCGATATTGTTGTCATCCTCGAGTACCCGATACTTCTTCGAGATTCATTTCCTATAAAACACAAATCAAGTAAACAATGAGCCGTAAGGGTAACAAAGATCCATCCGGGAAAGTAATCGAGTATTTTTACGGACAAGTTTTGACCGCATTTCGAAGAAGTAGGGTACGCCGCGATTTCCAAAAATATGCGTACCATGTGTATAAGGGAAAGTACGATCTTCAGCGATGGTCAGCACGCCCTTTACTCTTTACCAGGGTGATTTTCAACCAATAAGCGACGAGTAAAGGGGACTGAAATCAATCTGACCAATAAGCGGAGATCGCGTTTCCCGTCTCTACCTTTTGAGGAATTTAATTTTGAGAAATACTCTCCGTGTGCCTGCCAAAAGAGTCAGTTCTCTCTTTACACCTATTCCGTTGTATTTTAAGTTTGTTGCATTTAAATAGTTTAGTAAATACGAAGTTACAATTACGAGTTATCATTTTCCAAATGTTCACGCAATATTAAGTTGGCGCGTGAAGTGTGCGGTCAGTTATAACGATCTAAGACAATCGAAATCTCTGATACGTACGCGACGTTACAGTGTACGTACTGCCAGAATTCGTTATAGCAAAAATTAAGAGACGCATATATGTACAAATACATTTTAGTTCCAAGTATGTGACATTTCGTTGTTTTATGTTAATAATTTTTCTAATTAAATTAAACATTTTGGAGAAAATAGTACAAAAAATAACATTCACGTAATTTAAACCTATTGAGGACCTCAAAAAGCTGACAAGCATTATTTTTATTTACAAAGCTTATTTATGAACTCGATATTGGCTATTTTGTAAACATAACAAAACATTTTATTCATTTGATAATATTCTTATTTATATAATGGCGTCATACTATAGACAAAAATCTATGTTGATTAAAAGAAACATTTTGTTTAATACATAAATTTTAGAGAGTGTAATATACTTTTTAACATAACAAAGAGTACAGTCAAATTTAAAAAAAAAGCTATAATCGAATTGAATAAATGTGAGCAACAACATTATTGTCGATTTTATTAAACAGTTTTATCAAGATTGATTAAAACTTTCATGATTGTATCACAATGATAAAGATATTCATCGATGATATATCTGTTCGCTAAATATTTTTTATAAAATAAACAAGAATTTACTTCATTGAATGGAAGTTTGTAATTTACGAATACATTTTTTAGGAATCGTACTTCAAAATTAAACAAGAATTAATTTCATTCATTTTCTGGAAAGATATTTTGTAATATTGGAAAACAGTGTTACCTAACAGGACTTACTTTTCTTTTCAGTTGTTATAAGGAGGGAATGTTACAACTTCAATTTTAATAAGTAGAGAGGTTTAAACACAGAACGAAGTAGAAACACTTAAGTCAAATAGAATATACCGCAATACAATGTTAAATAGGCAATGCAAGAGAGAACATAATATAATATTCAACGTATATTGAACTTTACTTGTAATGTAATTTAATTAGATTAAATTTGGTGGGTAATAAGGGAAATTATATTTCAATATAATTTACCCCTAGATGCAATATACTATAATATAGCAACTCAAGAAATCTCCTCGATTGACTGTAACTTTCCTGAACTAAACTTTCCGAAAATATATGGAATATTGGTTTTTAAAACTTCATTAAAAACTCTGCATTGGAAGGGCGGTCTTGTAATTAAAAACGTTCTGCAATTAGTTACACCTCTTGTGACGTCACATGTTAGTAAACAAGAGATGATTTTCATATTGTGGTTATGAGCTTTGCGACAAACATAACGCGATTTCGAGGTTTTAGCTTCGATCAGTGGTTGGTTATTAAACTTATCGTATTGATCAAAGAAATTGGAGAGTCATTTTGGGAAATCAGATAGTAGAACCTTACCTAAAATAGATGCTGCGTAACATTCTATTTGTACATCATTTTCGTTCAAATAAAATTATTGAAAACAGCAGTGTTCACCAGATTTGAAGACAGCGATGATGTTTACTGACATGTGACGTCATCAAGCCATGTGACTCCCGTTTGAGCTAAGGTGACTCTGAGGCGGTCTTTTATTGTGTTCAAATTTCGATGTAGGTTTTATCGAAGATACAGCTACTAAAAATGTTTCAATACATATGTAGGCGGCATAATGCACAACTTTTATACATGTTTTCCTGAAACTAGGCAAATGCGCTATTGTCACTAGTTTGCAAAAAATGCCCCTTTTTAGCCGGGATCAATAAAAAAAATGTGAAAAGAAATGAATAACAAGCATAATGTAACGCGGAATTTAAACAAGGGCGCGAAATGTAAACAAGGGCGCGAAATGTGTTTACTCTTATCGGACGGCGGCTTTCCTCAAAGGAATGCCGCTACGCTTAATTGAGTCCCCCGGCAACATCTTATTAAGGAAGAATGATTTATTACCTTCTGGACGTTTCTACATAAAAAGAGAAGGTTCGAGTTATTTCAGGAACCATCGCGAATACAATTGAGGTGTATATAAGCGGGCTTGCGGTCGGAGAGGAAATTAGACGTGAAGTCGCGAAAGAGTAAACAGTGCGAAAAACGAACAAGCGAATGGTACAAATAAATTAAGAAAGTTAAGTGTGTTACTATATAAATTAATTAGTTTAGTAATAGTGTAAATAAATTAAGTAGGGTGTAGTGTATAATTAGGACAGTGTAAATAAATTAGAAATAAACGTTACAATAAGATAATTTCAGTTAGAGTAGTAAACAAATAAATCATTGACGAGTATAATTAATTGACATACGTAAAAAGTTCCGAGATGATATTAGGTTTGAGCATAATTGGTTTGTACGGAACATTAAGGTTTAATTCAGCGAGGAGCCGACTATAACTAATCAATTGTAAGTGTATTCGTAATTTTACGAAATGAAACATACTGATCAGTGCTGCGAAGATGGAACTTCAATTCCCAGGGTAGTTCCCAATTTCTGGATTTCCGTGCCTGAAGCAACGACCATGAATTTAAAATGAGAAGAGTTTTAAGAAATAACGTAGTGTGCTTTCTAAAAGCTCAATATAATCCTCTAGTAAAGCATTCCATACTACCACTACCCCCTAGTTCAGTTGAAATCGCCCCATATTTGGCGCATTTACTTCGAAGAATTGAATCATGCAAACGAAATACCGCGTGTTTTGGACTTATCAAACTATTTCCATAATCTCAAAGAGAAACTTTGTATTTGAAACGTTGCAGGTCAGATCTAAACAAATAAGCAAAGTTATATAGTTTAGTTCGCGCAGCAATTCTACCGGCCGTAACTCAGTACCCATCGGGAATTGAGCACATATATCCACACGAACTTATTTGCTCACAGGAATAAATAAGTTAATCGGCACTCTAAACGTGCTAAAATATTTAAAACCGACATAACAACGAAGCGGGAGAGAATTAGGACACCGAGTTGGAGTAATCGCTATGGAGGAGTCTGAGTTAGGGTTTTTTGAAAATATACCCAAATCAAATCGAAGACGGACACCGGACGTGGGCAATAATAAAAAATAATCCGACGTGGTCATCGCGTGATTGACCCGAATTGGCCGTTGTCATGCATATAATTAGCGATAGTGTTCCAATCCACTTTAACTTTAAAGTGAATTATTTTAGACCAAAGTGTCATGCACATAAACGAAGGTGAAATTGTCCGAGACTCCCAAAAAGTAATCGTCGAGATTTTCCGATGGGACGCTCCGATTACCGCCGATCAACTGCATACAAAAATCGGCTAATGCAACCCCCTCGAGGGTCCGACGGAGTGAAATATCAGCACGTATCGATATTCGACGGGACCGGGGGGCTCGATGTATCACCCCTCCCGCCGTGAACGTTTCCACGTCGTCTGGTATGGAGGAACATTTCCTTACAAACGGGAACACGACCACCTTCAGTCGAGACACGGTCCCGACTTCCCCTCCTCGCCCTACTCCATCTCCACCTCCCGATTTTCCTCTCCAGGCAACGTGGCCGGGCGTGGCGGGAAGAAAATCAATATAGCGCGCAGATAGCCGCTAAGGAAAGGCGGAAAATTCGCGTGAGGAGGAAAGCGAAGGAGGACGGTCCCAGCGGCGGCGGCAAAAAATTTGAAAGATGCTTATCAAGGGGATGAAACCCCTACCAGAGTTATGTTTGTGAAATGTACTTGGATGTCTCAAAGAGTAAGTGATGTTCTAGGCAGAAAAACTAAAATAGAATAACAGCACAAACGGTTCCTTTTCTGAAAGGAGCTCGATGAGTTTTAGGATATCTGTAAAGTTTCGTATCCTTTTTGATTGGTATTGTAAACTTCCAATAAGCTTGACTAAAGGGATTACAAAAAATCATTTTTCAACTGAAAATGGTTGACCACCTAAAACTTACCAACTAACCAAAGAAACATAAGGTAGACAGGTACTTTCAATTTCATAAACGCGACCATTCACTGGAATCCATTTGAGCCGCGAATATCATCCCGAATAAGACATCACATTTGCACCCAACTTCAATTTCCAAAGCCAAATTGAAAGTGTTGAAGCTCAATCTTAGCTTTCAATCCCACTATTCAAAATGTTTTCCTGTTTTGAATGACAAAGAACTCACTGCCTATATGTTTGCGTATATATGTAATATGTGTAAAGTTTCGTATCCTTTTTGGTCGGTATTGTCAGCTTCCAATAAGCTTGACTAAAGGGATTACAAAAAATCATTTTTCAACTGAAAATCGTTGACCACCTAAAACTTACCAACTAACCAAACAAGCTTAAGATACACAGGTACTTTCAATTCCATAACGCGACCATTCACTGGAATCCATTTGTGCCGCACATATCACCGCGAATATGACATGACATTTGCACCCAACTTCCAAAGCCAAGTTTCCAAAGCCAAATTGAAAGTGTTGAAGCTCAATCTTGTTTTCAATCCCACTATTCAAAATGTTTCCCTGTTTTGAATTACAAAGAACTCACTGCCAATATTTTTGCGTATATATGTTACGCCCAAACATCGAAAACGCTCACTGAGCGGAAAAAACGAGGGCAACGCGTTGCGGACGGTGCTGAACGATCAAATACCGAAATGACTTAATTTTTCGCGTTGTGTCCGTTCTTGTTGACCACGACGCGTCGTGGGTAATGCTCAAACGGCCACGACGCGTTCTGGATGATTTAGAAAGTTCATAAACCGATTTTTCTTGTCTAGGCTTGTCAGTGTGTTTACGACTGCTTTCGAGTGAAGTTATGTCTATGTTATTGAGCGAAGTCGCTACTATTGTAGCTAAAAACGATAATACGAGAGAGGTGTTTAATGAAAAACTCTTTTGAGATTTTTGAAAAATGAAACATTTTGAAACCACTCAAAACGAACACAGCTGAAGAAGTCGCTTATAATGTATTAGACATTTTTTGCATGTTCGGTGCTCCCTTTATTCTGCAAAGCGACAACGGAAGAGAATTTTCTAATAAGATAATCGAAGAGTTAAAGAATCTGTGGCCAGGCCTTAAACTTGTGCATGGTAAGCCCCGCTACTCACAGAGCCAAGGATCGGTAGAATGATCCAATCAGGACGTCAGAAATATGTTGGTGGCATGGATGCTTTACAATGATACCAAACAATGGTCAGAGGGATTACAGTTTATCCAGAGCAAAAAAAAATCGTACCTTGCACGAAGGGATTAAAAAAAGTCCTTACGAGGCCATGTTTGGTGACAAGCAAAGAGTCGGACTGGCAGATTCCTCTCTGGAAAGGAAGAATCTTTGGAAACGGAAGAAGATTTGGAGAAAATTTTAGAAGGGATGACAATCGAAAAAGAGCAGGAAGAGGAAGAGAATATAATCAATGCGGTATCCACTGCGGCAGCATGTTCCATTTGCGAAGATTTTGGAGTTACCTAACCATGTAAAACATGCAGCTTAAAAGTACACATGAAGTGTGGGATTGAAATTAAAGAAGAAGTCGTATGCAACCTTTGCTGGCGACATGATGCAATCAGAGAGCAACGCGAAACTGCTAGAACCGGAATGGAGAAGCAAGCTGGAAAAATGCTGGCGCTATCCCATGAAAAACTACCTCCTGCTGAGATCGGTCAAAATGTCAACTAGAGAAGTGTTCTAGCTGTAGTTCTAAGCGATAATGATTCCAGCTTGTATAAGTTGGAAACCAGAGAGGGCGTGCTGGAAAGGCTATATACTCGTAACGAATTCAACTTCGCTGATTTAAATTTTATAAACGCATGGGATGTTCCAAGTTGTTCATTAAATTTGAGAATAGCTTCAGCTCTTTCGCATGGATCCAAACAAGCATTTGTCATGTGTCAATGTAAGCGTTATTGTAATACAAAAAAGTGCAACTGCAGGGCCAATGATGTGTGCAATCATAAATGCCACAATAATTGTGCCTGCAAAAACAAATAAAAATAGCTTTATCTACATGCGATTCAGTTACCTATTATTATAAATAATGTTTCATGTAGAAATAAGCCTACAATAAAGATTTTGAAATTTTCAGTTATTTCTGTAAATTTACTTAACATTTTAAAGCATGGTCGGTTTATGAGCTTTCTAATCATCCTGAACGCGTCATGGCCGTTTGAGCATTGTCAACGACGCGTTGTGGTCATCAAGAACGGACACAACGCGAAAAATTAAGCCATTTCGCTATTTGGTCATTCGGCATCGTCCGTAACGCGTTGCGGTCGTTTTTTTCGCTCAGCGAGCGTTTTCGATGTTTGGGCGTAACATATATGTAAAATGTGTAAAGTTTCGTATCTTTTTTGGTTGGTATTGTAAGCTTCCATTAAGCTTGACTAAAGGGATTACAAAAAACCATTTTTCAACTGAAAATCGTTGACCACCTAAAACTTACCAACTAACCAAAGAAACTTAAGATACACAGGTACTTTCAATTTCATAACGCGACCATTCAATGGAATCCATTTGTGCCGCAAATATCACCGAGAATATGACATCACATTTGCACCCAACTTCCAAAGCCAAGTTTCCAAAGCCAAATTGAAAGTGTTGAAGCTCAATCTTCGCTTTCAATTCCACTATTCAAAATGTTTCCCTGTTTTGAATGACAAAGAACCAATATGTTGCGTATAGTATATGTAATACGTGTAAAGTTTCGTAGCCTTTTTGGTTGGTATTGTAGGTTTCCAAAAAGCTTGACTAAAGAGATTACTAACTAAAAATCATTTTTCAACTGAAAATTGTTGATCACCTAAAACTTATTCACTAACCAAAGAAATTTAAGGTAGACAGGTACTTTCAATTTCATAACCCGAATTAATATCACCTCTAATAAGACGCCACATTTGCACCAAACTTCAATTTCCAAAGCCAAATTGTAAGTGTTGAAGCTCAACCTTTGCTTTCGATCCCACTATTCAAAATGTTTTTCTCTTTTGAATGACAAAGAACTCACTGCCAATATGTTTGCCGCCCTACTTTGTAAAATTCAAACTTTAAGAAAAATTCACGAGTTAAGCTCAAACGAAGTTTCGCCCGTTTTTGGACGTCATGAATTATTTATGCTGAAGAAAAATTCTTAAATAATAATCTGTACCTCGTTGCCGCCCAGCCATTTGCGGTACAAATCACCGAACTGGATTATTCTATTTTATTACTTTATTATTCGTGACATGTCCGGTTTTTCCCTAGAAACGCACCGCGAGGGAAAAAGGGAAAAAAGAGAAGTCCTCCGGCAGGGAGAATTGTGTCGAACCTTCTCTCTTTCGGTTATACTCCGGGGAACGGATGATATAAATTTATGAGGATTCTCTAAAGGACCTAACAAAAAATAATCATTAATTTTATACTCGGACAAACAGCGGCTTATATGAGGCTTTGTTTTGCCACAATTGGATTTAGGCAAACTCAAATGGGTTTTTACTTTTTCGTCCAATTGTTTTTCCGTTTAGTTATGATTATCGGCGGTAAACATGAACGTTTTTTGTGGGGCAATCATGCTGAAAACAACATGTCAGCGAACATTGGGTGTTTTATTTATATGTATACGGATCTGTGTGTGTATGTCCGATTGATATTTACGCAACGACAGGAGTGAATTAAAACAAATCTGATTTTAAAAACAACTGATGTATTTGACGAGGAGCTCTAGTTGTTTATGTGCACTTATTGGCGTTCAGACATCACACAAATTACCTCTATTGTTCGGTTTTGTTAAAACCCACCATCTTCTACACTAAATAAACTTATTCTGTATTGGCCCGTCGTAACCAACTATGAGACAAACTTACCGAACTTGTGGCATTAAACAACAGCTAGTCGAGTAATTAAAAAAGCGCCTCAGTCAGCGTAAAGAATTTTCTCTCCGGCGCCGACGAGTAATAATAAAACCGGGGACTTTCCCGAGCAAAAATGAAAACTCGCGCATACGAAAACTTCTCCAGACGAGGACGTTCTACTCTGCTTGATAAAGAGTTTTCGGTGTTCGCACAATTACATTTGTACGTATTCACTGGTTCCCTTACGAAGTTACACATAACTTTTTCGTCGCGTTTTCCGGGAAATTTTTTATCATCGCGCCCTTTTCTGTTGCCGTCGGTGGAATTGGCCCTAACTTTCGGAATTAAGTATAAATGGATTCCGTAAAACTTGAGTTTCGGAGACGGCTCGAAATTGTTTATTTTCGAAAAAGAGAGCCGGGGCAAATTAGGGAGCAAACAGACGGAGGAATTGCGTTAAAAACACGCCAGATACTTGTCGAAACTGTACTTGAAACTATAATCTTATCACTTATGGAACCTTATATGCGAAACAATAACTTTTCCAGAACTTTCACGTTTTCTAACTTCCTATGAACATGAATGCAACTGAATTCAAGCACAAAGTAAACTATGTAAGTATTCACCAAAAATGAGTAATTGATTACTTTTTAGTAAATAAGCATCACGTCGGAGGTTCGGGAGGTTTGAGAGAAGCAGATATGTACAAAGAAATCAACAAATAGATTAAAAAGGATATTTGAAAATATATTGGGATATACAATACAAAACAAACTTACACTACCTAGAAAATAATAAAAGTATAAAAGCAGTAAAATCTAAAGTACGTGGTAAGCCAAAACATTCAAATCAGATCAATATAAAGGACAAATATCTATATCGAAAAAAAATTATATGAAAAAAATGTATACATAGGCTCAGAGAATTAATTACCTGATCAAATTACCAATCACATTGTATGAAATTAGAAACGCAATAAAACAAATCAAAAACGGAAAGGCCTCGTTACCAAATCACAGCAGAGATGCTTAAAGTGGATGGCAGCACCCTTGATAACGCTCTAATATGCCCCTTAAGCAATAGCTTAATAAAAGAGATATCCCAAATTCTGGGAAAAATAGAAAAGTTATTATTTAAAAAGGTGACATCATAAATGTATCCATTGAGAGTTGTATACATATAAATGAAAATGCGATGTCCTTTCTTCTAAATTCAATATTTCAATAACTACATGCCTACCTAAATATAATAAAATATATCCATAATATACAATGAAATCAGCATATCTCTCCCATTTTGGTTTGACACAGAAATTGGATAAAACGAGACTGAAAGGAGCAACATATAAGAACTGTAAGAAATATGAAACCTTTCATTATTTACTCACGTTAAGAAACTTAAGAAGCCTTATCTTATAAAATTCGGACAATATATATGCTGGTTACGTACATGACATTGAATATTTCAGCAGATCCTAAATAATTTCGTGAAACTCCGAATTCCCTAAATGGGAAATCTAAACTCCCTTAGATAATGAACAATAATGAATTATCTAATGAAACACCCCACAGTAATAAATTGTAATACATTTTCCGGTTTTTTCTGGTGTTTATTTATATGTTGTTAAACCGCATAGTCCTAATGATACATATCCTTCTGAATTCCATTACAGAAACTGATATAGTCTCAACCTCTAGAAAGCTTTAAAATAAATTGAAGCGGGTATAGATAACTTTCCTAGTTTCATTCTCTAAAACTGCATCTATGTCTTTGTTTTTCCTCTTCTACAGACATTTAATTCGAAATTATCCTTTAGAACTTCTACAATTTGTCCCATTTATAAAGTCGAGGACCGCTCATCTACTGACAACGAAATGACTGTATTTAGTACTACATGCACCATAGTAAGAACTTCCATGACACCGATCAAACATGATTTCAAATTGAACCATTTCAAAGTAACAAATCTAAATCGCGATACGCAATACATAATTAACGCCCTTAACACTGCTGAACAAGTAGATGTGTGTACTGGCATCACTAAAACTATTGATCGAATCGATCACTATCCCTTACTGTTAAAATTAAGATCTATCGGACTATCAAATAGCTTGCTCCAATTAATACTCCTTAATGATACTGAGCAACATACCGCATTTAGTTGAGTTTGGTGGTGTAGACCCGTAATATCTAGATCTAGGTCTATCTCGGTCTTATCTAGGTCTATCAGGAATTCCACAGGTATCCACTTTGGAACCTTTACTTTTTTAATCTTCATCAATGATTGGTTACTTATCTATTATTGCACTCCCATATCTGCTCTTTGCTGATGATTAAAACTCTACCTTCAAATAAACTATTGATACTTAGATACCTTCTTTAGATATTACTGGCAATACATGCATAATTGATATGAAAACAATAGGCTTAACTTGAGTGTATAGAAGAAATTAGAATAAGTCATATTTTAGAAAAATTGATCCTTCACTGTATACGATTATACAGGGTGGTCGAGATATAACCTTACAAAAAAAAAATCTGGGTCATTAGGAGGATCCAACAATTCAGAGAAACCCATATTTGGTAACGGTGTAACGACCACGGTGTATCACGTTATACGATTAATAACGGAGTCATAGAAAGACCTGTGATGTCCGAGGATCTGAGAGTGCTCTTTGACAAGGAGCTTACTTTTAACAAGCACCTCTTTGAGATTACTTCAAAATGATGCAGAATCATAGACACAAAAACTCTTCTACGTCATATTATTTAAAGTATGACACAAAGGAGATAGTTGCCATAAAGAGAGAGGTCATTATAACAAATGAATATGATAATAATAAATTGAAACAAAGTTTAAGCAAACAACAGAAGGCTATAATTCACGGCTGGAAGATGCTGAAGAGATAACAGATGAACATAATATAGAACCGATTAGGACAGATGAAATAACAGAAACAATAAACAAAATTAAATTAAGAGAAGCTGAAGGAAAAGACAGCATTTGCTGAAATAGCTAAGTACAGTGGTGAAAAGGGAATAGAGGAATTATCTGCCGAAATAAATGAAACAGTCTGATTCAAGATATGCAATTTCCGTGTTAACTATCACATTTCATATTTTATCAATATATCGTAAACCTACCACATTCCTCCTGAAACCTTTTGGAAAAATTAGCCGTAAGGGAGTGCTACTCTGAATTTTCTAATTTATAAATTTATTCACATATTGCTTCATTGATATATATCATATTTATTATTATTTTATCGAAATAAGCTTTGCAAAATGAGCGCAATATTGTGAATTTCCAACTTTCTGCATTTTCTCCAAAATTTTCCTCATTTAATTCAATTTACCATTTCAACGAATCTATATAACCCCTACAACTTTTGTAACGAAATTCTTTTCATAAAATGAACCCTAAGGGGGCTCTTTTTTCCTGTGAATTTTCAATTAACCAGATACAACCACAAATTGCGTACCTCTTGAAATACTTTTGGTAAAATAAGCCATAAGGGCACTTTAGTCTTGCGGTTTTTCGAGAAACAAGCTAGGAGGGCCTGGAAACCTGGAATTATACTACCTAGACACGAGAAAGGAGGTGAGGGGAAGTGTAGAACTATCATAGGATAACACTCTATGTGTATTATTTCTGAGAAAATTTTAGGAAGAATAATACTGAAAAAAACGTGAAGTATCCTAGAAAATTCTCAAGGTGGTTTCAGAAGGGGAAAAGCATGCTTAATACATAATATAAAATACTGATTAAAAATACAATTAAAGAGAAAATATATGCAGGAAATAGTGTACAGAAAATGGGATTCGAAATATGAATGATCTAACTAGCCAAAGATATGTACAGAAGAAATATTAACACTGAAAGGACAAATAATGAAAACTTATCGAACGAGGTCTTAAACAGGGATATGTGGTGGGTGAGTCCCTTAATATCTAAACGGAAATAAATTAACTAATATACGGTATTAAACATGATACTAGTAGCTGACACAGAAACCCTGTTACAATATAACCTTAAGATACTCACCCAAGAAACATGATAGTATCTGCAGAAGATGCATAATGAAAGACACCAGAAAATTCATTACGAAATCAACGAACGAAATGGTCAAATTGGGAACCATAAAACACACTCAAAACATCGTTATTGGGAAGAAGGATGTTCCGAAATAGATTAATACCGAAATAGCCAAAAAATGTCGTCAGACCAACCTTAATGCATCCCATCAAAACATGGCCATTATCGAAGTCAGAATGATTGAATGATGATAGACACTAGAATGATCGAAATGTGTATCATTAAATTATAAGATGTTCGATTTCGTTTCTCTTGATTATTGTGGACTTTGAAGCCACCTCTTTGGTAACCTTGGAAATATAGAAAAATGTAGGGATGACGAGCATGATAAAAGTGTATAGGTACACAAAGAAAGCAAACTCAACTACACAGCCTTATACTTATAGGAAGAGAGGGATATGACTAAGAAAAGCAAAAGAAGATCCATAGTCCAAGAACTGTGGAAAATGCGACCCATGCTAACCTATTTCTTGAATTACTTTTGAAACTTTGAATTCTATAACTCCACTGGAAGCAAGTTTGCTTGTACACAACGGACGTGTAAAAAGTTAGAACAAGCCCAACTTATTATCAATTATCATCGAGTTTCCTCCATCTTTTCGCATAAATCTACCCGAATTATTTTCACATCACCACAACTTCTACAATTTCCAACCAAAAAGTAGTAATAATTCCGAACAGCCCGTGCCAATATGTTAATTCCATAACATTTAGAAGCTATAATGGCCCACTGAGAAAACCACCCCTGACTACGAATAGCATTATTCGTCGTACATGTCCAACGAGCATACTGGAACACCAGGAAAACGTATAAAAAAGCGGTATTAATTTTCCGGAGTGACGATAACTTTTTTAATTAACTTGCCGCCGTTGAATAACACCAGAACTACGTAATCAACATTATTCCAGGGTATTATTTCATGTAACCGGGGAACAAAAGCTACATGAATTACAATTAGCGAGTGAAATTAAATGTTTAAATTAATTTTTTTACCACGTGCGAGGAATATATTACGGAGATCTGGGAACTATCGCGGATTAAAAACTGGGCTGAAAAAAGTTTAAGATCAAATTAAGTTTAATACGCAGTGTTAATTAAGTCGTGTATAAATGGGGTAAACGTAAGTTTGTTCGAAAAATTTCTAACTTTTAAACTTCACTTCAAGATTACTAATTTGAAGCAATTTAAATCCAGTAAGTGTATTCAAAGAAGAGTCCAAACACAGTAATCTTGAATGTTTACAAATTTAAATCACGTAATAATATTTTCAAAGTTCCTAAGCAAATCTACAAACTCCCACTTGTTTTTCTTGCCGCATCAGTAGGTACATAAAGTTTCCCAAACTCTTTTATTCTAGCTTATTTTATTCGAATTGATTATAATATTTTCTCGTAACTGAGGCGTAATTGAGAGCAACTTTAAATCCGCTACACTCGGGAGTTTTGGATCGATAACGTGTGCTTTTCGATCTGTGGCAAACGACTTAGGTAATAATATCTCCTTGGAGTATTCTTACGTTTTCTCAATTTCTTTACGTCGCTTCCTCATATTGTACGACAGTGTCAAAACGTTCCACAGAAAATTATAGCCTTAGCTTTTATAAGACGGCTGCGATATTTTCAGGAGTTGAACATTGTTCGAAGTGAAATATTATGTTTCTTTGTTTCTCCTGGTGCCGTAGGGGTGGATCCGCCACTATGCAAATCGAGCTTATTATCCTAACGACTCTGTCTTAAAAAATTCAATAGGAATGCGTTTTACATTTACATAATGTTACCTCTCAGGCGCGGATAGTGTAATATTATTTTCGTGGCTCTTATATATGAATAATCACTACCGTATATGCGGTTTATGTCACTGCTTGAGCTCTTGTAGCAAGACAAGCGAGGAATACGTAATGTATTTTATTTCAACTTATCCATTACTGACACTATTTACATTTCTATATGGCGCAATATATTCTCTATAATATCGATAACAGTGTCTATAAAACGATTTTTATGTGTAACACGTCAGAATATAAAGAAGGGCTTAAATCAACCAAATTTATTGACAGAATACCGAACTAGTTTACGAATGAAAGTGCCTGTAAATAATGCAGAATGTCACAACGGCTTGTCATTCAAAAATCGTTTAATATTGTTTATTGAGTTGTTGTTGTTTGTCAGCTACAAAATGGGTCTTGACAATGCTTACTTTCCAAATTAATATTGCATTAAAACGATTTTTGCCCGAGTAAAAATGCCACGTTTTCCAAGGAAAGCAACGCCATTCAACGCTTTCCCGCTTCTCTCAAATCAGCAAAGAGGTCCCGTTCAAATATTCCTTTGTCAACAACATCAAAAGATTCAATCTCGACCGAATAATTATTTCACAAAAAATCATTGGTTCAAAGGGGGCCCACATCCTACATATATTTGTATCTTCGCGAGCGCGTGTATGGTTGTAAGACGTAAATACTTCACAAGACTAACCAGTAAAAGACTCGTTAATAAATTACCTGAATTAAGTACCTATTAGACGTGAAAACCGAATGGTAATTAATGAGAAATAAACCCTTGGAATTTTTTGTAGCAAGTTAAACAGTTTTATCACTTGTCTAGGGATCTCAGGGATTCGAATGGTAATTACTGAGTGTGTACAGTAATTCCCTAACTTGCTATCTGTATCCCATACAATTTTTTCTCGCCAGATATGGATTTCAATGCTGTAGTCATCATTCATCATATTCCACTTGGATGAAGAGAATAACTCACTCGTCCAAACGTAAATAAGTTTTTTTTTGAATCTGAAAAATCAATGCAATCAGTTGCGGTTGAAAAGTGTGAGAGAAAAAACTAATAAAACCCATCTCAGTCCATCTCATCTGCAACGTAGTGTAACGAGGCTTCGATCGATACTAATCTAATTTTCCTCGCGTGTAGATCCCGCAGGTAATTTCCACTTTCCGATACGGAGAAAAAAGAAAATGGAATGTTTACCTCAGCGTGTGATAATTAGAAGCAAGATAATTAGAGGAACGTTGTACAAGAACGACAGTAAATATCACCTTTCAACCAGTAATAACTCAATTCGGATCAGTGCGGTGTGGCCCCCGTCTCACGAAAATAATTTACGCCTGTCAACTCGTTAAAGATGCCCCAACGACCGGTAGGAGTCAATAACGACAATGAGACCGTTGAAATTGTCAGCCTCCCAGGGAGGATGTCGTAAAAAAGGTCGAATGCAGGCTACAATTTTAAACTTTTTCCCTATTTCCACCCTAGCCGCTGCAGCTTTCAATATTTCACCTCCGAATTTGAACGGGCTTTTGTATGCAACGGCATGTGCCGCAAATATGTCCACAAACCTCTGGTTACGTTCAAAATTACGACTCTATTTTGTCTGGCGACTAATTATAAAGCGCCCGGTAGTATGGAACCAATAACCGTTAAATTAGAAATATCGGGCCTTCGACAAATAACTGGATAACCGAATTAAACGAGCGAGAAAATTGCGACGAATAAAAAAAAGTTATTCGAGAGTGAGTCTCAGGAGGACGAGATGTATTTATTATACGCAACACGGGAAAATTAAAATTACGCGACAGGAAACTTCAATTAACGAATAGTACATTAATAACAGAGCGAAGGAAATGTGAATTTACATTTTGTGCGTGGCACAGAAAAATGCTTGTCTGCGCCTACTGTAACACATTAAGCAAGATGATATCGGTTTTCAATGTAGAATAGATTAAACCACACAGTTACTAGAATAGGAGGGATGATTATTTATATTTTTCTTGTTGCCAACATTAAAGAGGTAAAGATGGTCGAAATTAGGGATAAACAAACGTGTTGCAAATTACACAAAATGTAATTTCTTGTGGAAAATGAAATATAATCTTGTATGGTTGTGAAGAAGATAAATCAAACATTTTTTATTACTTGCAATTACTCGCTTTTCTTTAATTTAAATGCATTAATGCATTTCCTGACATAATCTTTTAATGGAATTTTGTACAGTTACTAAAGTCGGGGAGTAATACAATACTGCACCGTTACTTTTGCAAACATCCCTCCATTAAGGGTTGAAATTGAGGATACGAAGATTTGCCCTTTTGTCCAGTTCTCTTCTTCTCCAATACAATAATTGTATTTGTAATATTTGTAATTATATTTCAATAATCGCAACTTCACTATTTTATCACTGTATAAAATAACACTAAAAAAAATGTTCCAATTTTTATAACTAGCATATGAGAAATTTTAATATATAGTAATGTTAACTTTGAATGCAACAAGTAATCTGCCATAATTGCAATTATGCTATGTATAATAATGAGTTAATTAAAGTATGACTAATAGGTGGAAAATTAAAATAAAACAGGAAAATGCACTAAACAGTAAAAAATAATTACTTTGTTTTGACGATATCCTCACAAGCTTTAAATTTTTAGACTAATCAGCCAATACTATCTTTTAGCTATATACTTATATATACATGTATAAACTATAAGGCAGGCACATGCTTTCTCAAATACATGCAAATGTACACATTTGCCTAATAATAATAATAATAATAATAATAATAATAATAATAATAATAATAATATATACACAAGCACGGGTCATCTCGTAAGAATTTATCCCGGTCCGCATTTGACCTCCGCCGAGATCGGTCAGCTCGTAAGGATATGGTTCTCAGATCGGTCAACTCGTAAGAGTTGACGTGAAAAATCCCAAAAGGGTGATTATCGTATTCCTTGCGAGGCGGCAAGGAAAACCCTACGGAACCCGACCGTTATTAACAACAAGCAAGTCTATTATTAGTATTAGTATTATTAGCAAGTATTATTAATATATTCTGACAGAGTGACACTACATTGAACGCTAAGGTTGTATCCACTTTCTGCAATTCTTAAATACCAAATCTCCATTGTAGGATTTTCACTAGGCGTGCAAGAGCTCCTTGCTTTTTTAGTATGTTGGCATCAGTGATGTCAACTTTAGGGAATTTCAAGCTAATTTAGGGATATAGGGAACACTCTTTTTGCATTCTGGGGAATTCTAGATACTCGAAGTTTACTCTATTGATGGTTGCCATAAATCCTAGGGCTCAGTGATAGTGATAGCGATTAAAAATTGATGAATACCTGGTAGAAGTTGGTAAATATAACTTTGCCAATAAAAATGTCCCTCATGTATATATTTTGTTATGTGTAACTTAATAATGTTTCAATAATTTTAGAATACATTGTTTTGTTATTACATTTGCTTCGTGAATATTTTAGCGAACGGTACAAAAGATCTATATATCACTCCTGTAACGTCGCGTACGTATCAGAGATTTCGATTGTCTTTCGATCGTTATAACTGACCGCACACTTCACGCGCCAACTTAATATTGCGTGAACAGTTGGGAGATGATAACACGTAATTGTAACTTCGGATTTACTAAACTATTTAAATGGAACAAACTTAAAATACAACGGAATAGGTGAAGATAGATAATGATTCTCTCGCAGTCAGACGAAGAGTCTTTCTTAAAATTAAATTCTTCAAAAATTAGTGAAGGGAAACGCGATCTCCGCTTATTGGCCGGTTTTATTGCAGTCCCATTTACTCGTCACCCATTAGTTGAAATCACCCCGGTAAAGTGTAAAGAGCGTGCTGACCATCGCTGAAGATCTTACTTTCCCTTATACACATGGTACGCATATTTTTAGGAATCAGTACCTTACTTCTTCGAAATACGGTTAAACTTAGTCTGTAAAAATACTCGGTGACTTTACCGGAAGGGTCGTTGTTACCCTTACGCTTCATTGTTCACTTGATTTGTGTTTTATAGGAAATAAATCTCGAAGAAATATTGGGTACTCGAGGGTGACAGCAGCATCGACCCCTTGTAAATCATCCTCGATGCAACAATAAATTAAACATGTTCCTTATCTTAGACGAAACAACTCCCAAAATAAGTATGTGTACATGGACAATTCTAAAAGTATTAACGTGCAAGGCTTTAATCTAGCGGCGTGCGGTCCATAGAAGCAAGACAATCACTGCTTCTCTTGCTTCCATGGACCGCATGCCGCTAATCATCCAATAATAGACGATTTTCTATCTTTAGGGGAAAACAAACATCTCAGCAGTTACTAGTATACCTCTTTACGTTGAACGAGCTCAGACTACCTACTAGTTTCTTACCACGAAGGGCAATTAGCGGCGTGCAGTCCATGGAAGCAAGTGAAGCAGTGATTCCCTTGCTTCCATGGACCGCACGCCGCTATTTTAATCGTTTTAAGCAAAGGTGTTTTGAATACTTCGAAATTTACAATTGCCTATCGAGAAGTAATAGTAAACCCTTTGTGTACTTTAAATTCCCCGTTAACGGTTTAATGGCTCTTCATATAAATCCAGAAAACGACAAAATAAATCTCTTTAATGGTACTAGTCCAATGACTAAAGTTTATATCGAAGAATTAAATTACGACCTAAATTTCATTCATATATCATCGGAGACCCGCAGAACGTTCCTTGTAATATAACTTTAATACCATCGAGGCAGTCTCGCAAAAACTTTGTATCTTTCCAGATTTCGAGGTTAAAAGCATTTACCCTCCCTATTTAAAAAATACCCGTAAAACGGAAAAGTTTGGATTTATTTGGTGGCTCGAAGTGCGCCTTCGTCCTAAAAGGTCGCATACATCTGCACGTCTGCATCTGATAAACCCTAAAGAGAAAAAAGTTTAATCTCGCGTGTTTCGGACGACGTGAAATAAACGCTGTACCAAGACCGATTTCGCCGAGATGATAAAGCCGCCGAATAACCCGGCACCACCCATATAGTTAGTTCTCTTTTTCCCCCCTTAATGACTACTTGTTATTTGGTCGGCTTGCGTGTTTCCTCTAAACATAATAATATAAACTCGGAGCAAATTCCGTCTTTAACGAAGATGGATCGGCTCGCACAGCTAATCCGAAATAATAAATCAAAGTGTAATTAAATCGCTTTCAGACAGATTAGTTTCGGGGCGAAACAACTGGAGCAGAAGAGATGCGTTTCCACAATAATCACCCAATTACGGTGGATAATCATAAGAGCGCAATTAACGCCTCGACAATTGGAGAGTACGTTAAAACCTTTTTGGTCTAGTACACGTGAAAAATGGTATATCCAGGGAAGCAGTCAAACAATAGGATAACTCAATTACACAATTCAAAACTCACATTTGTTCAGTATACAAATTCTCAATTCAACGAGACAAATTCAAGAGTCACATTTCTGTGACATGCGAACCGTTCATGTACGTAAAACTGATTAGGGCATTCGGGCACAATTACGTGTTATCAGTGAATTCATTGCAAATTGCATATTTCATAAAACGTGGTGTATTTATTGTCTCAGTCGATTTTAAAGGATTTGGTGAATTTTGTTAGTAAAAAGCTAATAATTAAAAGTGGATATTTAGTATACACACTTCCACCATTCTCTGCAAGTCTGCATATATAAGCTCAAGTCTAATTAGTCTAATTACCAATTTGTTAGCCGTATCCAGAAAACTAAGAAAAATATTTTCTAACAAACAATGTAAATGCATTATTATTACTCGAAATTACAGAAAGTTATTTACGAGTTTATATGGAGAGTATGAGTTGTCGTTTAAAACCACTAACAACAAATACAATTGTTATTAAATAATGACTGCTACTTTTCTCATACTATTACACACATTTTAACAGCTGAAGAGAAATCTTTTCAGAAGTGCTAAGAATTCTGTAATTCTTATTACTACAACTAAATTAGGATAAAATATATGTTCTTCCACTTACGAACTACATAATTATTTTCATTAATCGTATTGTATACTCTTCTGCGAAATCGATTTTAATGGTTTTGCCGGCTTATCGGATTATTATTATGAAGGAATGGTGCAGTTCCTAAACGCCCTAAACAAAGAAACCCAAAAGAAGAAGTGTCATTATTAAAACCCTTCATAATAACTAGATCAATTTGTCATTTTGATTAACAACGATGTATTCAAATAAATCGGCCTGCTGAGCGCTTTTAAACTATATATGTACCTTGTTAAGGTTAAGAATTAATTTTTTATGAGATAAATAAGACTCTGTGTTATCTTTAAGTTGTATCTAAAATGTATTCCTGATTAATTTCATTGATTAAATCTGAAAAATGTATGATAGACAACCAGTGAAACCGGCTTTTGTGGCTCTTTCGATATGGTAAACATATAAATTATAACAAATTCGTGAATATTTTTGTTATAAAATAGTTTGTATTCATAAAAAAAGCTAAATATTGCTTTAAAAGTGTGTAAAATTCTATGATAAAATTAATGCAGATTTGCAATTTAATAATATATTAATAATAATAATAATTAAATAATTAATATTAAATTAATAATAATTAAATTAAAATTAGAAATTTCATGTACAATTGACTTTAGTCAAGAGCGGAAGATGTTGACTTTGATTTTGTTTATAATGGAAACATTGAGCGATAGCAGAGCCATGTTATTACTGAACGATTTTCAACTGATTGTGCCGAAAACACTATGCAAATATTATGTCATTGAATCGTATTAATAAGTTTGATACCTATTCATCGATAATTCCTGAAACACTAGGTGGTCTTGTTTATCTTAATAAAAACTGAACCAGGCAGAACGTTTGACTGCTTCCCCTTTAGTAATTTCCGAAACTTCAAAACACTCACCTCCTTTCTCAGCGTTGGTGATGGTGACCCAAAAGTCGATCGTCTTCTCTGGGCCGAGCTCCTCGTAATCCCACTTCTTCTTCACCCTGACTGCCCCGTTCGGATCGACGGTCACCCAAGGATTCTCGTCCCTGATCTTGAAAGTTTCGCGTTCTGTCTCCTTCTCCAACTGGAAAACCACTTTTCCGTCCGTCTCCCCGTCGGTTTCCGTGAATTCGATACGCTTAGTGGGCCTGACGGCGCGCGTGACCCTCCTCTTGGTCCGGTGGTGGAGCTCGACCTGCTCCAGCTGCTGCAGGTCCAAGTCCAGATCGACCTTAGAGGACTCGACGGGTTTGAAGTGGAAGATCACTTGCGCGGGGCGCGGCGAGGTCCTGCTCGGCAAGCGGAGATCGTGGGCCTCGACTACTAATTCGAGTTCGATTTCTTCTATCGGTTCCTGGGTGAGCAGGAGGTCGCCGGTCTGCGGGACCATCACGAGGAAGTTCGTAGGCGTGGCGAGTTTGTAGGCCACCTTGTCACCATCCGCGTCGGTAGCTTCCACTCTGCCTACGGAGGAGAACCGTTTCCAGGCCATGGTGACGTTGTCACCTTCGATGGTGTCGTCGCCGACGACGAACCTGTAGATCTTCTGGGTGAAGACCGGGCTGTTGTCGTTCTCGTCCACCACCTCGACGACGAGGTTCGTGATCGCGCGGTTTACGCCGCTGGGGTCCACCGCCTGGACGGTGAGGACATATCTGCTGATATCCTCGCGGTCCAACACTTGAGTAGTGATGAGGTACACTCCACCCCGCGGATCGGCGACGGTGACGTTGGGTAAGGCGTCGCCGGTGATGCTGTCCTGCAACTCGAAGGCCTGGGCGACGTTCCCGGCAATGATCGTGTAGGTGACCGGTACCGTCGTGAGGTCGCTCGATGCCTGCAGCAGGGGTATCCCTGCGACCCTGCTGCCGGAGGGCTTGTTCTCGGCGACGCGCCCCACCGGCGCCTCGTCGCCGGCGTCCGTCTTAAAGCTCAGCATGTTCCTCCTGTCGAGCACGTACAGCTTGAGCATGTGGGTCGTGCTCTTGTTGCCCTGGTTCTCGAGGACGACCAGGTCGACGGGATGGTTGACCAGCGGACTGACGTCCGAGACGGTCATGATCGAGCCGTCCTGGAGCATCGTGAAGAACTGCGAGAAGTTCGAGTCGAGGAGTTTGAGGTTCGCGGCGGCCGCGGCGTCGAACTTCTTGACGCTGTAGCCGGGGTGGGCGTCGTGCGGGATCACGGAGATGGTGTCGGCGGGCGTGCTGGAGGCGGCGAGGGTCAGGGCGGCGACCAGCGCCAGGAATACGAGTTCCATTTCACTGCGGCGCGTAGCTGTTCACCACATCAGACTCGTTCCCGCCTAGAAATACAAAAATAGTTACCCCTAAATACATTACAAGATCACATAATACGTTTTCAAGGTTACGCAGTGTGCCCATATCTCATTTATAAGAATAGTTTTGTATATTCTTGATATAGAATATTATATATACATACACATGGGCAAAATTAACGCACAACACAATTAAATTTGTATAATTACAATACCGAAATTATTATTGCAATAACATTTTCATAAAAGCTTAAGCGATGAAATCAGCAAATTATGGCGTTATTTCTAATCATATTTTATTAAAGAACTTTTTTCTTGAAAACATCGCAAACATACAAACAAAAAAACAAACGAAAACAATAGAATTTTTAGACTTAAAGCTGTTCTAATATCGTGTTTGTCATCCTTCACTCCTAATTACTGCTTCCATGCGTCTTGGGATACTGTAGATCAAATTTTGAACGACTTCTTGAGGAATATTTTCCCATTCCTGAATTGCTGTATCTATCAGTTGATTGCGGTTGGCAGGTGGAGGTGTAAGACTTCGAATCCTTATTTTAATATCGTCCCATAGATGATCTATTGGGTTCATGTAGGGACTCTTGGCTGGCCATTCCATGAACGGAATAGCTATAGAGCTATAGCATTAAAGTAGCGAATAACCTGCCCAGCCACATGAGGACGAGCATTGTCCTGCATAGACAAGGAATTCAGTCCCTCAAAAGGAGTAAATGGCAATACATGGTCAACAACAATGTGTTTCAGTTATTAATCCGCATTCATTGACCTACCATGTATAAGGACCAATTCTGTGCGGCCATCAAAATAGATGCCTCCGCAAAACATTACAGAGCCACCACCAAACGGAACTCTTGGAGAGACATTGCAACTTGTGAATCTCTCTCCTGACCTTCTCCAGACACGCTCACGTCCATTAGGAGATTTAAGGCTAATTCTCGTTTCATCTGAGGATAAAACCCTCTTCCGATCATTATGAGTCCAATCTTGATGTTGTCTCGCAAAACGTAATCTTTGAATATTGTCAGGCGTTTCTTGGCCGGTTTTCTGCTGTCCAATCCAGCTTCATTTAAGCGCTTTCTAATCGTTCGGGAAGATACAAGACGATTGCGAGCAGCTACGAGCTAATTTTGTAAGATAGCACTAGTCGCTCTACATGTTTCTTAGAGTGAATTGTCTAAGAAGACGCTCATCTATTGGATAGAACAACGTTTTCGCCCTTGTCCTCGCCTTCGTAAATGAGAACCTGTCTCGTTATATCGTCTAACCATGCGACTTATGCTGGAATGGTTTCTTCTTATCACATTAGTAACATGACGCATCGAATATCCCTCATCCAGCAAAGTTGATACTCGCACTTATACTATCAATAACAAAAAACTTGGTGGCTCAACACAATTAGTCTTAATAAGTAAAAATTTCTGTTCAGATCTTAAATCAATCTTCATCAAAAATACTTTTCTTTGCAATTATACTTTTAAATCAAAACCCTTGTTGATAACATTTACTTGAACAGTCAAAGTATATCCAGAGCCTACTTTTAAGATAGCTAAACAACTGAAAATCATCATTATTTTGGAATAACACAAAATATATGTGATGGTGTGTTAATTTTGTCCATGAGTTTATAATATGCATATCGAGAACAGCAGAATAGGGGAGAATGTTATCATGGGAGAATTTAATTTCGAAAGAATAAATAGCTTCAAATACCTCGAAACGATAATAGCTCACGGCAAGACATCACCGAAGAGACAAAATCACAACTACAAAGTGGCAATAGTGGCATGGATGCCTTAAACAAATTATTCACTTCCAAAAATGTATGCAGATCATCCAAAATTACAATGCATAAAACTATTATACGTCCAATAATAACCATTGAATCGGAATCCTGGACTCTCACTAAAGCTAATGAAGCGAAACTCAAATGTTTTGGCAGAAAGGTTCCCAGGAAAATCTATGGGCCTGTGCGTGCTCATACAACAGTGAGGTGCAGAAGAAGAACCAATAAGGAGATATAAGAACTGCACAAGGATATTAGAGACATAATCCAGGAGATTAAAGCTGTCAGGCTGAGATGGGCAGGGCCTTGTTAGCCCGACACTACAATGGTCAAAATGGCTTGGGTAACGAACTAAACGAGAAAAAGAACTATAGGCCGACCTCGCATGAGGTGTAGAGAAATATAAAATCAGATCTGGAAACCATGGGCACAAGATTCGATTCAGCAGTTATGTCAGATCGGAAAGAGTGAAGGAGAATTGTTCAGTCAGCCAAAATCCAACCAGGGTTGTAGAGCTACAGAATTAGGTAAGCAAGTAATAATTCAGATGAGGTACTACTAGAACGTTGAGTTAATGGATTTCGCAGATGATTTGGCCATATTACTCGAAAAAAATCTTCCCTTGAAGATAAAACTGACTGTAAATGATACTCTAGACTCTAGAGAAAATGTCGCAATAGATGCAAAATCATAATTTAATATTGGCTTCTGAAAAAAAACAAGCAATTATTTTAGAAGGAGGTATAAAAAGAAGTTATATTAAATTTGAAATTCTAATTAAGAAAATTATTCCAATAAAACTATTGAACACCTAGGTGTACACTTTGATGATAAATTAATTGGGTATCATTTAAACGTGACCGCGAGGAAAGCGGAGGAGAAATTAAGCATGTTAACTAGATTTATGTCCAATATAGAAAGTCCTCTAACTGAGAAACGTTAAATTTATAATGGAGTTATAACTTCCATCGTTTTGCAATTTATGTGGCTCCTGTGTAGATAAATGCACTAAAAGTTGTTAAATATAAAAATTATGTTTCCAGTTATTCACCGCAGCATTAACTATTTGTTTTTAAGCCTGGTAATTTATCTTGGAACGATATATATTTACCATGTAATACATAGCATAGTACCAGGCATCATAGCATAATATGTAGTAACATAACAGCATAGCAAGCACCGGAAGTAAGTCATCACAAAAGTGTCACTACATCTTTGGGTTTCCCATGTTTGCTGAACCAAAAACAAAATGTGATTTATTAATTATTGGAGTCTTCAGCGATACTCCCTAATAGATAGATATCTTTAAAATCTTTTTCTTTCTTATAAATGAGGCGCTCGTGTAATCAATCGGGTAAATTTTCGAAATTGAGTTATTAGAATTTCTAGACGTTTTGTCTAGAGAAAATATGTGTGTTGGTTGTGGTACGTTTCTCTAGGAAATTACAAATCACAAACGTTTTAGACTTTGAATTTAGAATTTGCACTATAGCAGGGCGTCCCAATAAGCTTTTTTATAAAAAACAGCCGGTATGAAGGGAAAACTTGTTATTTCTCGGTTTATAGAAAATTTCTTACAATTTGCTACAAGAATTATTTTAAACTTTTATTAATTATTCCACTTTCGAATGTACATAATTAAATTTAATAACACTTTTGGCTGTTTTCTATAAAGGGCACTTACCACTTTTTGAGAAATTTTCTCAAAATCCACTCTATTTTCTTCCAAACATTGAAGGTTTATTCTACTATCGAATAAGTATAATGAGTTTTATTAACATTTTTGACTACATTGTTTATAAAAATACTAGTCGTTTTTTCGATTAAGTATTTGAAAATCTCTCGAAATTCGCGTCAAAAATCGTTGTTAAGATTTGAATATTCAGTTTTCTACTTCGCCATCCCTTCCAAGAATTTTTTTTAAATTGGATATTAATTCTTCAATCCAATAGTTATATTAAAATATCAGAAAGTAGTCCGGTGGACACATCGGCATCATGTATTTACAAAGAGGTCATTATTTCAATTACGATGTGAAGCCCAAACAACTAAGGCGTACTCGTAGTGAGAGCATACGAATACATTGATAAAAGGGTAGTGTGGAATCATTCATATTAAAATGCTAACAAATAAATTACCTCCAACATTTTGGATTTCATGTTATATGCCATGCCCTTGTAGTGCACACTATACGAGACCATATAAACCACCAAAACTGGGTTGCTCTCATATCTCAAATTTTTCTTACCCTTGTATCAAATTAGATTATCTACGTTTTATTCACATTAATATTTATATTTTCACCAAATTATATGTTTTATATATGAGATATGAATCACTTTATCATATCTTCTCATTCCTTTGGTTTACATATAGTACATATTAAATATTACAGATGAACTCCGTTCAGAACATATTCCATTAATTTTTTTACAGAATCATCAAAATTTAACTGATGCGCTTGTAAACAATCATTCAATATTTCTGAGATTGTGAAGTTAAGGAATAAATAAAAGATTTCAGTTCCCTCTGTTTCGCAGATAAGGCTACTAAAAATCGAAAATTGACTCCTACGACTTTTGAAAATCAAAATTAGAACAGTTACTTATCGACACAACACAGAACATATTTGGTGATTCGGCAGTTTTTCCCAGGAACAGATACCACTAGTACTTTAAATATCCAAAAATTGATACAGGATATTTGACTATCCCCTTGAGATTAAAATCATGACAAACACCTTGTAGTTAACACTTTTTGAAAACGTGAAGAAGGTACACACAAGAATTCAAGTCAAAAGTTTGAAGTGTGATCAGCCACTCGATCAGATTCAACGATTTATATGTATAAACTGTCTGAGAGTAACAATTCCGTGGTTTACAACAAAAATACCCACCACATTAAATAATCCAAACTTATCTATCATTATGTAGGCACTTATTTCATACATCTCAAACTTCCTTTTGTACAGAGGAAAATAATGCATTATTAAAATGTCGCTCTTTCTCTACATAATAGAACAATAAAGCTGGGAAATTATGCCATAATTTATTTAAAGATCAGTCTTCTTCCTCTTAAGTTTTATAAATAAGTGTGCATTTAAATTCCTAACGGAGAGTTTCTTCTCGAAATACCTAGCCAGTCGTGTGATTTATTTTAAATTGGAGTCGTCAAATTGTGACCCCACCGCTAAAATGTTCTCAAGTAATAAATCGTGTTCCTGTTTACCGAGCTCGTTACCCAAGTAGCTTAACATAAACTAATGTCCCTCGAATAAAAGATATTTCAAATTAATTTACGATTAAGTCAGCATTTATTATTTATTTCGACTAATTATCGACTATTTAGCATAGTACAACCGTTTATTTTGTCTGTTATCGTGGATTTCCCATAAACCATCTTAGCGCTTCAGATAAAACATTAAAGGGAACAAGCTCGAATGGCAGGTGATTAGAATAAAATACACATCCTTCTGTCAACGGTCGCTACACTATTTACCTCTTATTTAAAATGTCTCCAATATATTTAGTTCCTTGCATAATAATATATGCTGTTCCATCTTTACAATTGCCGCAGAGCAGAATAGAGACAGCTCATAAATATTCATGACGCTCTGGGTCAAAATGCGATAAATTAAATCGGTAAAGTACCTGGAGGAATGTGAGTAATAGTATTATTATTTACCACTTAAGGAGGTGTTAAAACGTTAAAATATCAACCAATCCTATTTCACGGTCGAAGAACAAGTCCACCGACTTTATCTCCAATTATCAACAGCAATCATCCAATAACAATTTACATAATTATTTATAAATTGGTAGGAATAAATATCCGACCAATAAAACAGCGCGCGAGCGAAAGATAAGAGTGGGAAATCTTATTTGATCGCGTACTTATCGCTCAGGTGAGTGCCATGATATATTTTATGTAAATGAATCCGATAATGCTCTACCGACCCATTCGACTCTATTATGAATACTTTTGTTACCTAAAGTGTTTTATGGTGTTACAAGTTCCAGTGGCTTTGTCGGCCGATGATTTATGACCTAACTTTACCTTACGACTGATTTACGATATCACAGCGAGAAGGGATAATTAGTTGATGAATTGATATTAAAAAATAATTAATTGGTAATACGAAGAGGTACCTCCTTATCGTTCGGCGGTGAGAAAATGCTTTCTCGGCGCACATGTAACCCTAACTCCAATTATCTTCGTTAGCTCGGAGGGGCATTGGAATTGTTAAAAGTGTCTTTTATTACTTTACACATGTTGTGCACACGTGAGCTTATTTTAAAAAGTTTCGCCCATCGTTTGTGGTTTGTACAGAAGCTCAGACATAAATATTAAATGTAGAAATACGACAAGGCTTCCAAATGGAAAATGGGTCGGTTTTTAAAATGCTAAACTTAACAAGGATACAAAATCCAGAAGTACACTATTTACACTAGACAATCATTATCAGAAAGGTGGGTTGGTTTTTAAAATTGTTACCGCAATTAAAACATGAAAATTTTTTTACTTTGCCAACAGATACTAATAATAATTCATTGTCACACAAGACCAATCTAATCTGTTAAAGCCGTCTTATTTATGCTAAGTGCATCCATGATCGTAGATTTCGATTACTTCGTCTTTATATAATTAGATTGATAAGTTGGAATAGCTCATGACAACACAATATTCTGAAAAATGGAATTTCAACTTTAATTATGAATCAGTTAAAATGATAACAAATGCACAAAGAAGCGGACGTACTGTATTAAGCACGATGAAATAAGCACTAGATTTGATAAGCAACTTTCTAAAAAAACAAATTGTTAGCTGATAATGATTCAATTGAATTTTTCACGTAAAGTATAATGAATGTATTGACCAAAACACTATTAAGTACTAGCCATTAGGTATGGATATTCCGTTAAAAAATTTGATCTGAACTTGAAGAAACTATAATTTTTTTTAACGATGACACCTGCGTTTTTCACGTAACTAAAGGAAATTTTGGATTCTTTGATTTAAATAATATTACGAAAATATATGATCTATCAAAATTATCCCAATGAAGCATCAAATTATAAAGATTAAATAAATATCTAATTTGAACTTTGATTCTCAAGCACATAAAGTCATAACAAATGTACAGAGAAACCGAAAATGTTGTAAAAATAATAAATTTGATATGTTGCTTACGATCTAAAAAACGTTTTGTTTCTGATAAAAATTTTATTCAGTTTTCATGTAAAAGAAATACCTACTTCATCAGTTTACTGATAGACGTTATATCACGTGAATTCATGGTGAATCTAATTATGAGTTTCCGTAAAAACACTCAGTTTTAACTTTGAATCTCAACTGAATAGAGTAATAACAAATGCACAAAAAAAATTGATGAGTGATATTTCTTTAAGGAAAATGACAATAAAAATGGGAAATTTCATAAACAAATTTACACTCTCATGAAGCGTTAATTGAAGATTTCAGATAAAAGAAACAATCGATATAATTAATATTATCTAAATACATTACCTGAAATCATCATTATATCAAATGCATGAGGAAACTCAAGAGAGAGTTTTCTTTCAAAGAAATGAAAATAAAAATAATAAGTAATAAGCTAATAAGTATATTTTTGATAAGAAACTTCTAAAGCTTCAGCTTTCTTAGCCTTTTTATAGCGTTAATTGTATTTTTTTAGAAGAAGAAACTTTTGATTTATAAATAATTAATATAATAATATAAAAAATATAATGATTTATAAATAATATATTACGTACCTATATATTACATTAATTATGTAGATACATGATCCATGAAAATCTTCTGAATGAAACTTCAAACGAAAAATCATAATCATATATCATGAATCATATAGCATGGTAACAAATGCATAAAGAAACCGAAAAGGGTATCTTTCTTTAAGCAAGATGAAGTTAAAAATATTAAGTTTGATATTTTTTCCTTTCTAATGAAAATTTAGTCAAATTAAATATTTACATGATACATTTATAGATACATTTACTAATACAAGTAAGATTAGTTAAATATATTAATCACGCTTGACGAATTAATTACGAATGAAATTTTAATTAAAATTATGAATAATCCATACAAAAATGTTATTTCAATGTTGATTCTTAACGAAGTAAGTATGAAGTAACCATTAAACCATTAAATTATTCATATACCATTAATAAACCATTAAATATTTATTAAGCAAGTATGTAAATATTAAATGCATAGGGAACCGAACGGGGTTGTTTTGTAAAAAAACAACAAGAGAGATGAAATTAAAAGCAGAAAATTTGATAAGCTACTTTAATATCTTTTTTCGTTTCCAATAAAGATTTAACTGAGTTTGTGATGTAGAAGAAGGATTGATGTACTGATAGAAATAATATCACATAAATACACGACCCACGACAGCACTCCAAATGAAATAAATATTACACAAAAAGGCTGATTTGTCCTTTGATTCTTAAACGAATAAATGATAATCAATGCACAGGGGAAAAAAAGATAGTTGTTTCTATAAACAGAAATAATAGGTAACTCATAGTAATAAACAATTTTGTGAATCTTTAACTTTCTAAGGTCTTAGGTATATGGCATTACTTGGATTCATAAGATACACGATTAATATAATATATATGAGATTTATAAGAGAACATAATCCATGATTCAATATTTCGAATCAAACATGGAAAGAATTTAATTGTAACTTTGACTATAAACCTCCCTTTGACTCGGAATAAAATGCTAACAAATTCACAGATCCTCCGAAGCAAAAAAAGTTGACTTTCCGGTTGATCGTTAATGGAATAAAGTGATAATCAATGCACAAAGAACATAAAAAGAGTAGTTTTCTATAACTGATATGAAACCTTTCCCTTTTATGCTTGTTATGTTTTTGTTTGTTTGTTTCTAAAGATTAACTTGACTTTACATGTAAAATAAATACCTAATAAATAAATAAAATAAATAAAAAAATTATATACCCGTAACAAAACTTCAGACGAAATTAGAAATATTTCGAAATACACCTGATTTTAATATCAATTACAAACAATGTAAAATGAAAATATATAAACAAAGCAATTGAAGACAGTAGTTTCTTTCAAGAAAGATGAAGTTACAAGCATTAAATTTGATAGTCATCTTCCTAAAAAAAATTTGGTTTCTTATGAAGCACCTATTGAAGTTTTCATGTAAAAGAAATGATTGGTTTATTGATATAAATAATCCTCGGTACTTACATAAATACCCTTGACAATATTCTAAATGAAATCATGAATACCCCATATAAATGTGATTTCAATTTTGATTCTTGACCGAATGATATAATCGGTGGCGGTCAACTCGTAAGGAATTTTAATGCCCCACCCTAAGATCGGTCATCTCGTAAGCGAACCGGTAGGTAAATTTTTAAAGGGTAGTTTTGGATGAGTCAACTCGTAAGAGGATTCTCAGAAATAATCGAGGGCAGGGTTTTCCTTGCCCTCTCGCAAGGAATACGATAACCGCCCTTTTGGGATTTTTCAGGTCAACTCTTACGAGTTGACCGATCTGAGAACCATATTCTTACGAGTTGACCGATCTCGGCGAAGGTTAAATGCGGACCGGGATAAATTCTTACGAGATGACCCGTGCCCGAAATAATATCAAATGCATTAGGGAAACCGAATCGGGTACTTTTCTTCGAGAGAGATGAAATTAGAAACAGTGGTTTTGTAATTTTTTTTTTTTTTAGTAATGAAGAGTTCATTGGAATATTCAGACAATATTAATTTTAATTTAATGATCTGAAAGCTATCGTAAGAGCTTAATTGTTTTAAACAAGAGCTTAATTGTTTTAAACTAAATACTTAGTTTCTATATATGTAATCAATTCAATTAATATCCCTTTAATTTAAACCTATAATTTTCAACAACAAAACACGTATTGTTTCTCTAGGTACGTTTTTTTGTAAAGTAACGTAACATGGCTCTAGCAAACTGATACTCTGAACAGAAAAATTTTTGATGTTACTGAATATTGAAATTGTTAAAGATTACTAAGCGCAGTGGGAAAATAGAAATAAGTAGGTAGTAAGGAGACAACAGTTCACGGTTTAATTAGAAACAAACTTATAGTGCGATGTGTCATTTTAAAATTTTTATTCATTTTATATATGCTCTAATTATCGTGCTTTGTTACATTTGAAAAATGATGTAAGAATACTAGTTTTTAATGTTTGTTTCAAATGCGCCCAAACGTTTCTAAGGATATTAATATTGTTAATTTAGGTGTTATTAAAATCAAAATAACCTCAAAAAAGTTTAATTAATCTACGTTATGGAAAATAAAGATAATCATATAAAATACGGAGGTGTTAACTTAATACCATTTTCGAATTTTTATTGACTCATCATTTTTCATTAAAGGCAATGATTGACGAATCAGTCTTTTCGCCTTTCAGTTCAGTTTAAATTAAAACCATCCTACAACAGCCTATTTTTCTGGACTATGTCCAAAGAAACTTCGAAAAAAATTACAATGTATTTCGCAGGTCTAATTAGCGGAAACTGTCATTGTCTGGGCGGTAATTTATTGAGGTAGGCCGATACGAGATCAATAACTGAGCCACGTAGTGATTCCTGCAACTTAATATCGGACCCATGGGAGCCTAACGCGTTCTGAACTGTTTAATTCGTCGTGTTCATTCATTCAGAAGAGGCTGTATGCGTATGCCCGTTCGTTACAAAGCGAAAAGTTAACTTGTTTCCTAAATTTCAGTTCAGCTCAGTGAACACAATGGGAATGGCAAAAGTGATTTTGTCGAAAGTGCAGCGGTACTTCCGACAGAAACATTTTTTTCACAATTATATACAAAAGGAAAAGGAAGGTGATTATTTCGTTCCCCTCGGTTTTTCTATGCATTCAACTGAACCTAACGTGTATATACGGTTTGAAAGGAATGTTTAGATCAATCTCGACCTGTACGTTTTTATTTATTTGATTGTGGTATCCAACACAATTGGAGAATACGTTTAGGCACTTAATTATCGGTCGTAAATTATCACGGTTCATTACATACGTAATTAGTTTTAACTTCTATCTGCGTCAAGATCGGAAATAAACCGACTTCGTTGAGGTAACGGACAATAACGTAATATTTCATGAGTAAGGTGAACGTAAATCAATGGAACGTTATTATTAAAGCTTATTTTTCATTCGCACGTTCGATATCTATTTTTGGTTTAAAGTGTATGTCGCTGATGGTCTTTCTTGCGAATATTGAAAACAATTTTAAAAATAGAGTTTAAGTATTGAAATTCCTGAACTTCACAGATTGTTAAAAGCACACGTTTTTAGCATCAGTGTGGCTGTATATACAATATAAATATTATGACTATATTACTATTATGGCGACGACAATATGATGTGTAAAGGGTTAAGCTGCTATTAATTAAGTTAGTGTAGAATATTTCTGGAACACCATAGTAGAATCTCATTAATAAATGTTAATCCTCCGTTAACCTCAATCCGAAACAATACCAAAGTATTAAGAATAAAGATCAACCAACACACTATTATTGCTGAGTTGGGAAGAGAATAATTCTATTGGAATGAGTCATGTATTTGCTACAAAATAAATGGATATTATAATCTATTCTGAAAGCACAAGTAACGATTCGAAAATGATTATAAATTGTTTTATAGCTTTGTAATCGTAAATGTCCTGGAGGGTATTTTTCGTAAGCTATTAGTATAAAAGTATGTACTTTTTATGTAAATTTTCTAGACAAATTAGTGTTTCCACACAAAAAAAACATTCATTAATTTGAAGATTGGTTAATGAATTTACTGGAGATAAATAAAAAATAAATTAATGTAGGCAAGATTGTAAGTTGTAAGCAATTTAAACACTTCATTGTTTGCATATTAAGTAACGTACGTCTTAGGAAGTTATGAGCGCTGCAGAACATTTTCCAGCTACTAGTCTTATTAAAATATTTAAGGGTACAATTAGTCGTTAGGGAAATTATTCTGGGATAATATTAAGAACGAAGGTTTTGGTGAAAGTGACACTACTTATTAGAAATTTAAAAAATTGACGTTTAGATCCGATAAAAACGCATAAAACGCCTTTTACAAATTCTTCAAAATTGCTTGTAATTAAGATTTTTGATTATTTACTTAACCTTTTTGAGCACTATTGGGAATGTGGGAATAGTGAAATTTTCAGAAAGAGAACTTTAAGTGAGCATATTGTGATTCCTCACCATCATTTTTACTTTCTTGTATAAGAGAAGTATATTTATAATAGAATTAATTCTTCGATATCAAGTTTATGGCATTTCTAGATGTCTTGAGGACGTCTAGATGCACTTTAAAGACGTTCAGACGTTCTATCCAGTCCAACGCACAGAGTTTTCTAAATATTATTTTGTTTTTGTCAATTTCCGTTATTTTTTTAAATTTCTCGTAAATAGCCTATTTTTTTAAATGTTAAATGTATGTTCTACCATCTAATATGTATAATAAAGTTTAATACCGTTTTTGACTAAATATTCCCTGAATGTCACTGTACAATTGTCTTTTTTGGGACCTTTTCCAAATTTGATTCGTTTTTTTTTTGTTGAAATATCTATTTGTGGTGAAAAACTCACTATAGTATTTCAATATTCGAAAAATCTAACTTTTCTAAAAAGGTTAATTGTGTGAAAAGACATTTTCGAGCTTGTTCAATCTTGCTTGATATAAGTAACATTGCCAAAGATATTTTATGTCTACTCTCAATTTCGAAAAAGTGAAATTGCCTTATAAACGTAGTATTACAATTACCTACAGATTAAAAATTAAGTTAATTATTTTGGAATCACAATTTCATCAGCAGCATCATTTTTATTATTTGTTTGATTTAAGAGACGTACTAGGCCCCAGAGTCCAAAAAACGTATTTTTTTAAATATTAAAACTGGAAGATACAAAGGGTCTTTGTACTTTTTACTTTGTAAAATACTCTTGTCATATTTCGATGTTTTTAAAATCCCCTAGAAATCGGCTCCATGACTTTTCTTAGACTTTGAACACTTTTCTAGTGCCGAATATTTACAACAAAATAAGGGAATGTAGTCCTATACATCACCAATTTTGAAATCTGTGTAACAACTCTGCAAGTCAAATATGATACTTTTTCATATATTACTACTCTTTCTACATACTTTTGTTGTTTACAGCCCTTTTTCGCACAAAATATATATAGGTATTTTATACTTCTCCCACGTACTCTGAAAGGTTTTTAAGGATATAACATCCAATTGGATAAAACATTTTAACTTGTTTAACTTGCAGTGACATAAACTTGCAACAAAATATAACATCTCTGCAAATAAAACACCTTTCCTGGGCAGATACGAGAATATAAATAGATTAATAGGAATTATTCAATGTTACACCTTGCCGATTCGATTATACGGCGTTTCGAGGGTCCTTATTTAAATTGTTTGTATGAATAAGCAAGAAGCTTTCTAAATGTAAAGATCAGATGAAGAAAAGGTCAAGTGGGTAGGTAGTATTACAAATCAGGAGTATTTTGATAACTAATTTTTGAAAACCCATAAAGACGGATACCCGACAAGTTTTATTACCGTTACATTACGAAAGTGCTTTACAAATAGGATGGAAAAGTCACAACACTAATGGAGTGTGTAAAATAACGGTTTCTTGCAAAAATAATGGCATCAATATACTAATGTCACAAAAAGCTTTAATTTCGCGTCTGAGACAAAAATGTTACTTAGGTTTTTTGTTGATCTTATAGAGGCGAACGACTTTTGTATATTTTTTTTTTTTTTTCGAGAAATGTACAGAAAAAAAGGTTTTTTCAAAAAATCTAAAAATTTTTATTTCGCGTCTGAGGGAAGAATGTTACTTAGGTTTTTTGTTGCCCTTATAGAGGCGAACAACTTTTGTATAAAATATTTTTTTCGAGAAATGTACAGAAAAAAAGTTATTTTTTTTCAAAAAAAATCTAAAAAATTTTATTTCGCGTCTGAGGGAAAAATGTTACTTAGGTTTTTTGTTGCCCTTATAGAGGCAAACGACTTTTGCATAAAAGATGTCTTTGCGAAATGTACATAAAAAAGTTATATGCAAAAAGTTTGCAATTTTGATGTTTGTATTTTTTTAACACCTCGTATACATTTTTTTGACACGTCTGTTATATTACTCTATATCCTACCCATAAATCTACCTTTTAGCCTGGCATGCCATGGGGTTTTTTATGTTCTAACCACTTGAATATTCAATTTGCTATCATTTTTACATTACATGAAATAATTTTATTCAATTCAACCTTTGCACAGTTCGCCATTCTCTAAGTAATGGTGAAAACATGTAATTATTTTAGGTGAATATGTTGTCCTTATTTCTAATAGTATTACGAAAAATGTACTTACTTTGTAATAGAATCATTGCTTATAGAATATCAGTAACAACTTTAATGACAATTAAAAAAATGCAATTAACCGGAAAGATTATTGACACCGCTTGTATAACGTGTAATAGTAAAAATTCTCGTAATTAAACTTCAAGTGGTGACTCGCAAACAAGCATTTGTAGCAACATTTATTTTTATTTGTGAGCATAAAGGATGGTAGTAAAACGCGGGCTCCCCTTTTTTGTTACACCCTGTATATAAAAATAAAAATCAAAGAAAAAAATAAAATAATCAATAATAGGTAAATCTTAAAGTTATGAAAAAAATGTGCGTGTAGAGTGTCTACATTAAAAATAAATATTTATACTTATCAGCCGATCTGGTACATTTTTGGAAACATGTTTCGGATCAATTGAGATTCATATGCACGTGAACTGGACAAGCAGTACCTACTTGATGAAAAATAAAATAAATAATAAAGAGTAATAATATTTTTCACTAAGTATTCTCATCAATAACTATTAACATGTCATGCAATTTTAGGGATGGGTGGAATAAAAACTGTGCAACTTGTGGATGATCCCTTTCTGGGAGGTTCTATAGAAAATAGAATTTTGTAAACATACAATTTTGTAAAATATTGTAGGACCTCCAAATAAATAGTTACAATATGCTCGGCAGAATCTTCTGGACACTTTTCGAAACAATACAGAACATTCTAGAAAACTGTGGAAAGGAATAGAACTATCTGGAAACTTCTAGAACATTCTAAAATTGTACTTAAACTCGAAATTCCAGATTGAAATATTTTGGAAAAATGAAAGGGCACCTTTATTGATTTGGAAACATCACTTCTTCATATCTCTGGAAGTTAGGGGAATATTGCAATGAAACACTGAAACAATAAGCGACATGCTTGCTACCAACATAAGAACTGAAATCAGAAATATTAAATTGGGACATTAATATAAGGAAATAACGAAACTTCGTATTGAATTTTGGAATTACAATTTTACAAATGTATGGTAGCAATTGTCGTATTGCAATAAAACAAAGTGAGAATTAATCACAGACATACCTAATCCGTTACTAGATATACAAATTCAATTTTAAATTTAAAGATTTTCTGTTATAAAAAGGGTGTTCTTATTTTCGTTTTCGAAATCTACTTTATTTAGTATTCTGTAACGTTCTGGCAGTATTGCCATACGAAACTTAGTGTGGAATAATCAGAGATATACCCACTAACGATTTAGGTACTTGAATTCAAAATTTCAGATTGGAATATTTGTTGAAATAAGAAAGACTTCAAAAAAGATTTTTGAATTAAAATTTCAATTCTTTAATTCTCAGAATATAAAGACAATATTGCAATGAAACAACTGTGGCATATACAGATACATGCAAAGGTTACCTATGTATGTATATTTAAGTACTTTATCTAGATAATTTTAAGTACCTACAAATACAAAATTCCAAATTTGAATATTTTTGGAAATAAGTATGACTTCCTTTACTGATTTTAAAATTTCAATTCTTCGTATCTCACAAGATAAAGAGAACATTACAATGAAATAAAACTATGGCATAATCAGGCACGTGCCAGGGTTACCTAGGTATTCTAACTAGACAATTTTAGATACTTAAAAACAAAATTCCAAAATGGAATATTTTCATTATTTCGTTAATTGCTAAGCTTATTGGCGACGGTTCCGTTGTTATTTGAGCATAATAAGGTCAAAAGAAACAAATAAAACTCTGTAGAAGATTCTAGAAGAATTAAAAAACTGACAGAACGCGATGTCAATTGCATTTTTAGGAAATTCGTAGAAGTGGGAAAAATTGTAGAGTGCTTTAAGTCCATCCCAAAATTAAGTGAGAAGAGTAGAGGGGTGCAGATTCTAAAATTGTTATAACATTAAGAATGTCTAAAGACAGCATCACGTAATTTGTCAGAATAGAAATTTGTAAAAATACAATTTTGCAGAGTATTCTAGAATCTTGTGGAAATTAAAGATAAGTATGATGGACTTATTATCTGCAGAATCTTCTGGAATCTTCTGCGTGGTGTTCACAGAACATTCTAGAACCTTGCGGGAATAAACAGAACTATGTGGAACCTTCTAGAACATCCTAAAATTTATCCAAAATGATCGAGTTAATGTGGATTCCATAAGTATTTAATATCACTTTTTTCTAGAATCCAACAGAATATTAGACGGATTCTAAATTAGAACAAAATGGATCGTTCCATATGAGTCCAACATAAGAAAAGCTACCTCAGCAAGCATGCCTAGTTAGCAATGAATTACTATATCTCACAATCAATGAAAGTGATATTGAGAATACATTATGAAGATAGTGATAATATAGATTTTGATAGTGAACATCCTAAAATTTATACAAAATTAGTCAAAGTGGTTGAGTTAATGTGGATTCCATAAATATTTTATATTACTATTTTTTTCTAGAATCCAACAGAATATTAGATGGATTCTAATATATATAAAAAAAATGGGATCGTTCCATATGAGTCTCACATAAGAAAAGCAAGCACGCCTAGTTAGCAATCAATTACTATATCTCACAATCAATGAATGTGATATTGATAATAACACATTGCTTAGTGATTGTTTTGGTGACAGTGTACGTTTCTAAAGAACACCAATTAGTGTATAAAATATTATACAGGCAGCAATCAGTTACTCTATCTCACTAGCAATGAATGTGATATTGGTAATATATTGCTAGTACCTAATTGTTGTGGTGAATTAGAAAACTAATAGAATTCGATGTCAATTGCATTTTTAGGAAATTCGTAGAAATGGGAAGAATTGTAGAGAGCTTTAAGTCCATTCCAAAATTGGGTGAGAAGAGTAAAGGAGTGCAGATTCTAAAATTGTTAAGATTAAGAATGTCTAAAGACAGCATCACGTAATTTGTCAGATAGGTACAGAGAATAGAAATTTGTAAAAGTAGAATTTTGCAGAGTATTCTAGAATCTTGTGGAAATTAAAGATAAATATGATGGAATTATTATCTGCAGAATCTTCTGGAATCTTCTGCGTGGTGTTCACAGAACATTCTAGAACCTTGCGGGAATAAACAGAACTATGTGGAACCTTCTAGAACATCTTAAAATTTATCCAAAATGATCGAGTTATTGTGGATTCCATAAATATTTAATACCACTCTTTTCTAGAATCCAACAAAATATTAGACGGATTCTAAATTAGAACAAAATGGATCGTTCCATATGAGTCCCATATAAAAAAAGCTACCTCAGCAAGCATGCCTAGTTAGCAATGAATTACTATATCTTACAATCAATGAAAGTGATGTTGATAAGATAACACATTGCTTAGTGATTGTTTTCGTGACAGTGTACGTTTCTAAAGAACACCAAATAGGTAGTGTGTAAAATATTATACAGGCAGCAATCAGTTACTCTTATCTCACTAGTAATGAATGTGATATTGATAATATATTGCTAGTACCTAATTGTTGTGGTGACAGTTTTCGTTTCGAAAAAACACCGAATAGTCTCCAAAATATTCTAGAGTTAGCTGCTACTAGATCTCCCAATCAATGAATGTGATATTGGCTTTGGCATTGCTTAGTGATTGTTGTGGTGACAATTTTCGTTTCGAAAGAACATCTAATAACAGTCTCCAAAATATTTTAGAGTTAGCAATCAGTTACTAGGTATATCCCCCAATAAATGAATGTGATATTGGCAATACATTGCTTAGTGATTGTAGTGACAGTGTACATTTGTAAAAAAACACCAAAGAGTGTGTAAAATATTCTACAGTTAGCAATCAGTTACTATATTTCCCAATCAATGAATGTAATATTGGCTTTGGCATTGTTTAGTGATTGTTGTGGTGACAATTTTCGTTTCGAAAGAACATCTAATAACAGTCTCCAAAACATTCTATAGAGGATGAGTTAGCAATCAGTTACTAGATCTCCCAATCAATGAATGTAATATTGGCTTTGGCATTGCTTAGTGATTGTTGTGGTAACAGTGTACGTTTCTAAAGAACATCAAATAATGTGTGAAATATTATAGTCAGTAATTAGTTACTACTACATCTCACTGGCAATGAATGTGATATTGCTTAATGATTGCTGTGGTGACAGTGTACGTTTCGAAAGAACACTAAGTAGTCAAGTAGTGTGTAGAACATTCTAGAATTATCAATCAGTTGCTATATCCTACAATCAGTGAATGTGATATTAACAATACCCTTGATCAGTGATTATTCTGGAGATAGCGTACATTTCGAAAGAGCACCGAACAATCTGTAGAATATTCTAGAATATTATAAAAATTAATTCAACCAATGGAACTAAATTATAAGAAATTGTAGAAGTGAAATGAACTGTGTAGTGTGTTGAACTTTTTGAAAGGTTCTGTAATGCCTAGAATTTTGAAAAATAAATACCTAGGTACAACGGCAACGCCGGGCAATCAGCTATAGTTCGTTTATAAAAGAAGAGGCGTTTTATTTTGAAATTTGAACTTTACAAAAAAAAAATGGATATCGAAAATAAACCAAATTTTGCAGATAATTGCGTACAGTATTTGATTGCTAATAGTTAATACCAAATTTTGACACATCTATTACAGCGCAAAGGCAAATTACATATATAAAAAATTCTTCGGTAAGACTACTTTTCTTAGTGAAATCTCTCTAGTTTACAATTGTTTCAAATGCCTGAGATATTTGTTTTTCGCCGCAAGTCAAAAGAGCACAAATTAATTTTGTTATGTCAAGCGGATTTGACAGATTGTTTCGGAATATTCAAGTTCCTGTGTACTCGTTAGTCGGCATTTCTTCCGGCGCATGCATTATTGAACAGATATGCAAATGTATGAATATTTTTTTCCGGGAGTCAGAAGTGCCAGTGACAGCCGTCTTAATTTGAAAAATCTATCACCTCGTCGTCGGGGCGATTTTCGACGAGACCCGGCAATCAATAAAATTCCAGTTAGGTAATCAAAATGCGGCATGCAAGCCGCGGGAATACGAGAAAAATCCACGAAACCGAAAAGGGGGTAGACGTCAAAGATCCGAAGGGAAGCGGGCATGTGCGTGCGTTAATATTTGTGTACTTCGCTACGTGTGTGTAAGGGGGAGCGAGAGCTGAAGGGGGGAAGGGCCACGCATAATATGTCAAAAATCAATAGCATTACAACTACGGCGCTGTCTTGAATCGGACCCGCGGTTTTTGACATTTAACCCGCAGGATTTCGATCTGGTACTCGCTCAGGTTTTAACCCCGCGGGATAGAAAAGAAGAGGAGACCTACCGGTACGCAAAAATCGGGGATGGCCGCAACGACCCGATCGCAATCCGGGAGAGGGGGATGGATATAACCCTGCTGCGGGGCGATATCTTCCCTTGGGGCGCACTTCTATCTCACCGTCATATCCGTGTCACCACCGAGCATAAACGCACCACTTACTGCAGAAAAATGAAACGAAAGAAACCGCACCACTCGACCAAACTGACTGGTAAAATACATGCACTACATCAGTGTTGCGTGTACGCGAAAGTGTGTGTCTAAATGTATGTTTCTGTACCGTATTACTTCTATGTGTATGTGTGTATATTACAGCATCTCATCTACACAAGCCCCGTCTCTACCGCATCGATACTGATTGTACTGACTCGAGTGACTCGGATTGAAACACGCGCATGCAGTCGCGGCGACGGCGCCTCCGAGGATCGACGAGGGGGGACGAGCGAACGTCTAAAAATGGCCGACGGCGGTCCACCCTCGCCTCGACGTGCGCGTCCGGCAAGCTCGCGTTACGTAATTGACGGAGCTTTTAACGGCTGCGACGGAGCTTTTCGCAGGTTTCAGCGACGACCAGAAATTCCGTTTTCAGACGTGCTGGGCGCGAACTTTTTCGAAACTGTAGTACATAAGTCGAAAATTACAACTAGAACGGTCGGACGTAGGTATTATAGTCCATTTTTTGGTAAAATTTTTCATCACTGACCCCGAGTTAAAGAGAAATAAAAAATGTATAGTGAAAAAAGGGGCTTTTAGAGATGCCGGGAAAAATATTTTGTACATGCGGAGACTCCTAGTTTTTGAGAAAAAAAAATAAAATGTTGGAAAAAACACCGAAATCGTCTATTTTCAAAGAGGAATTTCTCAGTGTTTTCGTACGTAATCTTAACTCACTTTAAGGCCTAAGTATAGTTCGATGCTTGAACTAAACGGTAACCTTAACTTCGCGTCGAAATAATACCGAACAATATGCAAAAACACGATTAGAAACAGACTTTTCGCGCCTTCGCCATATTCAAATACTGTTGAGAACCACGCCGAGAGCAGTTTTAGCAGTGGCTAGCCGGCCGACATGACGGATGGTACTTATGAAATAGAAGGAATCTAGAGATGTTAAAATGTACGTCGTTAACGCTAGAGGGCAAGGATCAATCATATACTCACTGAGCCTAATAGGTATTATCAGAATTTGCTGTAGAATATAGAATTAGGAGCTCCAGGTCGGATGCCCTACGCCGGCAGCGACAAGATCGTCTGGAGCCACAATAATAACCTTGACCTTCCATGAGTAATGTCAAGTGTACCTATATTCTATATATCGGGTGTTTTGTGCTTTGTGATAAAATTTATCCAAATTTGATCATATCGAGAGAAATTCGCATTTAACATATTTTGCAAAGAGTTTGTGCTTGAATAATAGTGAAACATATATAAAGAAGACCACAAACCTGTGATATGGAATGAATTTGGTGTCCGCCCGTTAGTGCCGAGGTACGAATTAAGAACGAAAGTGACCCGTCCGCGGAAGTAACCTAAAAAGTGAAAATATTATTTTGCAAAGAAACCAGAAGGAATTAAAAAAAAGAATGGACTATCATGTTCAACAGTATTTTATGGACGAAAGGGTATTTTTTGATGAGTTTTTAATTTTTGACGACATAACCTCTTATGGAAAATCGCATTTTGAAAGTGCCATAACTTTTAAACGGATCGTCTCCGCACTATAAGACTGGTGTCTCTGAAACACGTTTTTGAAATACTTTCCATTCATATATGTCTTTTTTAAATATTTTGGGTTCAGTGAGGAAAAATTCAGCCCATTCTTTCACGGTAAAATATTATAAAACCTCAACATTTTAAGGTAGTGCACCTATTTAGATGAAATTTTGGTAGTGAGGTTGTCTTACCATCCTCTTCAAAAGTTATATGACTAAAATGTGCGCTTTTTGTTTTTAAATGGTGAAAACTACCCCTTTTTACCAAAAAGTAAGAACCGCATATTTACTCGTTATTTGGATCTTAATAATGTTTAAGTATGTTAAATTAAACTATTTTATTTTAAATTTTATATAAAATTTTAAACTATTTTTCAACCCTTAAAGCCTACCCTTTAGTTCAAAATTTGCACAAATAGAAATTTTTGAACCTTTCAATTATTGATTAATGCATTTCATAGTGAATTAAAATCCATTTAATATTCATAGTTTAATTTTTTAACTAATTAATACTTTCAACCTTTACAAACAAAAAATAATGTATTAAATACAAGGAAATTTACTAACAAATTTTTTTTTCGATATTTCAAAATTTGAAATGGTCCATTTATGATACATTACATTTATTTTATATTTAGTATGAAAATATTAGCTTACCGAGAAAAGTTTATACAACATTTTTTGCTTGACATTGAACACTTTATCGATTTCCGGTGTTATTTTGAGGTTAAATATTTCTACCCTCGAGAAGGGGCGGCACTCACCCCCGGGGTAAAAGCACACATCGGCACTATATAACTTTTTTTTCTTCAGCATTTTTACAAACCCGTTTTTTAACGATAATTTCTTCAATTTTAAAGATATTTCATTGGTCAAAAGCTTATATTATAAGGAATTTAGAGGGTTATTAGATTTGTGGATTTAGACTTTTTTGAAGTCCTTCATTTTTAAAGGATGCGATTTAAAAGGCTTCAAAAAGGCAACTTTTAGCAAATAAAATACTACATTTTAATATTCGTGCATATTTTTTATACCTATTTTAGTTTTCGAGTAATTTGGAACGGAAAATTTTTATAAAATTTCAAAAAATGATTGAATACTAAATTGAAGTTTTTTTCAAATGTGAGCAATTAAAACTGGATAAAATCTTAGGACACGTTGTTCGTACATATATAATGCTAATTATACATACATTAAGAGTTGTTTTTTAGTTTTATTTTTGTGAAAAATTCATTGATTTATTTTCGTTCGTTCCCCACACCGTGACACACCCTCCCCCAGGGCGCATCACTAGTTTTCCCCAAAAATTTCACCATTTGTAAATGGTTGAAAGTTGTTGAAAGGTTGAAGATTTTCAATTTCGGGGTTCTCGAAAAATAACCATCCTTCAACGAGCAATAACTCAGACCTTATTGGGTTTATAGAGGTTACTCAAAAACGAATCTCTTTGTTTATTAGCTACCTACGTATTTGTTCTGAATGTTTTTCCGACAAAATGAAAGATTTTCAAGTTATTGGTGAAAATTTAAAAAACTCGTTTTTTGAATGAAAAATGTGTAGTTTCAATAGTGAATAACTCGGAAAATATCAACTTTACAAAAAACTTTATAGTACAAAAGTTGCTCAGAATTGGTCAATCTATCGATTTGCGGGTTTGTTTTGGTTAAGAATTTTTTTTAACACTTAGAAGGGGTGGCATCCACCCCTCGAGAAAAACCACACTTCGGCACAAGTCCAACTTTGAAGACGGTTATAAATGCTACTTAAATCCCAATTTTCAAAGAAATCGACCTTGTTTCCCAAAATTCCACAGTCTTAAGGTTTTTTACCGCTGATGACTGGACTATATCTCAAATGCCGATCGAAGGAAGGGGCGGTAGGGGCGATCGACCCCCCCCCCTAAATCACTTGTTTCTGAAATCCAGATTTCCATTACATCAAACATTTTTGGTATTATCAATTATTTCATTATTGAAAATATTGAAATACTGAAACCTAATTAAATAAACTAATTTTCACCGACACAATGTAAATACAATTTTAGTTTATTTACCATTAACAAAATTTGAAATCTGAACGATTTGCTTCCGGTAAGAATTTAGATTTTCCAACTGTCACAATTAAATTAAATGATTTAATTGATGATTTTGAATCTGTTTTACATTTTAGACGACTAATTTAATCAGGTAATTATAAATATTACTAATTGAAAGGTTGTGCAATATATTGTGCTAAATTCAAATCTTTGAAAATATATTGTGCAAATGGGAAAAGGTTTTGTCGTCTGTAGGCAATATTGCGCAATATCCCATCAGTCAGTATCAACACATGGTAGAGTATTCTACGCGTCGTCATGGCTGCCAAGAAAGCTGATAGGCAATTCATTCTGGAATTCATTGAAGTTTATCGTGGCCTTCTGGCTCTGTGAGATGTAAAGTGTACAGATTATACTAATCGTGCGAAAAAGAGGTAGCAGTATGAACTCTTGTTAGAAAAATACCGCGAAAAATATCCGAAGGCTATAAACCAGAGCTCTTCTTCTTTTTCGCATTGGCACCCACAGCAATAATCACACAACACAAAGCCCTATCACTCAACATTACCTCACTACATGAAATTGTGCTTGGAACTGCTTGCACAATATATTGCCTTGAAGGTTGTACGTCTGTGCTCGCGATTGCACAGTATATTGCACAACCATCAATATTGCCTACATACGATACAATTTATTGCACAAATCAAAATATTGCGCCATAATATTGAGCATGTATGGCCCTCCGTCAAAATAATGTGCAACCCACATTGCGCAATAATATTGAGCGTGTATGGGCCGCTTAAGGAAAAGAATCTGACAAAAAAACAACTCCTCGTTACACAATTACTGATAAGAGGGGCAAGAATAGATGGAAATCGACATGAAATGTGTAGAATAAATCGTATGAATTTAAAATAGAATATAACTTCGCCGTTTTGTTCACAGTACGGTCAGTAGGATTAATTATGAATAAATAATTCCTTAACGCTAAAAGAAAACATATTAAAATAGATGTAATCAATAATCAATCAATTATGCAGATAACAAGTAGCTAATCAATTAAATAGAGTAAATAAAGACAATCTAAAAACTTTAGCGTTGAATTTAAAAATAATAATCACCTTTACACTAATGTCAATTTCACAAATCTCGAACACCGCCACGGAAAGAAAAACAGTTATCAACGCGAAAAACAACTTAATAATTACGAAAATACGAAAGCGACTGATTTAATCAAAAACTGAATAGTCTTCCGCGCTTCGATACCACCACTTTTTCGAAAAATTGGGGAAATTTTAAAGGAATAGCCAAAAAGGCAAGTCCGATAATTAAAATCGACCCGATTACCTACGCCTTACACGCACGAATGACGTTCATACAGACGGAATATTCAGACGTTCCGGTGAGTGTTTGCTACGAGCGCAAGAAAAAAAATCTAACAAAAAAATTGCTTCCTTGTTGCTGCGACTGATAAGAGAGGAGAAAATAGACGAAAATCAACATGAAATGTGTACAGTAGATCGTGTTTGAATTTGAAGTAAACTAAAACTTGTAGTTTCGCTCACCGTTAAATTACTTTAATTAAGATGCGATTGTGGAAAAATAATATAATTAATTAACACTGCAAGAAAGTAGATTAACACTCGTGTAATTAAATCAGATAGATTAATTAAAAATTAAAGGCAGTTGAGTAAATCGTATGAATTTGAAGGAAAATGCAATGTTGCCGTTTTTCACCGTATATGATTAATTGAAACCATAAGCGATTACCGATCAATAAGTAATTTGGACCGGAAGAAAGGGTAGATTAAAATTAATATGATTACATCAAACTGTTTAGTGCATTTGACATAAGTACTATAAAAAGTCTGAAAATTCCTGTAAAATTTTCCATTATAAAGTGATAAAAAGGTAGAACAAAATATTTAAATTCACGCACAATAAACGCCCCAAATTCTAATTAATTCACTTAGATGTTTCATTTTACTAAAATAATTACTTGTAGCTAATGTAATTTTCATTAAAAATCTATGGAAGTAGGCACAAATATTATTATCTCGACGTTAAAACCAGGAATATTAAGACAAACTCTTTCAGGATTTCTTTGCATATCTATACTGCCTTTGTGGTGTACAATATGGTTTTTAAGTTCAAAATTATTATAGGCAACCTTATTATATACAGGAGACTTCATACATACCCTACATTGTTGTACTTGAGATATTTCAATTATTTTCTCTATGACTTGTTTATAAGTTAAATAATACTGTAACATTTATTTTATAATTTATTTAGATTAATTGAACACTAATTTATTTAACACACTAAACTACTTGTACACTAGACTAGACACTACATAATTTATTTGTACTGCTCCGCTTTCGGATCGTATGTCGCGTTCACTTCTGCTTCTCTACTTCTAACTAACTCCCTCGATCACAAGCCCCCTTATATATACACCCCCAACCCTGACCGAGAATGTTCTAGTATATTCTAGAACACCTACGCAGGAAATGTTCATGCACCTGTCTTGTACGCGTCGTAGTTATTCTTTTGAAGGAGTAAACATGTGTCGCTTTGTTTACTTCTCGCATTACACTGCCCCCGCCTTAGAGACGTTTCGTCTCGGAACGTATCCCTGGTAGGCCCATGCAGGAACCTGCAGTTAGCCCCCCGCTTACAGCGAGACGTGGCGTCAAAATAACAGGGCACCGTCTTCCCGAGTCGACATGGTGCAGGCCCAAAACAGCAGACTAAAACTTCCACTCCGGTATTCTTCAACACTACTTCCAGCATATTCCGGACAACCCTCCAGTCCAGCTGATCTCGTCCAGCACCTAACTTGGGGACAGCTAGCTTCCTGATGACGAGCTCCAGCAGTCGGTCTCGTAGCCTATGCAAGGTTCGCCATACATTGTGATAACATGGTTTAAGGGACCCGATCTCCTTCGTAACCAGATAAAAGATGTGTCTTACGTTGTCACGTAGTTCCAGAACCTTGCCAATTTCCGGGAGTTGCGCTCTGAGTTGTTCCAAGCGCCCGTACTTCTTCTTGAAAACCGTGGCGATACCTCGTGACATTACCAGGTCGGCGGACACACAATGGGCCAACGAGTATTCTTCAGGTACGCTGAACAAATCCTGTTGTTTTTCACAGGTTACCCCATACCGTGCTTTTCCGGTACCCCCGTAGGCGCTCATAAATTCTTCGAAGGAAAGTTCGTTCTCCTGCGCCAATGTGTTTCTTACTCGGGGAACCTCCGCCTCATCGTGCGACCCCTCATAGGGTGCCAACCGATTGAAGTGCACCACTCTCGGCTTGCCATTTGGTAGTTTGCTTACCCGGTAGACCACGTCATTGATTCGTTTCTTCACAACATAGGGACCTTCCCAATTGGTCTGTAACTTAGGGGACAAACCACGTTTCTTCTGTGGGTTGTACAGCCAAACTCGATCTCCCATTTGGTAGCCACCCTCTTTAGCGTTGATGTCGTAACGCTCTTTGATGCGATCACTGGCGATATTTAGTTGGTATCGGACTTGATCGTGAATCTCGTTCATCCTTTGCCGCATCCTGGAGACGTAATCTTCCCCCGAAACGTCCTCGTCCGGTCTAGCGCCAAAGATTAGATCACAGGGCAGTTTAAGTTCTCGCCCGAACAGGACTTTGGCTGGAGTTTGTCCTGTCGACTCATGAACGGCCGAGCGGTAGGCCATCAGGAAGAACGGCACGTGTTCGTCCCAGTCTCTTTGATGTGACGAGACCATTTTCGCTAGATAGCGGTTGAGGGTGCGATTCATCCGTTCTACCATGCCGTCAGACTGAGGGTGAAGGGCCGTGGTTCTTGTTTTTCGTACCCCAAACTTCTCACAGATCCTCCGGAATAGGCCACTCTCAAAGTTTCTTCCTTGATCCGAGTGTAATTCCATGGGTACTCCAAACCGGCAGATCGTCTCCTTCACTAGCACATCGGCCACTGTCTCTGCCTCCTGATTAGGGAGAGCGTACGCTTCTACCCACTTCGTAAAATAGTCCATTACGACCAGGATGTATTTATTCCCCTTTTCGGTCTCAGGGAAGGGTCCTGCTATATCAATAGCGATCCTTTCGAAGGGGCTCCCGACGTTATATTGTTTCATGGGAGCTTTCGGTCGTCTTTGTGGCCCATTACTTGCGAAACATGTAGTACATTTCTTGCACCAGTCCTTCACGTCGTCTGAACAATTGATCCAGTAGAAGCGCTCCCGTACCTTCTGCAGCGTTTTCTTGATCCCTAAATGTCCGCCAGACGATCCGTCGTGAAGGTGCCGCAAGACCTCCGGGATTTTACTGGAGGGAATTACCAACTGCCGTCTTTCCTCCGTCCCGTCTTGGCTCTCCAGTACGCGTTTTAGTAGTCCATCCTCAACCACTAGCGAGTCCCACTGTGCCCAAGAGCTCTTGAGTTTTGGCGAGCCAGGTGATACCTTTTGCCACTCAGGACGCTCTCCTCCCTCTTTCCAAACCAGGATTTCTTTGAGAACCGGGTCTTTTCCTTGCTCTTGTCGTAACGAGGATGGTGACCATTCCTCGGCGACCACGGTCATTCGATAGACTTTCTCGGACTTTTCCTCAGCTCTATGACAATGAGGACACTCATCAGGGCATGGTCTTCTCGAGAGTGCGTCTGCGTTTCCATGACTCTGTCCTGGCCGATGTTCTATGACAAAGTCATACTCCTGGAGCCTCTCGATCCAGCGAGCCATCTGTCCTTCGGGATTCTTAAACTGGAGGAGCCATTTAAGAGCAGCATGATCGGTCCGGATCAAAAACCTCCTTCCACACAAGTATTTATGGAAGTGCTCGATGGACTTGACGATGGCCAATAATTCACGTCGGGTGACGCAGTAATTCCTTTCTGGTTTGGAGAGTACCTTGCTGAAGTATCCAAGGACACGTTCTTGTCCCTCCTGACGCTGCGATAGAACACTTCCAATTCCCACATTGCTCGCGTCGGTGTCCAGGATGAACTGTCCTTCTGGCAGAGGAAAACTCAGCACTGGGGCACTGGTCAACTTCCTCTTCAGCTCGTCGAAGGCAGACTGGCATTCCTCATCCCAACAGAAGTTTCGTCCTTCTTCCGTGAGCCTTGTCAACGGCTTAGCGACGTCGGAGAACATCCGGACATAGCGTCGGTAGTACGTGCAGAGGCCCAGAAAACTCCTCAACTGGTGTTTATCTACCGGTATTGGCCACTCCTTCACCGTACTTGTCTTGTCCGGATCAACGGCGACGCCCTCTCTGCTCACTACGTGCCCTAAGTACGAGACCTTCCTTCTGAAGAGTTGACATTTCTTCGGGTTCAGTTTCAGCCCCGCACCTCGCAATCTCTGGAAGACGTCCTCTAAGTTTTTCAGATGTCCTTCGAAGGTCTTGCCCATCACGATGACATCGTCCAAATAGACTAGGCACGTTTTCCACGTCAGACCCATTAGCACGCTCTCCATCAGCCTCTCAAACGTCGCTGGGGCATTACAAAGTCCGAATGGCATGACTGTAAAATGCCACAGGCCGTTACCGAAGGTAAATGCCGTCTTTTCCTTATCGGCAGGGTCCATTTCGACTTGCCAATAGCCGCTTTTTAAATCCAAGGTCGAAAATATCGTGGATCCAGCAAGGGTATCGAGTGTGTCGTCGATACGTGGTAGCGGGTAGCTGTCCTTTTTGGTGACACTGTTCACCTGCCGGTAGTCTACACAGAATCGAGTAGTCCCATCCTTTTTCTTCACTAGTACTACCGGCGAGGCCCATGGACTGCTTGACGGCTCGATGACCCCGTCCCGCTCTAGGTCCTTGATGATTTTCTCGGCTTCCTCCCGTTTGGCCAAGGGTAGTCGTCTTGCTGTTTGTTGAATCGGTCGTGTCTCGCCCGTGTCAATTTTATGTATCACGACCTTGGTCTTTCCCAGCTTTCCATTCTCGGTGGTAAATATGTCCTGGTACTTATGTATTAATTCGTGGGCCTTTTGTTTCTGTGTGGGCGAGAGAAACGCACTGGTCTGGGAAAGAATTTGTTTCAAGTCCTGCGGAGTGTGTTTGGACCTTTCTTCCTCACTAACGCCCCTTACGATGGCCGATGCGGCTATACATGTGCCCAGCTTCGTACCCTTCTTGATGGTGACCGGGTACTGATTGATGTTAAGTAGCCGCACAGGCACTTCCCTTGAGAGAGTAACGAGCGCCTTTCCTACCAGTACCCCCCGAGCCAGTCGATTGTCATCGTTTTCTGGTTCGATCACGGCTGGGATTCCCTCTTCCACAACACCCCTCAGACAGGTAGAGGTGATCGTTTCGCTTCGTTCCGGGAGAATCACATCTTCTGCCATTATTACGTCTAACACAAAGTTGTCACGATTGTGTAGCAGTAATTCTTCTTGACCGATCCTCAACACTCGGTGTCCGAAATCCAACTGGAATCCATGATTTCTCATGACGTCCATCCCCAGTATGACGTCTTCCTCAATTTCGGCTATGAGAACAGGATGGTCAAACTTTACTCGTCCCAACGTCATGCTAACCGTCGCTTCACCGTGTATTACTGCCTTCTCCCCAGTGACAGTTCTTAATTGCCACCTACTTGGCCTAATCTTCCTACGGTCCCTCACAACTTCCGAGCGTACGATCGTCTTCGTAGCTCCCGTGTCCACAAGCATGGCGTGGGATCTCCCGTCGATAGTGCCATCGACGTACGCGCTCCCCAATTGGTGGGAAAACGAGGCTATACTGGCCCGGGGGTTTCTATTGCCACGGGTCGACGTCCCCTCCCTTTTATCGACCCGCATTAGTTTTTCCGGGGCCTTTGCCGGCACCGCTGTTTTGGGCCGCGTCTTCTGTGCTGACAGCAACTCCATGATCTGCTGGACGGCCTTCTCCACGAGTTTTTCTGTGCCTACCTCCTCGGTAACAGCTCGAGCACAACCGTGAATGCGGGAGGCTTCCATTGCTGCCTCATGTTCTAGTGCGATGGCGAGCGCGTTCATTACTGTTTTCGGTCGAGCTAGCCTCAGGGCCATCTGCAGTTCCTGGTCCCGCAGCCCGCTCACGAACGTCTGCACTGCGAGGCACTCCATCATCTGTTCCGGCGCCGTGGGATACGCCAACCTCACTAGTCTGGCTACGTCCGCTTCGAACTCCTGCAGGGTCTCGTTCGATCTCTGACGGCGATTGGACATCTGGGATTGATGGACTTGCTCCAGATGTGTTTGGCCGAACCGCATTTCCAGTCGCCTCAGCAGCTCATTGTAATTCCCGGCTTCCTCGGTGGATAGCGTCTGAAGAACTTCCAACGCCTCTCCACGTAAGGCTACAGTAAGGGAAACAGCTTTCTCGTGAGGGGACCAAGCATTAGCCTCCGCTGCTGCCTCAAACTGCTTCTTGTAGCTAGCCCACGGAATTTTTCCATCGAACGTTGGGGGCGTCACTCGATTGGTCGATATCGAGTTCTGTTGAACGACCGCCTTTGTTTCTTCCTTCGTCTCGCCGCTACTGACTCGCCTTAGTCGTTCTTCCAACTGCTTCGTCTTCTGTTTAATTTCGTCTTCTTTCCCCTCGCCGCTACTGACTTGTTCTAGTCGTTCTTCCAACTGCTTGATCTTCTCTTCAATCTCCTTACGCTGAGCCTCCATCTGGTCGGTTATCTGAGCAGTAATATGAGTAATTATGTCTTCCCTCTGGCCGGCGATTTGAGCGGTGATGTCTTCCCTCTGGGCGGCGATTTGAGCAGTGATGTCTTCCCTCTGATCGGCGATTTCTTCCCTCTGGGCAGCGATTTCTTCCCTCTGGGCGGCGATTTGAGCAGTGATGTCTTCCCTCTGGTTGGCGATTTCTTCCCTCTGGGCGGCGATTTCTTCCCTCTGGGCAGCGATTTGAGCAGTGATGTCTTCCCTCTGGGCGGCGATTTGAGCAGTGATGTCTTCCCTCTGGGCAGCGCTTTCTTCCCTCTGGGCGGCGATTTGCTTCGTGATGTCATCGTCTTCGAACTCGAAAACTTCCGGGTCCTGGCCATTTTCTTTCAAAAATGCCGAGAGTCGGTCCTGGAGTTCGGTCTTCCTCCCTCCTGTTTCCAATTCGCGTTCCTCGAGTTCTTTTTTTAACTCGGCCACTTTTAATTCGCGTAACTTCTTCATGATCCGCTCTTCTGACACCAATGTAACATTTATTTTATAATTTATTTAGATTAATTGAACACTAATTTATTTAACACACTAAACTACTTGTACACTAGACTAGACACTACATAATTTATTTGTACTGCTCCGCTTTCGGATCGTATGTCGCGTTCACTTCTGCTTCTCTACTTCTAACTAACTCCCTCGATCACAAGCCCCCTTATATATACACCCCCAACCCTGACCGAGAATGTTCTAGTATATTCTAGAACACCTACGCAGGAAATGTTCATGCACCTGTCTTGTACGCGTCGTAGTTATTCTTTTGAAGGAGTAAACATGTGTCGCTTTGTTTACTACTCGCATTACAATACGAATCCAATAGAATATTATAGAATTAATTATAATATAAATTACATTGTAATAGTATTGTCATTTACATCGATTACTTATTACAAACTTTATATTTGAATTAACATATTTAATGTATACAATTTTTATTCGAAATATTTTTTTTCTAAAACTGTCCTAAAGGGTACTTTACTCTTAACTTATTTTGTTGTGAAACCGTTTTGGGTATTTATACCAATTCTTATAAGTCAAGGTAGCTGATTAATGCCTATACACATTTTATTTGGAACATTGTTATCTAAAATTGCCCTAAAGGGCACTTCCTTAGGTGCATCGGTTTGTAGAGTAATTGTTCAGTCTAACTGATACATCTCCATCAAGTATATTTGTTTTTATTAATTCCAAGTCGATGATGATTGGATTCTTATTTCGAAATATGGACATTGAAATTTGTTGTTATATTACATAAGTAAATTTATTCATCGTTTCGATAAAGCTACTTGTATTCAAAAGCATTTATCAGAAACCTTGATCATCTAAAAAAGCAACGAAAAGAAATATTTACTGATACGAGAAAATGTTAATATTCAATACTAAATTGCCTAAAAATTAGATAACGTTGCCGTGAATATTTTGTCCTGCCATATGAGAAAGTCTTGCGATGTTACAGATCGCCATTTTTATAGTTAAATTAATTTTCCCCATTTTGGGTATACAGGGTGGTGAAATTTTCGATGCTCACCATTGTTATCTCTAAAACGGTAAAAGATACAGGATGGTTTAAATTAGAGAAAAGTTGCCCTTTTTCATGCAGATTATAAATCTGAAAAGAAATCTCCGATATGTTGATTGGTTCTTGAATTATACCGGAAAAACTGGAAATTGCTTTTATCGAAAAATATTATTATCTCTTCAACCATTGACACTGTTGTAATGACACTTGGCAATGTTATGTTTTTGATAACGCTGAATCAAAATACGTTAACAGAAATTTTTTAGATCGTCTAGATTTCAAGCTGCGATAGTCGACTTTTTATTTCTTATCGGCGCCATATCGGATTTTAATTCCATTAGATAGACAAAAAAATTACCTTTTTGGATCCCTAACTCGTTTACACTAGCCATTGTTTTTTCTAATAATAATCCATTAGATATAAAAATTTCTCGAATAATTGAAATAATTGAATTATTAAACAGCGTAGGTCGTGACAAAACAAATGAATCTATAATAATAAAACTGACGATTTGCATGCAAGTGATGTACAGTGCCTAGTATTTCGTAATTGCCAACATGTTCAGTGATGACGAGAAGCTAGATATGTACAACATATACATTCGCAGCAACAGGAATTCTGTATTGGCGGCTGAATCTTATTTAAATTTGTATCCAGAGAGGGAGCAACCCCACCGAACTATCTTCACGAGAATTTCCAGAAATTTGTTTTTTTGTGGAAGAGTCAGAAGACAGAGAGGGACGTATAGGAAACAAGTCAGTGGTAACGAAGTGAATGTTTTAGCTCAACTAACGATAGACCCAGAGAATTCCAGTCGTAAAATTGCCGAAGAATGTGGTATTGCTGATTCATCTGTAAGGAAAATAATCAAAAAACACAAGTTTCGTGATTACAAATTCACACGTGTACAGACTCTTCATCATGGTGATGGTAACAGGAGGTTGGACTTTTGTTATTGGTTTCGGGAAAAACTGCAACAGGATCCATATTTTCCAAGGAAAATCCTATGAACTGATGAATCCCTATTTACAAACTCGGGAATGTTCAATAGAAAAAATTGCCATCATTATGCCACAGAGGATCCACGTTTGATTAGACAAAGTAGGCCTCAAATTCGACATTCTGTAAACCTATGGGCTGGAATTTTAGATGACACTGTTCTAGGTCCATTTTTCATCAATGGACATCTAGATGGGCCTACCTATTTAAATTTTTTACAAACTATATTAGAAAATATGTTAGACGAACTGCCATTAGTAACAGTTCGTAATCTTGAGTGGATTCAACAAGACGGAGCTGGTTCTCACAACTCTCGCATCGTTAGAGATTATTTACATGCACGATTTCCAAATTTATGGCTTGGCACGTTTGGGCCTGTTCGTTGGTCTCCACGATCACCTTGCTTGAGTCCTATGGATTACTTTCTGTGGGGCAAAGTAAAAGCCGATGTGTATGCAACCGCAACAGAAAACATCAATCACCTTCGTTTCAAAATCCAAAATGCCATTCTGTCCATTTCAAGGCAGACTATTTGGAAAGCAGTGGATGAAATGAATTTGAGGATTAATGTTTGCATGGAAACTAATGGCGGACACTTTGAACAATTCCTGTGAATTATTACAGTAGAACGAAGAACCAAATAAGCCTGGCGTCTGAGATGTGTAGAGTTGGGAGAGAGAAGGTATTAGAAAACATTCATACACTCATTCAAGCATATTCGAGATACAATGAACTATTTCACCACTAATGGATCACTACTGTTTTCCCGTGTGCAAGTCAAGGACAGACGAGAAGCTTATTTGGTTCTGCTGTAACTACGCATAAGTTAATTTTCAAAAAATGTAGTATGTTTTGAAATAATTTTTACCTTTTTGAGTATTTAATTTCTTTTTTTTTTAATAAATGCTCTAATAATTTGTGAGTTTTCTTTATTCTAGATTCAATTGTTTTTTTACGGTCTACGCTGTTTACCCGATAGCTTAAATTTCAATTATTCGAGAAATTTTTATATCTAATGGATTATTATTAGAAAAAACAATGGCTAGTGTAAACGAGTTAGGGATCCAAAAAGGTAATTTTTTTGTCTATCTAATGGAATTAAAATCCGATATGGCGCCGATAAGAAATAAAAAGTCGACTATCGCAGCTTGAAATCTAGACGATCTAAAAAATTTCTGTTAACGTATTTTGATTCAGCGTTATCAAAAACATAACATTGCCAAGTGTCATTGCAACAGTGTCAATGGTTGAAGAGATAATAATATTTTTCGATAAAAGCAATTTCCAGTTTTTCCGGTATAATTCAAGAACCAATCAACATATCGGAGATTTCTTTTCAGATTTATAATCTGCATGAAAAAGGGCAACTTTTCTCTAATTTAAACCATCCTGTATCTTTTACCGTTTTAGAGATAACAATGGTGAGCATCGAAAACTTCACCACCCTGTATAACCCACTGCTGGTCAAATACAATAGCTTTAAGCTAGACTTCGCCATTAGTTGCATATAATATATACCTGTTTGCTTATGCTAATAAAAGACGTCTATTATTGTAATTATGTGCTACTATGCAAATACATGAATCGATTAAAGTACCTACGATTAAATGTTTATTTATAATCTGAATCTTGCAGAATGAAAATTGACCTGTCCAAGCATTCTTCATATTTTTCTAAAGTAACATAAAAAATTATTTTAGGTCATAAGTGAGTGGTATCCACGCAGCAAGTTAATACGCAACGATAAGTATATCTACCGCAAATCGTCGCCAAATAATACATGAATATGGTGGAAGGTCTTGAATGGTACATAAACATGTTAAAATGGTGTAAGTTAAATTTTCTGAATTTATTTAGAATAAGAAGAAGTACAATTTCTAGTAGTTAAAATTATTTTTATAATTTTTGGTATTTTTCCGAGATCAATATGGAGAATTAACATGGGCCCCCCCGTTTCAGTAATAATTTTTTTGTTACACTATTTTAGATATGCGTGAACTCTGTGAGTAGTGTATAAATGTAAAGATAAAAAGTCAGTAATAGATTACGAACGCTGTAAAGGAAAGCTTGTATAAGCTCCAGAACATTTGCCAAATCGTTTTGCCCGCATTAACCTAAAATATGGAAATCATAATAGCTCCAAAATACATTTTCGTCATTACTACAAGAAAATATTATATTCCTCGCTTGAACGTTACGGAAATGATACGTTTCGACTCGCGCGCCTCCTGATATATATGAAGTGTGGTCCCAGGATAATTTGTGGTAATTTTGTATTTCAAGCGGATTAATTACCATATTTATCCGAAATGGGAGGAGACCCGTACTGCGGTTTTTTTTACTATCGCGACAAATCTATATGGAAAGACAATTTTACTTCGCTTTTCGTTAGATGACAAAGCAGTTTTGGCCCGAGAGGGTGCATAAATATACGTCAGAAACTAGTAAAATCTGCGCTACAATTCCGCTATAATCTCGACCGCTGATCAATTCAAAAACAGTTCAAGTGATTTACATTGAAGTTTGAGGTGCCTTGACTAATAGTAACTTTTGTTTTAAAGAATGGAAGAGGAGGAGTCTTCTTTTGTTATCCCAAACACATTTCGAAGCGATTTTCGCTGTAACAACCCCGTATTATTTACAAAATAAGCATTCCCCTGGAAATTCAGTTCCGAAGGAAATCAATGCACACCCCTCGGATATCTCTAAGAAAACAAAAGGGTCGTCAGCTATTCGAATTCCAAGATGGCAGTGGGACCTTGCCATTGCCTTGGTAACACCAAACAAATGAACACTACGTTCGATTTAATGAAATCACCAAAAGCTAAATTTTACATTTCCCAGTTCAGGTGGTGAAAAGGTAGAAAATCATGTCAAAAAGCACGAAGAAGAAGCCTTTCGAATTGGATCTTAACGACAGCAACGATCCTAGTTACACCAATTTGACGCTACCATAGTAAGTTGTACTTATGTTTGATAATATAACTTCATATGACCTTTGAAATGGACAAAATTTGAATTATTTTCCTTCTCGTGACTATGAAGATGACACTACTAGAGCCGTCAGTTGATTGCAAGACAAACTTTCCAACTGTAGCTTCAAAGTGATTATAACACTTCTAACACGTTTTCTATTCGAGCGAAAACGAAATACTATCTGCATTTGACGATTCATTGGATTTATAATGATATTCATTGAAACATCTTAATATCAGATTCAATCAAAACATAAAACATGAACCAATTATACTCTTGGAATCAGGAGATATAAATCCAAATCCCTCATTTATCTGTAAAGAATCTTGTTCTCATCATGAAATAATGTAGTAGAATGTTAGGAAACAAACAATAAGGCACTAAAATTGTACTATGCAGAAAACTAAGAAGGTGCTATTGAATAATTTGTTGCTCATTGTGGACCAACAAAATTCTATTGGAAATCGTTAAGAAACTAGTTATCCACACAGCTTGTGTTGTGGACAGCATTTTACAAAGCTTTTAGGCACCAGTGAAGGGACTCCGGTTAAGCTGTAGGAAGGGTATGTAATAAAGCAGTTAATAGAAAATTGTTAACATAAAGACACTTTTTGCTAGTTTGAAATTCACATCGATACCAAATTGTCCAGGTAACAACCACAAAAAGGCGAAAGGCAATTCTCTGACGGCGTAAATTCGGGTAAATGGGAAAATTTAAACAATATACCCCACCATATCTTCTAATCCCCTTCGCTGCGTCCTCGGGACGTGGACGGGAATCTTTTCCGCCACTTAAAGGGTTTAATTAATTCCAGTTGCGTGATATGCCGGCAGCGATATCACAGCGCCGGAGTCAAACAAAGGGCGCAATTTATTAATGAAATACGGGACCATGAACTCCTACAGACGAAGGCCCTGGACGGCGTCAGGATCCACAGGGAGTTCTGCAAAGTCGTCATAAGTTCTGTCCCGGACAGGGACATCATCAGGCTGACTAGGAAACAGAGGGCGAGACTCGACGAGATAATGAGCAGGACATATTGAAGGCAGCAGTTTAATTTAAGTCTGGAAGATACATATAAATGTAACGTTACACACTCATGTATTTAACTAAATCAAGGATTTGGGAAAACATGAAAATTGCTCGCTTGAAATGTAGGTTCTTTAGAGTCTGAGAAAAATATAAAAATAACATTAAATTCAAGTTTAGTTACAGACATATATTACACATGCGCATAAAACTTATGTTGCATTATTTGTCTTATCAGACACAGCCAATTTTGATGACATTTTTTGTTTAGTGAAAGAGGACACTATCGATATATTGGGAAAAGTAACATTAACTTTAGGCAGTCTGTAGGTTCGTGCAAACAAAGACCTAAAATTTTATTAAGATTGATCACTTTTGACGCTAATTTTTTCAATGTTTCAATAAGGTATTCTAATGAATTTAGCGATAGGTATTAAACTATGACCATCCAGTTCCAGCTAAACTAAACGTAGAAATGGTTGTGTGTAAACGTCCGACATTACGGGCGTACGATTACACCATATCTTACTAGAGAATGAAACGAATTTAACATAAATTTACTTGAAATAGGCGAACAACATCGTTAACAAGTAATTTGGAATTGGATGAAAATAATGATTATTTTTTACATCACCCCAATATTTACGAAATTTGCAAAAAAAATGTAAAAGCTGGGTTAGTGTTACGATAACGTTATTGTATTTGCTAAAAACAATTTTCTATTAAAACACAGTGCAACGACATAGATCGACTTGAGCATTTTCAAAATAAGTCTAATAGGCTTATGGCATTGCAACTCGAATGATCTCAACAAATCATCCTTAACATACTATGTCAATATGTATGAGGTTTTTGAACTAAAAGAATTGTTAAAAGCATGTTGAAAACAGTACGGTTAGAAAATGGATGCGCGTTTAAATTACTAATGTTGTAATTTTTAAAAAGATTAGCTCCTTAGCCAACTCGTCTGACCAGAAACGTTGAGATAATGTTTTAATCTATTTCGAGCAAAACTGAACCAAACCCTAACCTTCCCTACCAACTCGTCTGACCAGAAATGTTGAGGTAACATTTCAGTTTATATCAAGTATCATCAAATATTACCAAATCTTAAAGCTCGTTCACAACCACTTAACGTACGTAACATAACGTAAAAAATTATGAAAACGCAAAGTTGGAAAGCATTATTTCAAATGTGTCTGTTCACAATAGTAAGTAAATTAACAAACGTAACGTCCCACAACGCTAAGTTCGTTCAACTTCAACTTAACAGCACGTTAAATCTACGGATTCTTAATTCCACCAATCAAGTGTCTCACTTTTTTGAAGCTTGACAGAAAACTGTCACTCGGTGAAACGTTCACTTCGGTTTGGTCTGTCATTTCTTAATAGGCACCTAAAGAGCAAATACCTGCCCTAATTGCAAGAATACCAAAAAAAGTTTCTTTGTCTCTTTCCATGTTGACAATTTTATGTAAAACAAAAAGCGAGGTTAGGTGAAGTTCTCACGATTACTGTTTGACCCAACGCGCATGATCAAAGTTTAAGTTTTAGTAGTACGTTAAGTGGTTCTGAACAAGTTATTCATTTCTGTGGTCTATTAATTTAATTTCTTACGTTACGTTACGTACGTTAAGTGGTTGTGAATGAGCTTTTAGACTCTTATATATATTTATTGTTTTGGGGACAATTATATTCTCTTAAACAGCTGGTTAGATGTCTAACGGAACCTCCGAAATGGTGTTAAATGTAATAAGAGGAATACCCACTTTTGACGATTTGTTAAAACTAATCTAACTTCAAAGTCCTCAAACCCTTGGTTAAAATAAATGATTAGTTAACCGCATGTTAAATGGATTTAACCAGGGTTGAAAATACCGGACCCAAGTTTACAACGTGCTATGACAAAGACAAATAGAAGCGTTCGGTTATTAAATTTATATAATCACATGAATTGAGTATACATGCTCGACTACTTATATTGACACTATATTCAAATGACTTCTGCGTATAAATATTGTCTTAGAACAGCGAATATAACATCGTACTTACGTTCGATTACCCAGCGCCGAAATTTCATTGTTCTGTGAAATAGGCTGACGTAGAGTCACCTATTTTTCTACGTTCCGTGTTAAGTGTCGCAGTGATGGGCTCGTAATGTGCGATCATAAGAAAGATATTAGGTACATTTTAGATAAGTTATCGCAAAAGGTCGTATGAAATGTACTGAAAACCGTATAGAGGACAATTTAAAGGTGTTGTGGAAAAGTAATCGGTCACAGTGCCCACCGATAATTGCAGAATTGCATTCTGCGAATCTGTTATACAGAGTGATCAAGAAATACTGTCTAAGTTGGCAATCCTACCTGGAGGATTTTTTTGGCTAAGGGTTTGCAACGCTACACCGGAAATCTCTGCACTTTGCATAACAGAGACAGCTAAATGAACACAAATATTTTAGGTTGTGTGAATTTATTTACGATATTTATTTACCACTCCAGAAAAAACTTTAATATCTAAAGGTACTGCTCAAATTGAGCCTCATTATGCTCTAAACATAAATTCACTCTCCGCTTTAGGCTCTCTAAGACATTAGGAGAAATATTTGCAACTTTCTCGATAATGGCACCTTCCAGTTCTTCACGTGTATGTAGAACATAACTGAACACCTTGTTTTTAAGGTGCCCAAAGAAACAAAAGTCTAGAGGTGTCAGGTCTGGTGACCTACCTGGCCAGATTTCCGTACTTATGACTCGATGGCCAAAAACCCGCAAATATTGCATTGTGGCACGAGCCCTATGTGCTCGAACTGAATCTTGTTGAAAGTAGCCATTTTCGCGCTCCTCCATGGTTAATTGGGCAACGAATGGCTGGAGAATGTGCTAAATGTATCGTTCAGAATTAACTGTGAAGTTAAAAAACACAGGACCAATTACTCTCTGCCGCGATACAGCCAGCCAAACACCAACTTTAGTAGAATGTAAAGTTGTTGTTCTAACAGCATATGTGGATTTTCACCAGACTAAATTCGTTAATTTTGAGAATTAACATAGCCATTGAGATGGAACCAGGCTTCATCGGAAAAAAAGGTTTTATCCAGGATGTCACCATTGTTCATTTCCTGATTGTACCAGTTACAAAACAGGACGCGTTGTGGACGGTCAGAAGGATTTAGGGATTGGACCATCGAAAATTTGTACGGGTGATATTTCAATTTGCTCTTCAACACAGTGGAACAACTTCCATGTGATAAATCTGTAAAGTGACGAAACGGAATACGGGAAATTAGTAATAAGTGGAAATTGGTGAACTTTTGATAAGGATCAAACCTGTTTGGAGGGAAAGCTTCCTAACCAATTTGCGAGGACTTTGTTGCAGTCGGGCCCTGCCGTCTTGCACCACATTTTCAGTGAGTACGGAGGGTCTACCAGGTGGCTTTCCTTTCTTCGCATTGCCTGTATTCAAATATCGTTGAACTACGCGCATGCGGTGTTGTTTAAAAACGTCGATAGTGAACACAACTTCAGGAAACATTTCTTGAAATTGGTGCAAAGTGGATTTCAAGGAGTATTGCCATCCAGAAATGGGGTCATGAACTGCACTCCGAAAATAAGCAATGCCATTAAAAATATCTTGTTCTAATGTAAATAGTACCATTTTTATAATAAAAATTTGAATCGCCGCTCAAGTGTCAATGCTGCCACTGTCAAACATCGAAGTAGCTGTCAAGCAACCGGAAGTGGTCCCAGTTCTACCATTTTAAAGTAAAATTTAGGATTGCCAACTTAAACAGTATTTCTTGATCACGTTGTATATATCATACTGTAACGAAACGGCTCGCCGGCCGCGACATAAACACGCCGGGAGCTACACAAGTTCGCCTTATTGCAATTCTGGGAAGGACGACGGGAACAATCGAGAGAGTTCGATGCGATAACGGGTTCCTGGAAAATCGAACATTCTAGTAATTATCCCGAAACTACGAGAAGCTTCTACCTGCCATAAAAAGGGAATGTCGGACCCGAAGCAGGCCAGTTGAACCGGTGTGTGTAAACATTCGAGCGAGAGACCGCGCGCGTTAAAAATAAATAAACATCTCTGAGTGAAATAAATTATTAGGGTTAAAGTGTAGTTAGAAATAAATTAATTAGGATAATCGTGTAGTGTTTTAGTTTTAGTCAATAGTAAAAACGTTACAGTGGTGTCAGAGTGCGGAATAATTAGTGAAATAAATTAAGAACAATGAAGAAATTACGCTATTTAAAAGTGACGGACCTCAAACGCGAATTGGAAGAACGAGAACTCGAAACGTCAGGGACGAAAGCAGTGCTGCAGAAGCGTCTGGAGGTCTATTTAATCGACAATGGAGACGACCCTGAAACTTTCGGTTTCGAGGAAGAAGGTGAGCGTCTCCTTGACAACATAAAAAGAGAACTCCGCGGCGAAATAGGAAACCTCCACGGCGAGTTGGTCGACAAATTAGAAGATCTCTACAGTGAGCTAGATAGCAGAATTGAAAACCTTAACATCGCACTGCAGATAGAGAGAATCCAACGATTGGAGCTGGAGAACAAACTAAGAGAATTGGGGCAACGTTTACAATCAATACATTTCCAGCCCAGTCGGCAAAACATGTCCAATCCAGGTAATCCGATTAACGACTCGGAGGCAAGCAGGATCGAGGCAGTCCCTGCTGCGAGCCATCGAGTGAAGCCGCCCACCTTCGACGGGGAAATCCCCTGGGAGAACTACCTCCGGCAGTTCGAGGCAGCGGCGAAAGCTAACAACTGGACGCAAAGGGATAAGGCAGTGGCTCTGACAATCGCTCTCCGGGGAAACGCCCTCGACGTGCTGCAAACTGTTCCACGGGGGGAGCTGGACAACTTCGAGCTACTCGTCCAGAGGCTGGAGGCGCGATACGGACACGCACACTTGAGGCAGGTCTACCAATGCCAAATGAAGACACGACGACAGAAGCAGGGAGAGAGCCTTCAGGAATTCGAAACCGACATCATGAAACTAGTTAGATTCGCCTACCCGGAAGCGGCGGAGTCTATGACGGAGAGTCTCGCGGTCTCGGCCTTCATCGACGGCTTGAGGGATGTGGAGATGCAGCGGGCGGTACGGCTGTCGCGTCCCAAGAGCACATTGGATGCCCTCTCGATGGCCCTGGAATACGAGGCTGCGACGGAGGCGTCGAGGATCTGTGGCAGCGTCGGGTCGGTGGTCGGAGACGACGCATGCATAGATGCCGAACGGAAGGAGGACAAGCTGGAGCAGATTGTCAACGCCCTCAAGGGACTGCTGGAAGGAGGCAGAAAGGAACCAGCGAAGTGCTGTACGTGTGGAGAGGTTGGCCGTTTCCGAAGGAACCGCAAGCGCCCCAGGGTCGAGAAATCAAAACGTGTCGACATCGAACATAGAGCAGGAACCAGCCACCGTAATGCTGACGCTCTTTCAAGAAGACCTTGTCCGGAGGGATGTTCCCACTGCAGTCGTGCAGAGGTAAAGGAGGCTTCGACCTGCCGCACGACGGTCACCGACGAGGACTGGTCACCAGACGGGCTGCGGCGGGCGCAGGAAGGCGACCCTGAACTTCAACGGATCCTGGAATGGAAAGAAGGAGGTCGTCGGCCGGAATGGCAGGAAGTGGCCCCATCCTCTAGGACCCTGAAATCGTACTGGGCACAGTGGGACTCCCTGGTGATACAGGATGGACTGCTCAAGAGGGTGCTCGAATCCGATAATGGCGCAGAAAGGCGATTCCAACTTATCGTACCCAAGATCAAGGTGGCGGAAGTGCTACGTCACCTCCATGACGGAACATCTGGAGGCCACCTGGGAGTAAAGAAGACCCTGCAGAAAGTGCGCGAGCGTTTCTATTGGGTGGGCTGCTCTGAGGCTGTTCGTGAATGGTGCAGGAAGTGTACAGTTTGCTCAGCCAGCAATGGACCGCACCGCAAGCCGAAAGCCCCGATGAGACAATACAATGTGGGAAGTCCTTTCGAGAGGATCGCCCTAGACATTACTGGACCATTTCCTGAAACCGATTGCGGCAACAAGTACATCCTAGTGGCGATGGACTACTTCACGAAATGGGTAGAGGCCTACGCGATTCCCAACCAAGCAGCCACAACTGTCGCAGATGTCCTGGTGAAGGAGCTAGTGAGCCGCTTCGGAGTACCGTTGGAATTGCATTCCGACCAGGGGCGTAACTTCGAGAGCGAGCTGTTCCAGGGAGTTTGCGAAAAGTTGGGAATTCGCAAAACTAGAACGACGGCGCTGCACCCTCAGTCCGACGGAATGGTGGAGAGGATGAACCGCACCATGGGCAAGTACCTCTCGAAGGTAGTGTCTCAACACCAACGAGACTGGGATCAACATCTCCCCTTTTTCCTGATGGCCTACCGTTCTGCCATCAACGAGTCCACCGGCCAGACACCAGCAAGGGTACTGTTCGGGCGGGAGATGAGGCTTCCCTGCGATCTGAGCTTCGGTTGCAAACCGGGAGAAGATCTGGCTGGGGAAGACTACGTCACCGAGCTGCGCAGAAAGATGGACCAGGTTCACGAGATGGTACGGACGAACCTCCAAGTCGCCAGCGACCGCATGAAGGATCACTATGACGTTCGGGCGGACAGCGGCATATATGAAGAAGGAGACCTAGTGTGGCTGTACAACCCACAAAGGAGACGAGGGTTATCACCGAAGCTTCAGAAAGCTTGGGAAGGGCCATATAAAGTGAAGACAAAAATAAATGACGTCATCTACCGAATCAGCAAAGTTCCGAATGGGAAGCCCAGGGTCGTGCATTACAACCGATTAGCGCCTTTCGAGGGAGACCACGACCAAGATCAACAGGTGCGCCAACTACGGCCCCAAGAAGATGAGCCCTCCTTTGAAGAGTTTATGGCTGCATATGGTGGGACCGGAAAGGCCCGATTCGGTGTGACCAGGGGAGAACAACGGGATCTCTTCGGAACACCGGCTGAATATCCGCTGGCTCATTGCGTGGCCCAGGACCTGCGGATGTCCCGGGGAATTGCCGCGGAGTTTCGGACGAAGTTCGGCAAACTGGACGAACTCCATCAGCAGGGACCGGTGGTCGGGCGAGCGCTGAGGATTAAGGAAGATGGATCACAACGGCCGCTCTTCTACCTGATTACCAAGAGGAGGTCCTTTCACAAGCCCACCTATTTGGACCTGTGGGACGCACTACATGACCTCAGGGATACCCTACTTAGCGAAGATCTAACTAAGTTAGCAATCCCGAAACTGGCTTGCGGATTGGACGCCTTGGATTGGAGAGTGGTCAGGAATATGCTGGAGGTCTTATTTCGCTTCACCGGGGTAGACATTTTGGTGTGTTGTTGGAATCCTGAGAGGAGTCCCCACAAGAAGACCGTGGCATGTTATTTCCACCAAACCTCGCGTTGCAGACAGGGGACCAACTGCAGATTTCTACATGGGCCTGTCATGGACACGTTTCGGGACGAAACATCTTTAAGGCGGGGGCAGTGTAACGAAACGGCTCGCCGGCCGCGACATAAACACGCCGGGAGCTACACAAGTTCGCCTTATTGCAATTCTGGGAAGGACGACGGGAACAATCGAGAGAGTTCGATGCGATAACGGGTTCCTGGAAAATCGAACATTCTAGTAATTATCCCGAAACTACGAGAAGCTTCTACCTGCCATAAAAAGGGAATGTCGGACCCGAAGCAGGCCAGTTGAACCGGTGTGTGTAAACATTCGAGCGATAGACTGCGCGCGTTAAAAATAAATAAACATCTCTGAGTGAAATAAATTATTAGGGTTAAAGTGTAGTTAGAAATAAATTAATTAGGATAATCGTGTAGTGTTTTAGTTTTAGTCAATAGTAAAAACGTTACAATACTATATGTGTACTCTATAACAATCAAAGTTTTTACCTCTATTTTTAAGACTTACTGTCTCATACATTCTATGACATTATTTATATTCTTATTTTAATCCCTACTTGTTACACCTTTGTGACGACAAACACAGCCCGTTTCGCACTCTTGAAGGATATTTTGTGGTGAAAACAATGCGTGATGTTCACGTGTTACATGTTGGGCGATCTGCCTAAGCCTAACTAAAGTAGAGCTTAGAAACATCAGGATAGCAAATATAGGTAAACAATATCATGAAAATTGTAACTTAAATCGTTTCCATTTCTTGCATTACCTAACATTGTTACCAACAAACGTAACATCTTATCGATCATCCCTTAACATAATTTACTTACTTATGTTATCGATGAAATACTACTTTTAAAATGTTAATATCATTTCGAAACAAATGTAAGAAAATTTTTTAATACTTAATATCATTTCGATAGTACTTGAATTCCCACCAAATCTCGAAACGACAAATCTCTTAAAGATGTTTGTCTTCGTTTTCAGAGCCCATTTGGACTAACATTTGCAATTTGAATGCTATGCAAGTAAACTGCAGCTATAGCGCGGAGTTAGGTTACCGACCTCAGATTACATCGGTAGGTACAGCGAGATGCAATTACAATCTCTGTAGGTGTGTGTTGGGTATGCAATATTAATGCTAACAACGGGAGCTGATTGTCAACGATGACGGGAAATCTGATGAGCCCGAGGCGGAAATCAATGTCCGTACCTATTTAATATCGAAAATTAATGCCTTGGGCAATCCATAAAATAACTAGAAACTGGATCGATTACAAAATGAACTCTACTTTTAACTCAACCCCAACATACATTCATAACTTTTTCTTTACTAAAAATCGATAATGCTAATTAAGTAGTAATTAAATTACGGAAATCTTAATAATTGTGCAGGTTGATTCAGGCACTAGTCTCATTATATTCACCTAGAAATGTTCGAAATATTATTCTATCTAATGGTTCCCAGCTAAGAAATAATTTGTAGTTACATGTATTCATTAGTGAGGAGGTGCAGAGCTACTGATTTAATCCCAGAGTTTAAGGCAACTGACAATACAGGCATTTTTGTGATGAGTTGAGTTGGTATAACTGATTTATAACCTGACCGGGTTGGCAGTTGGCAGTTGGGCCAGTTGGTATTCTGGGGTGTTGTCAAAAGTGACTTGAGGTGGTGATACAGATTGCCATTTGATCCCTTATTTTTTTTAATAATTCCAATAAAACTTTAAATTCCACACTTTCAAATCCAAAAGTGAGTACATTCCACTACCAAACTAAGTTGCTTCTAGAAATCATCATACCTCCTTTGAGGTTATGTAATTATGTAATCCCTTCAGTTTGGCCATTAATCGTTGCCTTCGTTTACTTGCTGTATTAATTCCATCGTGCTCATTACGTTTCAGTTAAATATGTCAGCACTACGTTCAGCGACCCGTCTTCTAACCCGCAGGGCCTTCAGCGCTACCACCAAAAGGGGTTACGCTGATATGAGTTTCACTTTTGCAGCAGGAAATCAAGTAAAACAAAACAGCCATATTAACTATAACGGAATTCATTTCCTCTTTTTACAAGGTATTCTACGATTCACAAGCGGTTAAACAAGTGGACGTACCATCATTCTCCGGTAGTTTCGGTATTTTACCTGCTCATGTACCAACCCTGGCGGTTTTGAAACCCGGTGTCGTTAGCGTATACGAAGAAGGTGGTAAAGTGAATAAAATCTTCGTATCAAGCGGTACTGTCACCATCAATGACGATTCTTCTGTTCAGGTATAACTTTGCTTTCACAATTGACCCTTCTGTTATTGTTCTGACTTGTTTGTCTCAGATCTTAGCGGAAGAGGCTCACCCAGTGGAAAATCTCGATGTCTCTGCTGCGAGGGATGTACTCAGCAAAGCCCAGAGTGCATTGTCCTCAGCCAATAATGATACGGTAATTTTTAATTTTAAATAACTAACTTTTAGTGGCAAAGTGGGTATTGAATTGATTTAAAATTGAACAACAAAAGTGAGAATAAATAATTTTATATAGTACTTATATTGTTGAAGCTTTACTTCTTACACATTTTATTTTTCTCCATTTATTTCTATTAGACTTATTTATTGTTTTAGGCGAGAGCTGAGGCAGCCATTGCTGTCGAAGTCGGAGAGGCGTTGGTTAAAGCTGCTGAATAAAGTCATAAGTAACCCTAACTTGTCTTGTTAATTTTTGTCTAATAGAAAATTCCGTGTATTTTCTGTGTTGATTACTTTTTCCATTTCATTTAAGAGAAGTAAAAACTATTTATGAAGCAGAGGTTTGAAATCCTTCCTACTGTGTTACTCCATTCATTGAGATAATAGCTGTAGCTTATAAAAATTCAAACTAAACAAACGTTTCTCGATGTTTAAGTGTCCCGCCATAAAAATCGATGGTTTGCACTAGTTCACAACAAATTTTGAACATGTTGGTGATTTTGAACACCTGTTTTCCAGGTATTTTTCGAGGTTAATTTCAAAGAATTGTCGCTTTTATTAACAACAACAACAAGAGGATCACGTAAGCAATATGATACATTTGATTTTGATGATCATTTCAAAAAAATTTAGATAACGTTCATAACAACATAACCTTATTTTCGGCATACGTGCTTAGTTGGAGAATATTTAGATGTTTAAGGAGTAAATCACTCCAATTCAATTGCGACAATGTAAACAAATTGAAAGGTCAATTAAGAAAATAATACAGGTGTTGATAGGTATATAAGGTTGAACTGCCAATTTGTGATCAGACCTTTGTAGAAAGCTGGGTTGATAACAATAACGAATCGGTTTGCTGCACTTCCTAAGCTTATGCTTATACTTTCTGGCAGAAAATTTGTAAGCTCCTTGGCATTTTTCCACATATTGTAATAGTAAGGGATATCAAGGAATTTTCTGTAGTTTTGTTCGAACTGAAACAAACACACCAGTTATTCAAGTCGAACAAGTTCATTACTTCAAGTAAACAAGGTAAGTTGCAAATATCCTCTTATATTAGTTTTTAGTAAATTTGTAATTTCTTCTGCCACTTTTTTCTCTTTTTTGTATTCATTTTAACTGCATTATGTTTAAAAAACTGTTGTCATATTTATAGCGTGGCCTTTGTTATTCATATTTGAATTCATTTTTTTATATCACTACTTGGTATTACGAGTTTATTCGTTTTTTAATTCTGTTTTTCCTCCTAGATGTTTAAAAATTTGGCCGTGTTCGATTTCGACCACACCATAATAAATGACAACTCCGACATAGCCGTAATAAACCTGGTCGACCGTTCTCATATCCCAAAAGAAGTGAAGGATCTACACAAATCTGACGGTTGGACTGCCTTCATGCAGGCAATTTTCAAAATCTTGCATGAGAACAACGTAACGGAAACTTCTATAAGGGATCTCACATGCAGCTTACCGGAAGTACCTGGGATGAGTCAATTAATCAAAATTTTAAAAGAGGATTTAAATTATGACGTGATTATTATAAGTGATTCTAATTCATACTTCATACAAACTTGGCTGGATTGTAATAACTTGACTGATTACGTTTTGAAAGTTTTTACAAACCCCGCACACTTCGACGGGGAGTTACTTAAAATTGAAATGTACCATTTACAAGATAGTTGTAAACTAAGCACTAAAAACTTATGTAAAGGTCAGATCATGGAAGAATTCGTAGTAACTCAGAGTAAAGCTGGTATACAATACCAAAAAGTCATTTATTGCGGTGATGGGACAAACGATTTTTGTCCCATTCTGAGGCTGAAAAGTACAGACGTAGCTTGCGTAAGGAAAAATTATAAATGCGAAGAGTTGATTACAAAGTCTGCTAATGGAGAGTATATAGATCCAGACGGTGTGTCAAGAAGTGTTCAGTCAGAAGTATGTGTATGGAAAGACGGACTTGATATAATCAAATTTATTAAATGTTAATAACAATTAAAAAATACCTTAGTCAATTAGTACTTGTTAATTGTTTAAAAGTATATTAATAACGAAAGGGATTTCTTAAAACTTAAAACACATTTATTCATACCATAGTAAGATGTATGGAGGACATCATAGCTATTATTGTAGCCATCAGTACTTAATTAGTTCTTAAAGATACATGGAAAAATATTTTAATATGATCCTACGGTATAATCAAATAAAATATTCATCGAAAACTTTCGATTTTCTTTTTTCATTTTTTAACCCCATACTCTGACAGCTTGATCCCAACTGCACGTTGTCACAGCCAGTCCATTTTCGGCGACTGATAGAGATGTTACTCTATTGTCATGACCAGATAGAGTCCCTGAAAATATAATTTTTATGTATTATGGGGAAAAAATTATGACATCAAACCTGCTCAAAATTTCTAGGAATTATCCTATCATATTTTATTTTAGATACCTATTATGGAACTATCGTATTAATCCTTTTACCATTATGTTGGTTCTTGAGGGTGTCCCACATGTGAACATTGTTGTCATCGGAACCACAGAATAGGATCCTACCGCTCACCGATAAGCCACAAGAAGTGAAACCGCTGTTGGCCGATGGCGGCTTATATATGGCGATCTCTTGGTCACTCCTTATATCGAACATCCTGGCGGATTTGTCCTCGGATCCTGTGGCAAACGCATGGCCACTTGGATGAAACTGTGAAAAAGTAAATATGTGTAATCAGAAATTAAGTAATGAATCCCATATTTCGGAAAAATTCATGAAGTCTTAAAACCACAATTTCATGAGGTTATAATAATATCTTTATTAAAGACAAAAGTGTGCACATTCGTGCTGGAAAAGCAGATCAACTGATAAGCTCATCGTAACCATACAGCTTACAAAGATAAAGTAAATCAATGAAGAAGACTGCATGAAAAAGGAATACAATTTCATTTATGGAGAAGTAATATGCAAACACTGATACTGAGTTTAAAGTAGGTATATTTTGGAAAGAACATATAGTAGATAAAAATTTCTAATGGTTCTGAATCTGTTGTCGAGTTGAACTGTGTACACTCCTTATTACAGGACATGACAATTTTGTATGATGTAGTAAGATTACCAAAGGTGTTTGAGCACCTTCACGAAGTGTTTTGCACTTTGGTCTTCATTATATTTTTCACGGAGTGTTTGAAAATGTAAGGTAATCATTAATTTTCTGATTTTAAAGATTTTTACTTCTGACGCTTTATCTGTTTGCTACTGAATTGTTAAAGATGTTTTAAATCATTTTTCATCTTTCAAGCAACAGCAAAGCTTACACTATGGACAGAGCACTGCTTTCATTCTCACTGCCTACTTACACAGACTGAGTTGACGTCTGCATCGTGTCCGAAGAATGTTTGCTTCGGCTTGTCTTCTCTTATATCCCAAACCCTGCAGCTTCTGTCGACGCTCCCAGTGACGAAGGAGTTCTTATCTGGCGATAAACTGATCGAAACTACGTCGCCGTTGTGAGCTATGAAGTCGGAGGTTTTCCTTCCAGTTTCCAAGTCCCATTTACAACTGGACAATTGAAACAAATCAGCGTGTCATATAAATGTATTACGTTATGCATGGTTTTTGGCTCACATTTTCATGTCGCCTGAACCAGTTATGATCGTCTTGTCGTCAAGAAATCGACACGAACTGAGGAATCCATCGTACCCTGCGAGTTCCCTGACCATTTTGGCTACACCATTTGAGTCTCGGTTATTTAAATCGTAGACTGTACACATGTTGTCCATACCTCCGCAAGCTGAGAAACAATTCAGGATGAAGAGAATATTTTTATTCGTTCTTGTTCATAAAGCAGATTTTGACACTACCAACATTTGATGCTAGAGTGATAGGTAGGTATTGATCATTGTAAAGACACTTGATATCAGAATGGTTGTTGAACTTTTACTACAACTATGCCTTAGTGTTAAACACTAGGTAACAATGAAATTAATTCTAAGCTAATGGGTATGCATATATTAATTTACTTTCTCTTACTTAGGTCACGAATGCAAAATAAGACCATCTAGACATTTACAAGCTTAAGTAGGTAATAGAATTTTGTGACTCACCTACGAAATTACCGGAGTAGGAAAAAGCGACGCTCATCACCCACGCAGACCTCAATGGGATGATCTGCATCTTGTTCCCGGTGTATGTATCCCAAATGATCAATTTCCCGTCTAGGGATCCCGTGACGCAGTGGCGGCTATCGCCGCTGTAATGGACCGAATTCACCTTGTTAAGATGGCCCTTCATCAGTTTCCTGGTGATCAATTTCACCTTCGGGGCCGGGGCAACCCCATCGCAGACCTGTTCGAGGGTGGTGTCAGCTTGCTTCTTCTGCAGCTCCTATAAAGAGGTTTTAACCATATAGAGTGTCAGTTTTAACTTTGTTATTTCAAGACAGAACGTTGTGTCAAGGAACTCATAGTGATCCATTTGAATACCAAATGGAAGAAAGGAGGAGTTGAACTCCTCTAACGAATAATATTGAACAATTCCATCTGGAATCTAAACGTTTAAAAATTTAAATTTAATTTAAGTTGTTTTGAAAGAATGTCATTGGGCACCAGGTGGGATGCAAAGAGAAAAATGTTGATCTTCTGGTGAAATCATGAGAAAGATCTCGATAAAAACTAGAAGTTATACTTAAAATCGAAAAGATTCAATCTTCTGAATGAACTTTTTATAACCATATATTAGCCGTTGGGATTCGATGGTTCTTCTGAACCAATAGTAATAACCTAAATTATGGCTTAACAATAGTTTGAGCCCTTTTTTTGTTTTTGTTCAATGATTTTGAATGATTTTTGTTCAAAATTGAAACAATATGATCTTAAGCGGCAGTAATGAGATTGTGGTTGATAACAAAAAAGCCAGATTGTGTAAACTAATTATTTTGATAGTGTAAATCCAGATAAAGCAATGTTTATTTTCTGGACAAAATATTGGAAGAATGAATGCTCCATTAAGCAAATGTGTAGGTTTCCTTCTGAGAGTGAAATTGAGAGATTTAATTTCAAAGTTGGTTAGTTGGGTCAAACTTCTGAGCACTACAGGTTTAACTTACATAAATTGTGGTTCTATATATGAAAACTGGATTCAAGTTTTTAAAATGTTCTAGTGGAGATTTTTTTAAATTGTGTATTGTTGATTTAATTGACCCGTCTCTCGTATTTGATACCACAGTTTGCAGTTAACATTATCTAACATATGCAGTTTTTTAATTTTATAATTCGCTTATATTTTTACGTCTTCCATGATCAACATCATTATTCTTATCTTCAACTTTGCCTGATACACTATCACCGACTTGAGTAAAGTTGTATAAAAATTTATCATTTCATATAAAAATATTTTCTTGAATTAAAAAAAAAATACGAACTATCCTTCAAGTGTTATTCTTGAAGAATATCTCTTTAATTAGGTATCTATCTTTACATAATATCGTTTTTATGAAATTTCATCTTGAAGGGTACAAAATGCCATGTTTTTCCCAAGAAATCAGTATTGCTCCTGGTTTTTCTTCATTAATTTAAGCAGAAAATTGCAATAGTTTGTCGTAACAAATGTTGCATTTCAAAAAAGATGATGGAAACAGGATAAGTAAGATTGCGTCCATTTATTCACACGAGAAAAGTGTTCAATCAACGATATCACTAAATCCTGTTAAATTTTTCTTTTTTGACAAAGAGAATGTTGCATTAGGATGGAACATTTTTGTGGAAATAATTGTTTTACCTGCAACTTTTTGTAAAGGTCCTCGACTTCCTTCCGTAACGAGATGAGTTCCGGATCGTTTTTCGGTGGCATATTTTCACCAACTTTCAAGTAAATGAGCACACTACAAAACAAACGCTAGACGGAATAGACAGGAGGGAAGTACATCGTAAAAGCGGTTTAGTTCTAATCTAATAAAGGGGATGAGTTTTAAAAAACCTTACAAATGCATATTTGACCTAATTTCGATATATCGATTGTATCAAAGATAACTTTCTTATATTCCTAAATAGCATCATTATTGTTGGATTTTATTGAAACTACGGAAGGAAAATGTTAACAATGAGTGAAATTAGTTTTTGCGGTCTCACTTTCACTTAAAGAGGCGTATGTCTTGGTTCATTACGTTTTTTATACCAATGTGATTATTCGATTTTTATACTTTCCATAAAGCGAGTCAACAGACCATACTGACGAGGAGGATTATCATGTCATGCCTACGCTAATAGAAAATTCAGATTTCCGTTATCTGGATTGTGTGTTTAGAACTTTGGGGAAAATCCATGCAATAACAGGACTGTTATTATAGAATGTTGGATTTTACACCTTCGATATACCGAATACTCAAATAAATTTGACACCGATTAAACCCCGAAAGCGATATCTTAAGTCTTTGCTCGAGTACAATTTACTGTAGTTGCTAGGGTCTGCGAGCAGTTTTCATTAAAACATTAGCTATTGGTTTCGTAATCCAGGACTTATACGTTCCGTTAGAAGATTTTATTTGAACGTCCGATATACGAGATTAACATTATCTTTTGTTTACATTATTCGCTCGAATGACATAAAAACTGCACCGACTTCACGGGGGAAAAAAAGTGAAATTGATTGTTCCTGTGGAGCGATTTTTTGGTCCATTGGTCACCTCACTTTTACTTTGTCCAATCAAATCTCGATCATTTCATCGAATCTTTCCTCGGAGAGATGATGGTAAAATCGCTGTTGTTGTATCCATTTCTTCTCATAACGGTTTCCTACGGTAAGAATCAATGATTTTGTTAAAATTTTAATTTAATTCTTTTGTGCAAAACCTATAGATAATGATAAATTATTTTTTATGCGGTTAATTGACGTTAGATTCAAAATATTGGCGAAACATTTCATCTTAGACACCAGTTTAATTAAGTACTACTTACTACATAATATAACTTATTGAAATATGTTGTCAAAAATGCCACAAAAAGTTAAGCCAAAAATCACATCTGATGAAAAATGTTTAGAAAAACTGTACTTTCGTTTTTTTTTCAGTTAACAGCGATGTAGAGGAGCAATGTGATATATCTATGAAAGGAAGTTGTAACGAAATTGAAGAAAATAGGTATACTACTAAGGATGAACATTTAGGAAAAGGTAAGATGAAAGATTTTATTATATATTAATTAGCACCGGAATTACAATTTTTGTTTGCCTGTAATTACAAAGTTACTAAACAATACTTTTTTGGTTGATTCGTTACTTTGTTTTCAAACAGACCCTTCACGCCTTATTTCCATCAGCCCACTAGATACTATTAGATATTATTTTGAATACACTATGTAAATCATGGGATCAAGTGTTAAGTGTTACTGTCCAAAGCTTCACACTTTGATTTAGTGCACTGATATTATTTCGAAATGAGATCTTTTCTGAATATTTTATATATTTTAAAAACCCTGAAATAGAAGGTCTTTTACATTTCTTACATCGACAGGTCTATTAATACCTAGTTATTTACATAAAAATCAGGAAAATATCACATTATTGAAGAGGAGTTAAATTGAAATGCGTGTGCCGAGTATTTTAAAGCTTCGAGTCAATTTTAGTCTTGTATTAAATTTTTCAGGACATTTTTTAAAAATTCTTTTTACAAATTCCAGAAAAATTAAGTTTGTCTACTTTGCTGCAAAGTGTAGTTACAAAGTAAACTACATGAAAAAATTTCATCAATTTTGTGCAAATGCTGTGAAAACAGTGTATTTTGCGCCTTGTAAAGTCTTTACTGTACTAGTCCGGAAAATTCAATTTTTTGTCCGTAAATAAGCAGGAAAATGTTGTTTCCAAGACGATTTCCGGAGAATAGTATATTATTATATCGGGTGTTTTTTTAAATTTCACCTCATAGTAGGCTGTGGATAGTGCTTGTGAATGCGCCTTACTAAAAAATGTCAAAATTGACATAACCTCACTTTTTTAATAAAAATTGAAACTGCTCCAATCAGTTACTAGTGTCTTGAAAAAGACAGCTTGGCTCTATTAATTAGGCGTAGATGAGTGAGCTGTCTTTTCCAAGACACTATTCACCGATTGGAGCAGTTTCAATTTTTATTAAAAAAGTAAGGTTATGTCAATTTTGACATTTTTTAGTAAGGCGCATTCACAAACACTATCCACGGCCTACTATGAGGTGAAATTTAAAAAAACACCCGATACTAGTTTAATAAGGCGGACTATTGTCACACGAGAGTTTTAAAGCACGACGAGCGAAACGAGGAGTGCTTTGATAGAACGAGTGTGACAATACGTCTTATTAAACGAATGTAATATTCTATTCTATCTACTCTGCTTTATTAATTCATTAAATTTTGGCTGTTCAAGTTTTCGTCTTACACTACGGAATTTTGCGTGGGTTGGTTGCACTGACGTCACTGACATTGGACATTTCGTATTTGAATTTGAAAATCTAGTAGCCCCAGGACAAATTCAATAACTACTTACTTACGTGCGCGAAATGAAATACAAAAATGTAGAACTGACCTGTACACCCCCAGAAATACGCAAAGCTGCTCAAGAAATTACTGTAAGACAATTACTTAGTAAGAAATTACTAAGTATTACTGAAATACTAATAATTTAACCCTGACGTCTACGCGTGTCTCCATGACAGGCTGACGTACCAATTTAACAAAACTAGAAGTTACCAAAAGTAGTGTAATAATATGAATATTATTACCATGGGCGCCGCTACATAAGGGCAAGGGGGGGCGGTTGCCCCCCCCTGGATTTTACCGTTTTCTTGGTTTTACGGATCTAAAAGCAATGGATGTTAAAAGCAATGGATGTTAAAAGCTCAGAAGGGATCATTCCTTGCACAACCATCGTTGTGCAAGACCCACCAGGTTCTTTAGGTGAGGGGAGTTCATAGTATTCATCCCCTAAATAATTATCTCCTATTAGTAAAGAATGGTGACTGGTGAGAAATATCTTCATTTTAATTTAATGCAAATTTTTTATTAAAAAAATATTATGCCCCCCCCTGACTTAAATTATGCCCCCCCTGACTTATTTCTTAGCGGCGCCCATGATTATTACACTACTTTCGGTGTAATAATGAGATCATTAGTAACGCAAAGTAGATGAAGACATTAATTCCCATTTTTTTTGCTTTCAATTAAGATATCAACTTTCATTTCGCCCTATGTACTGAAACCTTTGAGACTTGTGAAGTTTGGCAACTTCGACAACTTCGCACAACTTCTGTCGAAAAGAAAATATCGACTCCACTCTGGTGGCGTGTGTGCGGTAAAAGTTTTTTTGGGTGGAACGTGGCAACGTTTACGTCACCATGGATACTATTGACGTCGCGACGTCATCTTCAGCCTTTGATGTATTATTAATTTTTAATACACTCACCCGCGTACTTATGTTGCGAATTTAAAGTTTTCATGAAGGAGGGGAAGGCAATTAAAAAATATTAAGACAAAGGAAGATATTTATGTGAATATTTTTTATTTCGATATTTTTCATTGGGGTAGTTGGATACATATTTGCATGTAAAACTTGTACCTTTTGAGTAAATTCTCCATTTGTAGTCAAATTATAACATTACATATTGCTCAAAGTGCTCATTTTGAGTATAAATACTTTTTGGTCGTTTAGTGGAAAAATTATTCATTACTGCATCGAAGTTATTTTGTTACGATAATGACAAAGTAAAGTCTGAACTAATCAAATAATTTAATATTTTACGAACATTTCATAAATTACTTTATTTTACATACTTATTGAAAAACAAAGGAATATTTTCATTTCTTCTATTTAAACTGCAAAAGCACCAATAAAAATATAAACCTCAGTATGCACCAGGTAATCACAAAGTAAACCAATTTAAAATCCTTTTTTAAAAACACAAACAAAAACAGAAAGCTTACTAGATAAGTCATATCTTACCAAAAAGCAAAAACTAAACAAAAATAAAGATAAGATTTCAAAAAAAAACAAATGATTCTGCTATATAATTAATTATGGATATTCTATAATATGTCATATGAAATGATTCTTGTAAAATGTCATATCATCGGACGCTTCAGCTTATAGTGTCATTTATTTTTTATCAATACATATCCTTGAAACTGCCTCACATATACCAAGTAATTCTCCAAACATATGTGGGATGGATTCGAATTCTATGTCAATACAAACCGTGGAACTTGTTACCACACAACTTCGAAATACGCAATCACAAAATTCAAATTTGATCGCTGACAGAGAGAAACATGTGTGTTCTATTTTGTACAAAGTTATTTTTGGTTCACTTTTCCGTACAACAAATATGAACGGTACGTGCTAATGATGGTTGCATGACCCATGACCGTTCTTGGCTGCTTTTCGAACGAAGCTAGGACAAACTTCCGAAACAAAACATCGAAGCATCGAAAATCTGTTTACGTATTGAAACAATTGAATTGGGTCATTTTAATTGGAGAAGTACTGACATATTACCTCATTTACTGTCTATTTTGGTATTCCATGGTTCTCGTAAACTGTATAGGTACAGTTTTTAGTTGGGAGTATACTCCCTTATTCATAAAATTCTATAGATAAATGAATTGATTTATAAATTTCAAAATTTAGTAGTTATACCATATATACGCCCCAACATTGGCCGTGTTTTTAAAGTGTACCAGCTGCTCGAACAGTTAACTGTGTGAACATTGTTTGAACAGTTAATTGTACCTTTGAGCACTTGCTCGACGAATAACATTTAAAAACGGTATTTGTCCAAGTCTAAGGTACAAAGCTGTAATGTTTTGATTTGTCTACATGCACATAAATCTCAAAAACAAACTCAATTATTTTGATTGCTCATTTAATGACTCATATATTCATAATGGATTTAAATTTGTTTATTATAATTTTTTAATCAAATACCTACCCTTATTATTTGATAAAAACATTTCCCTGCTTTCATTTATATAATTATAATTTCTTTTGAAGTATAGTGGCATAGTGTGTAGTAACGTAAATTACAAAACATCCAATACGTTGTTCCATTTTCTATCAACTTCTTGTGCTGTCTATTTATACACAGGTGCACCGTCTGGCGAACTGGTGCATGAAAATTGTGTTCGAGTAAGTGTTCGAACAAGTTCGAACGAGCTCTATTATACCTACTCACTATAGACGTGCTCGAGATGTTTTAGTCTTACGCCAAGAGGGGCGCTGAACCCTAGAAGACGCATATTCTACATTTTTTTTGTCATTTATACCTCCACTGTGTATATATACGCATCAATCTATACTGCTCGTACATTTAAAAACAAACATGTTGAAATATTACATGCAATGTTGTTGCAATGTTTCAGCTATATGTGATGTGCTGTTGAGGTGTTACTTTTTAGAATGTCATGGTATAAGAAATTGTTGCCAATTAGGAATATTTCCCTAAACAAGTTTTTATATTATTCTGGAAAAGTAGATATCAACGAGACAACAAAAATATATGTTACAAGTTAAAGCTTTGCCTTGTTACAAAAGTAAGAAACGAAAAACAATAAGTGGATAGGTATCTAATGTATGTATATTGTCGAAAGGAGTGTTATTTTTAAAATCGTGTAATTAGTTATAGTTAGCTTTAAGATTAGACTAGATATATGAAATTTACAGAAAATAAATTTTGAGTACATTTTATGCGAGAACCTCTAACCGAATTTGTTGCACACAATGCACACTATTATTTTTGAACGACTAATTTTCTTTCTTAGACAACCAAAATCTAAATTTCACTCCAAGGGTTACATTAAGAATGAATGTACTAATTTACGATTTATTAGATATCTCACTAACATTTTTCTGAACTGCAAAACGTACTTAATTGAGCTTTAACATGGTGGAGGTTATATTTGAAAATATGTATGTGAAAGACGCATACTCACTGATGATATCTAAAATTTCTTTCCGTAAGTAAACTTAATTAAGTTTGTAAAGCTAGTTTACATTGTCTTTAGTCCTACATCTGAAGTCTACTGTTGAGTCTCAAGTTAACAGTTTGTTCGTAATCTCTATTAGTTTTAAAAAGTTGAATAGATTCAAGCTGAATATGACAGATTACAAATTGTTTGGAGTTTTATTGAGGGAGGCCCGGATTTTCAATTTGGAGCTTTGAAGGTCGGCCAGATATTGTTTTTGATCTGAAATCTGAAAACCTGAAGCTATGAATGAAGCTGAATCTCTGTTGTAATCTTATCAACTTAAGTAAAAGTTAAATAAGTCTAGTTAAGTCTTAAGTTAAATGTTAACCAACGTCAAGCTCTCTACAGATTACAAACTGTTCAGGCAGTTGAGTTGAGACTCAACTTGACGACAACCGCACATGCCACGAGACTTGAAATTTCAGCTTTAAGGCTAAATCGACTTTCATCGTTGATTGAATGGTGAAGAACCTCTTCAATCAAAGCTTTCGTCTTAATAAGCTTAACGAAAAGTGGAATATAAAGCTATATGGATTTGAGCTTTAACTGCAATTTTTTGTTTCACATTTGAGGTGAGGTTCGAGACTTCAGTTTTGAGATTACCTTCCTTTGAGGTTTGTTTAAGAAATCTCGATTTTAATACAACACCCGTTATAATAACCTTGCGCTGTCCCTTCGCGCTATTGCCGCATCTCCAGAACTGCGCCATGACCGGCCAGCTGATTGTCTTTTGTAGAGGGGAGAAGTGTTTATGTTTATCTTTATATACACATTTCCAGCCTCGAATTCTAATTCTACCAGATTCCAGAAAGAAGATCTCTGGTTCATTGGCGTGATGCTGTGCACGTAGTTCGGTCACTTTCCCGTATATTAAAATTTAATTAATAGGTTAATTGATCCCCGCTATGAACGCGTTAAAATTATTGTGTTTAATCGGCTTGATTTTCGGCGGCGGCGATGCGTACTTTGAGGGGGACAGCGGTAAGGATGTGCAACAAATGTTTGATTGAAATGCGATTGTAGCTGTTTTAATTAGATATTTTTGGGTTTTGGGGCGCTTTTTGGGTAACTATTCGATCAAATTATCGTTCGGTTCAGTTTTCCAACCAGTAATTAATGTGGATTTATTATTTATGTACCTACATCAGTCTGCCTCTGCCTACAGATCGGCCTTAGGGCAATACCTTACACTTACGGTATAATATATAATGTATACAATTATGTATATTGACCCCCAAAAAACTTTCAAAACTTTCGAAAAACGAATTTATTAATCCGCTCGATTCAATATAGTAGGTCTCACACGTATCATCGCACATTTTCATTATGTACACTTATTCAAAATCGGGTAATTTGTTGCAAATACAGAACTGAAAATAACTAATTTAACCCTACTAGACAGTTTAGGTACTTGTTGCATTTTTTGATAAAAATGTAACATTTGTAATAAACCGCATATGTAGGATGTAGTAGGTACGCAAAATCTTATAGGAATCCCATTGGATTCTTATTTATGTACCAACTCATCATCCTGAACTATATTAATGAATTGCTTCTGAATCCTTTTAATTAAACAAAATTACTCCTGTTAATTCACTGTATTGCAAACAATTGTTTTTCAGGATTTGATCTCACATCGTTCTATATATCACCTATTAATTTGCCTTATTTGATTGTGTCGCCTATTGTGTCCAATGCTTTCACTTGTAACAGTTAATCATTTAAAAAGGAAGCGCATCTGTTCTATTCTGAACACATATCGTAAACTTTATAAAATGTATGATGTAATATACAGCCGCACACACAGACACATGCGGTCATTCGCTTAAATTTTTGTCCTCTTAAACGTTTCCACAGAGTAAATGTATGAATTAATCTCTGTAGGATGTTATTAATAATTTTTAAATAGTCTCATTTCGTAACCGAATTGATTGTAATTTTAAGAGATTAGCATGAGAATCCGGTGATGTTCGCGTAAACAATGTTAAGTATAAATAGGTTTTATGTCCTACATGCGTTTTATCTCTGTAATGTAAAACGTTTCCTGAGCATGACGTAGTGTATATTTCAGTCTGTTCTTATGCAGGAAGTGAATGAGATCTTGGACTGGAAAAGAGTATATTGTGCTAATATTTCCACAATACTCGATATATTTGTAACATTTACAAACATACAAATTAAAATTGTTTTCAATCTTACTTTTCTAAATATTCCACAAATTTGGTGAAGAAGGTTTTGCATTTATTTTCATCAAACGTGTTCTTGAACATCCAATCAATAGATTCTCATTCTATTTCTTAGCTATAAAAAGCAACAACTGCAATTAATTATATTAATTACGAAACGAGAAGGTTATATTTTTTGTACCTACTTCAAAAGTAATTAACTTTGGGAAATTCCAAGCATCTGATAAAAAACTGTTGTTATATTTACTAAGTTGTTATGCAACTCTGCCTCTAGTAATCACATTTAATCTAAGACCATCAAAAAATCCCCATAATGACTATAAATTGAATTGAAAACTTTCATTACATAAATGCATACACTACCTAGATGAAAACTAAAATTAACAATATTGCCGAATTTAAACAGTGCCTTTTTAAACTGTAATTGCTGCTTTGCAACTCAACCAAGTATAATTAAGGCACAGATTAAGGGGAGACAAGTACAAGTGGATCCTTATTCTTCTTCATGTGCCTTGTCAGTATTTTTTTCTCATCCGATGTTGGCGAGCACCTTAGCGAAGGCTGCTTCACGGTCTTCTGCCATATGTAAGAGTTATCATGCATTTCGTATCCCGGTCCAATCTCTAAGGTTTTTAAGCCAGGAAACTTGTTTTCTCCCTACACCTCTTCGACCTTCTATTTTTCCACTAATAATCAACTTCAAGATCCGAAAACGACTTCCTCTCAACACATGGCCCAGATAAGACATTTTCCTATATTTAACAGTTCTTAGTAATTCCTTATCATTGTTGATTCTTCCTAGCAATTCCTCGTTGGTTATGCGTGCTGTCCAAGGTATTTTAAGCATTCGTCTATGTATCCACATTTCTAATGCTTCAATGCGATTCATTGTTGACAATTTCAGGGTCCATGCCTCCACTCCATACAACCAAAGACAATAAACCTATATTGTCTTTGATACAACAGAACCGACCAAACAGAACATTTAACTATTCTTTGCCTTAATTCTAAGTTGAGGCGGCCATTACATAGAAATGTTCTCATTTTTGTAAAAGTGGTTTCGTCATTTCTATTCTGCGTTTAATTTCTACGTCTGGGTCCAGCTGGTCCGTTATGATAGTCCCCAAATACAGGAATTAGTGACCCCTTTCAATCGGGATTCCATTTAATTGTCTGATAATTGTCTGTTTAATTGTCTTTAACTGTCTGATAGAATTGCTGTATGATCCGCATATCTTAGAACATTGAGTAGTTCTCCATTTATTTGAATACCATAATGGTTGATCTTGCAGTTGTTTTTTAAATAATTTATCTGAATATGTATTGAATAATGTTGGGGACATAATACATTCCTGTCTTACTCGTTCTATAGATATTTCGTTTGTGAGATTAATTACAGTTTGTACGTTTGCGGTTTGATTCCAGTACGGATTCCTAATGACACGTCAATCTCTGCCATCACTACCTTTGTTTTCCAGTATCTTCATTAATTTGATATGTTGCACTCTATCGAATTCTTTTTCGGAATCCACGAAGCACCTATAAAACGTCATTTCTTTGCTTGCGGCATCTTTGTAATAAAACTTTCAGTGCAAAAAGTGCCTCTCTAGTTCCGAGTGCATTTCTAAAACCAAACTGTGCCTCTTCAAAATCTTCGCATTTTTGTCTGATCCTGTTGTGAAGTATTCTGAGGAAAATTTTGAGGGTGTGGCTCTATTAACCGATATTCTGGAATCACTCCAGTTTTGGACACTGCATTAAAAAGTTTTACTACTACTTTGATGTTAGCTATGTCAATCAGTTTTAACAATTCAGTAGGTATTTCATCCAGTCCAACAGCTTTCCTAGTTTTAGCATTCCTTGTCGCATGTTCTACTTCTGAGTTCATGATCTCCGAACCATCAAGATAATCTTTGTGGCATTCAATTCTACTATTTCTGTCATCTTTAAACAACTAAGACATGTATCTTTCCCGTTCTTTTTTAATTTCGTTTTCATCGCCAATGATTTTGTTGTTGTCCTAATACAGAGGGAGCTTGGCATTTGAATATACCGCTTATTTCCTCTACCTTTTTATGCATGTTTTTCGTAGTTTTCCTTCATCCGTGTCTCTTTGGCTCTTTTTGTTTTAATTTTTCTTTTGTAACTTTCTATATTTTACCTCTTTTGATTTAGCTAGTCTACATTGTTCCATCATTTTCAAAATATCGTCCTCATCCAGGGCTTTTTTTGACTTGTCTGCTCTATATTCAACAATGTCATTAATTGCTTGAATTTTATCCTTGAGTTCGTTCCATATTTCCTCTGGATCTTCTAGTTATTCTCTGATATCTTTAATTTTGCAATTTAATTCTTATTTGATTTTGTTCTTTATTGCAATGTTGTCGAAGTTAGGTGTATTTAGTTTCGATTTTGGTTGTTGATGTCTTTTCAACCATAATATAATATCTGCCACAAGAGCTTGGTGGTTCGATCCAATATCTACTCCAGGAAATGTTGTGACTCTTTTGATGGCATTTCTAAATTTGATGGCCTTTATTTATAAGAAGTATATAGTCTATTTGATTTCTTGAAGACTCAGAACTGTGATTGATATGTTGTTCAACTCTGAGTACTTCATTGCTGGCCTAAAAGCTCCTAAATTCTTGTTGAAGGTGATATCTTTTATGAAACCGAAGCGTTTATAACCTAATACTTCTATTTATATATAAGCGGCTTGTATACAGCTAACTTTACCATCTACCCCAATTTCCAAGAGATTCTATCTCTAATTCCGTCTTCTTCTAGTCCTCTTTTTAGCATAGCTTCTTTTATTCCATTTTCCCAACTCTTTCTTGGTCTTCCTCATTTCCTCCTATTTGCAGGGCTCCGTTTCCAAATCTTTTGTGGTATTCTATCCTGGTCCATCCTCCTCATGTGTCCATACCACAGTAGTTGTTTCCTTTCAATTGTATTTATTAATGATGTATCAACTTGCATTATTTCTCTTATTCTTTCATTTCTTTCATGATCCAATAATATCTCTTAACAACATCGTCTCCAATACATCATCTCTGTTGCCGATATTTTATTTTTCATCGTTTCATTATTAATGTCCACACCTCACTTCCATAGGTAACGCAACTTTCCACAAATGAGTTTAACATCCGTATTTTTGTTTTATTTGAAATATTGTCATTCCACAACATGGGGTGTAGTTGTCTGACTATAATTTTTCCTTTTTTTATTTTATTTTGTACATCTATTTCGTCCTTACCATCGGAGGTTATTGTAACTCCTAGATACTTGTACTCATTTGTCTTCTTCATCACGTCGTTGTCTATAATTAGGTCTTCTCCTTGTCCTCTGATTACCATATATTCTGTTTATATCTCCAATTTATCTCCAAACCCCATCTCGCATACTCCTCCTTTAGTTTCCTAAACATATAGTTGACATCATCTCCGTCCTCGGCTAGTATATCCTGGTCGTCAGCGAACTCCAAACTATATATGTGTTGTTCCTCGATAAGCACTCCCATTGTCATACATTTCTTTCTCCAATCTCTTAGTACCCTATTTATATACCTACACTTTAAATAGAATTGGTGATATGCAGCACCCCTGTCGCAGTCCTTTATTTACGATGAATTCATCAGAGTAATTATTTAATACTTCATCTAAAATTTAAACTGATATATCACTGAGTGTCTGGTGGAAAGTTTCCTTCTTGTATAGAAATGTTTTGTTGGGTTTCTTCACTTAAGTTTGTTCTAGAATAGAATTCGAATGTCAATTCCTTCATGACCTGCAAATCGGGCAATGGTGCCTTCGTTGCTCTTGGCCAATTTATTTATAAACTGCTTGTAGTCTAAAATAAATGCAAGTTTACTACTGTATATAATGAGATAAGTTCGCTTGGGTTTATATTGAGTCGTTTCTGAGGTTCATAGCAATCAATCACTTGTCTACTTGATTCAGTATTGTTACTGTGAGAGTGATTAACATACTTTTTCTGATCTCATATTTCCCTTCTTGTTAGATATTCTGGTCTACACCGTCGCGACAGAAGAGACTGACGGATTTCTGAGATACCTAGATTCTGCGAAGGAATCCGGAATAAACCCTACGATTCTAGGGCAAGGCCAACAATGGAAAGGAGGAGACATAGCGAACAAACCCGGTGGTGGTTGGAAGATAAATCTCCTAAAAGAAGCGTTGGAACCTTTCAGAAACGAAAAAGACAAACTGGTACTATTCACCGACGGCTATGACGTGATATTCGTTAAGGACCTGATGTACATCGCCGAGAAGTTTAAGTCCTTTGAAGCTAAAATCTTATTCGGCGCAGAGTACTTCTGTTGGCCTGATAAAGATCTGGCTGCTTTGTATCCTGAGATTACTGAGGGTGGGAGGTTCTTGAATTCCGGTATGTTCATGGGTTATGTACCAGAGGTTCTCGACCTCCTCGAGAGAGAGAAAATCGAAGATACCGGCGATGATCAGTTGTACTACACCAAAGCCTATCTGGACGCTGAGTACAGAGAGAAGGTTAACATGAAGTTGGACCATAAGAGCGAAATTTTCCAAAATTTGAACGGAGCAGCAGGTAAACAAACACTTCAATAAAATTATAAAGGTGGTTAATAGAAGAAATTAGTCATAAGCTCGTGGAAAACGCCATATTTCAGTGTTTGAGTATGAAATTTAAAGAAAGTGTGAAGAAAATCAAATAAAATATTTCATAGAGCATTTTTAAACTTAGCAATTGTGTACAATGTATTATGTTTCATCAAATCTAAGAAATGTATTCAGTTTAAGAACCCTTTGAGTGCACATATTTCCCGGACTTAAGGTATAAATAATTTCGGAATGAAACCACTGTAATACTTTATTTAATGTACTTACCTACTGAAGTACTTTAGGAAAGTGTGAAAATCCTTTAAACTGATAGAGTTGTTAAGCTAAATACTACATATGGCAGAAAACATTTGCTTTGTTAGTTTTTGTACACAAATAGGCACTTCTTTATTGCTATTACAATTACAGTATGCAATAATTAACCTGTACTTTACATCTAAATGTAATTTGAACTTATAACAGTCTCCTAACTTTTTTTTTTTTTAGCTGAGTTGGAGATATTTACTACTGAAAACAAGGACGCCGGCCCTGAAACGTACACTATCAAAAACACAGTCATGCATACTGAACCTGCTGTACTACATGGAAACGGTCTATCAAAAATATCATTAAATTACCTCGAAAACTATGTTCCTAACAAGTGGAATTCAGTCAACGGCTGCCGAGAATGCAACGAACGTGTTTTAGACTTAACAGATAAAAAACCCGAGGAGATGCCTATGGTACTAATTTCTATCTTCATTGAGATGAACACGCCGTTTTTGGAAGAGATGCTACAGAAAATACGTGGCTTAGACTATCCGAAGGAGAAGATTCATTTGTTCATACACAACGCGGTAAAAGCTGATTGATATTATTGATTGTTACGTTTAAGTGATTGAAATTTGTTTTTACAGATTAAATATCACACACAACTAGTCAAGAACTTTACTGACTTGTACAGTTCTGAATACCTTTCATTGAAGCAGATTACTCCGGAAGATGGGACACCTGAATGGACTGCAAGGGACTTATCGTTGTAAGTGGCTTACATTTAATCTTATACTGATAGTGAAAGTAATTAGTAACTTGTTACCAATTATAAATCCCTTTTAGTGCAATCTGAATGCAATCAATATTTCACTTATTCGTTATTTGACCTAAAAAGTTTTCCGTTAGTTCTATCGAAGTTCTAACTTTTGTCTCGTTTTCAGTGATCAATGCCTTGCGAAAAAATGCGAAATATACTTCTCAGTGGACTCCATTGCACACTTGGACAATCCCCAAACTCTCAGATTGCTGATAGAGCAAAATCGAACGGTACTCGCTCCAATGTTGACAAGACCAGGAAAGGCATGGAGCAACTTCTGGGGCGCCCTGACCAAGGACGGGTTTTATGCGAGGTCCAATGATTACCTGGATATTGTACATAATGAGAAAAGGTAAGAATTGATAATCCAATTGTCCTGTTGTCTGTTGCTAGAAAACGGATAATTTATTTGCATTAAAATCCAACCAAAATACAAAACTTCAATCGAAAACAATGCTGAAATCGGTTTTGAACGATCTTCTATCTATTGAATACATATTATCTGCAGTGCACTCATAAACTCCCGCATCCATCTGAGTCGCTGGGTCTATCTCTATCTTGCTCTTAATTTTGTCACGCCCTATTTGATACTCATGGATCTAGAATTACAAAAATTGTGTTATTACAATGCCGGTCTTACATGTTGATAACACGTCTTGGTTAATTTTATGAAAGAACAGTTCTCTTACGTGCAGGTATTGATGGGTAAATATCTCGCTTCCATCCTTGTACCAAGTAATATGGGGTCTAGGAGACCCCCTGGCTACGCACAGGAAAGCAATCTTATGACCCAGGACGTATTCATAATCGAAATGGGATGCTAAAGTTATTTTGGCCCCCTAAAGAAATATGTAAATTAAAAACTAAAATTGTAGGCAATTACATATCTTTAGAAATGTTTTGACAACAATACCTGCTATTAATCACTGATAAATGACTTGTATTACATTATTACACGTAAAACTAGATTTACCAATAAACTTACGTTATTATTGTTGTAATATTGATCCGATTCAGGGTCGCGATATTTCCCAGTGATGGGAAGCCCTATTTGGAACTAAAAAAGATGAAAAGACGTCAAGTCGTAAATAAATGACCCCGTTGTCATAATTTACGAAAATTGTTACCTTTGATTTGGACTTAGTCCTGGTGCGACCCCTTCTAGATTCTGCATTCTCGACGAAAATCAGCAACACCACCAGGATTAATGAGTGGTTAAATTTCATTCTTGACCTATGCGATCGGTCCGTGGAGGAACGGCTCTGACAGAAAGTAATCTCGGTGGACCCCTTCAGTTTGATCCATTAAGTGACAATTTAGTTCAATTTAAGGATTGCACTCAATAATATTAACTACATAATTTTATTGATACTTATATGCGAATTATTTTATTTAGGGTAAAGTTCCATTAGGTACATTATTACCTCTTGGTGTCATGTGTTGATTCGAAAGTATACGGAGCTTTCCTATCGAAACGCTTGGTGCGAAACCAACAAGAGCAAGAGAGAAACCAGCAGTAGTTCGTTAGCGTGACAGAGAGAGAAGTTTTGCAACGTTGCCGGCCGAGCACGCAGTCCAAGTCAACGCGTGTATCGCTTCACACTTTCGGATGTGTGCGGTACAGCGTGCGGAGCGGATGACTGTAATGTTCCGCGAGCTAGCAACATCGCAAAAGGTCGTTCTCTGTTTCGCTAACGAGAAATATATGGCCTTTCTCTCGCACTTATGTTGATCCCACCGTGCGACTCTTTAGAAACTGTCTGTATACACAGCTCATCCATGTGATATGAAAGAATAGTTTCGATAGAGATCAAATAATTTATAACAAAAAGGAGATTGTTTAGTTTAGTACACTTTCTTTCTCAAACAACTACAAAAAACTTATTTCTAATAATATGTACAACTAACTCTGTGATATAAACGGAGAATGGAAACAATCACAGAGTTCTATAGTTGCGTTTTTAATTCTAACTTCTTTATAAAAAACAATATCAATTATGTACATACTTTTATTGCCTTTCCTCACAACAAATCAAAATAATTGACAAAAAACGGTGTAAGCACATTTAAAATGCTTTATTTACAGTACAGTTACCAACTGTAGTTTTAAACCAATGGAAAGGTTTTAATGAACGAACTAATAAAACTGCTTTTAATCACACAATTACCATTTAAACTACACTTTCTAAATGTTGTACGTTTTATTGTTGTTTTAAAGAACATTGAAAATATTTTCCATTTTACAGCACATGTAGGTAACTTTATTCAATATGTAATCATGACATAATCGGTTCTGAATCCTCTGGAATCGATTGCGTATTTATTATTCGCTTGACATTCGTAATATCCGGCATCTTTTTGCGTCGTAGGATCTATTTCCATCTTACTTTTTACTGTGTCGTTACCGATAGGCCATTCATGAACCTAAAAAGTTAAAATTTTATGTATCTTTTAAAAATCCGTTTAAGGATTTCTTTGGCTTGAATTGGCCGTTTTTTTAAACACTTGTACTTACTTGGAAGAATTTGTGATACAGGAGTTCGATACCATCCTTGTACCAAATGATTTCAGGTCGTGGAAAACCTGAAATTGCCGATATTAAAAGTATTATAGAGTGAAAGTTGTATTTTCTTACCTTGCGCCATACAAAAGAATGTTATTTTCCTCCCCAGCATGTATTCCAACTCGAAATGGCTGGATTTCACGATTTTCGCCCCCTGTGAATACAACATACTTCAATTTCTGAATGTATAAAGCTGATATTATTTTACATCTTTGTGTTCATAGTAACTTTTCGAAGCCGGATTCTGGTGTTGTACTATAATGGGCACTCTCCTATCGTACATCATTATCCCTCTCCTACCAAACTTTCCTGCAATATTTACGAAAAATAGTAGAAAGTAGGTGGTTATTAATTCATTTACCTCTAGGTCCACTCCTGGCTGCCTCACATAAAACGACGAAGCAACAGCATACATATATCGCGAACATGTGCTTTCGTTGTATCATTTATGTATATTTTCTTCTGGCATACGGACTACAAATGGCGTCAACAATTGATTAGTTCATTATTTTATCTTTAGCACTGCAGAAGATTGTTCGCAAAGGGGGCAGTGATTGATATAAATTATGTTTTAACATTTTATTCTGCTCGACAGTTAATTTGTTTGTCGCCACTTTATAGACACCGCATATTTTCATACTTTGTCCGTTGAGTTCGCAGTTATTTAAACTATTTAAGTACGAAGGGGGGCAGTAATAGCTGCGAAATACTTTATTATTTGCAATTATTTTTAACGCTTATAAAATGGAAAGTTGCGTTGTTTACAATTAGGGTTTAGATTTAGTAAATGGAGGTTTCAATGTACTTTAATACAATTCAATCAGAAGGAAACACTACTAATACACGCACCGCTTTACATAATTTACTTTACATTATTCATGTGTTTACTATAAATTAATGTTTTGTTTTAAAAGGTGTAAATCCCATAAACTACACTTATATTCCCTTTTGGCAACTTTGGTAACTATTTTAAATTTATTATTTTTAGGGGTTTGTGGAACGTCCCCTTCATAGCTCATGCATACCTCGTGAACGCCACCCTCTTGAAGAAGTATGACAGGAAGCAGCTGAACTTCGATACAGTCAATCTCGATCCAGACATGGCTTTCTGTAGTAGGCTAAGAAAACTGGAGGTTTTCATGTACGTTTCGAATAGGGTCGATTTCGGTCACCTAGTCAATCCGGAGACTTTTGATGTCACCCTAGCAGAACCCGAGATGTATCAAATATTTGACAACGATAAAGACTGGGAGGACAGGTATATCCAGAAGGATTACTTTAAGCAACTCGATCCTGCTACAGAAGATCTACAGGTGAGGATAATGGAGTGTCACTGAGTTTTCTAAGGTTATAAGAAGTTTCAATAGAGAAGGTTCGGTGGTTGTGGAAATTCAAAAAGTTTTACAAATGTTTTTAACTCTGGAGATATTTCAAGACTTTTTGTTGGAAAGCTGGTACAAATTGATTTTAGAAGTTTTATAATGACTAGGATTGATTACAATTTAAAAATTGTACTTAGTGCTGTAGGTAAAAATCAATTGCTAATGACGTTATTGAAAGATTCCTGAGATTTCCAAACATTTCAGAAATGATTTTGATGGTATTTGAATTTATGGGAGAAGCAAGCATTTGGAATGTTATAAAAACATTCAAAAGCGTCTTGCTTCCAAGGCATTTGTAACAAACAATATTGGTAAAACCTATTTAACAGCTACTTCAGCAACTGTTAGTTTAGCTTGAACTGAATCATCTAAATCATAAAATTGATTTTGATGGTATTTGAATTTTTGGGAAAAGAAAGCATTTGGAATATTTTAGAAACATTCTTGAAGAAGCAATGAACTTGCTGCCAAGACATTTTTTGCAAACAACATTGGTAAAACCTGCTTCAGTAACTCTTGGTTTAGCTCAAACTGAAACATCGGAATCATGAAATTGATTTTGATAGTATTTGAATTTTTCAGAAAAGCAAGCATTTAGAATCTTTTAGAAACATTGAAGTGTCTTGCTCCAAACACATTTTTTACAAACAATATTAGTAAAACCTATTTAAATGTTGCTTCAGTACCTATTGGTTTAGCTTGAACTGAAACATCTGAATCATAAAAACTGTATTTGAAATGCTTCTGTTTTAGCCTTGTCCAGATGTCTATTGGTTCCCAGTGGTTACAAGGAAATTTACCAATTCTCTCATTAACATGATGGAAAACTTTGGGAAGTGGTCGTCAGGTAACAACCAAGATGAACGTCTCGAAGGAGGGTATGAAGCAGTTCCAACGAGGGACATACACATGAACCAGGTTGGCTGGGAACGCCATTGGTTGCACTTCTTACAGAAATACGTGCGCCCCTTGCAAGAAAAGGTCTTCATTGGTTATTTCCATGATCCACCGAGGTCTCTGATGAACTTCGTCGTAAGGTAAAACAATTACATCGGGGAAACTATTTCACCAGATTGTAAATTGTCTTAACGAAAATAATCTACACTACAGTCAATAGAATTTAGGCAACAAATCCTAAGCAACAATTTTCCTTCGAGCACTTTTTAGTCGTTTAATTTCTTGCAGATATAAACCTGATGAGCAGCCTTCGTTAAGACCACACCACGACAGCTCCACTTATACTATAAACGTCGCCCTGAACCAAGTTGGCGTAGATTACGAAGGCGGCGGCTGTAGATTCATAAGGTACAACTGTAGCGTAGTCGACACTAAACCCGGCTGGATTTTGATGCATCCCGGAAGGTTGACTCACTACCACGAAGGTTTGCTAGTGACCAAAGGCACTAGGTATATCATGGTCTCTTTTGTTGATCCGTAAAAAGTTCCCCTTTATAATTTTTTTTTATTTTACATTGATCTAATACTGTTATTCTAAAATGTGGTGCCGAATCTTCCGCCGAAGTGTAAATAGATTTTTGGAGAGTTACTTATGATAGGGAAGCTGTGAAACCTATTTATTTCTATACCATTTTCATTTTGTTGATTACATGCGTGTATATGTTTTGGATTGGAAATCTAGATGGGTTTATATGCAAATCAGTATTAAAATTTAATGATAAGCCATTAAAACACTGTTACCAACTAGCATATACAATGCACCTGTTTCAAACTGCTCCCAATTCTCAGGTTTGTGTTTCCCTCTCTAAATCTATATTTTTATACCGTTCTAATGGAACGAATTATGTTCTTCACAACGTTTGTCATATTAATATCTTGTCCGCTTTATTACATGTACCATTTAGCTTAATCAACCTAACAGGGTTTTAAATTCAGAACCAACATATCTTTATAAGGCGTTACGATTTTTGAAATTTAGTAGAAATTTCATAGCAATAATGTTTTCGACTTCTATGTGTTTGATGTTAAACCAAAGTTAAAAAATTTGTATTATTTTATAGGATTGTTGCTTTATTGGATTACTCGAGTGCTGTCTACACTACTTAAGTGTCCCTTTTAACAGTTTTTTATAAAAGTTAGCATTTCATTGTTATCAAGTTAACAGTTGTAGATCTGTGTTTCTATCTGTGTTTTCGAATAGATATAAAATATAGTTTTATAAAAGATATTAAACGAAATTAATAGTAGATGCTATATTCGAGTTATAATTATTTAAAACACCATAGCTCTAAAATGTAGCTTCCCATGTTCGCAATAAAGCGCAATAGCTTCATTGCTTTCTCATCTAGTTTGAACTTTCCAGCACGTAATCAAATTATTATAAGATTGATGCGAGGTTACATAGCAGTCAACAAAAGAGACATCGAGTAGATTTTTAAACCGTTTTGTTTTCAGAACGTACTGAAAGGTATATGTTTGATATAACTCCTAAAGTGGCTAAGGTGAAAAAACTTCAATGAAAATAATGAAAATTTATTTTTTGCTACACAGTATTGCAGAATTGCACACACTTAGCAGCAAATTTCATTCAATCGCAACAAACTTCATTTAAAACGATACAAAAATTTAAAATCGAAATAGGAAAAAAGGAAACCTAAACGAAATATTACATGCGACTTTCGTCAAAGTTTAATATCATTCGTTACCTGCCGAAGAAGAAATGTGCGGTTGACCAAAAACTTTTCGGCGTTTCAAAAGAAAAATACTGCTTTACAAATAATACAAGAACTTAACGAAAAGATCTCTAAAGCTAAAGAAGTGTTTGTGATGTGACCCAGCCGCTAAATTGAACTAAACACAACAAAACAAAAAGAGCACCATTGTGTTTTTCCTTTATATATCATTTACATCTAGTAGACAGAATTCAGAAGTGATAAGTATAACAATTGCAGTTTTTAATAAAAGACTAAAGGCTTAGTAAAAGCTGATATCTGGAATGGAATGTCGAAATTTTAAGTTATTTGTGCAAAAGTTGGAATGTAAACATGTAAGAACTTTTGGTAATGATGTAATTTCACTTTATCACCAAACTGTTAAACATTTACGTAGAAAGTTATTAAACAAACTACTATTCAAACTATTATACTCAGATATTGCTTTAATATTATTATATAATATTAAATATATTATGTTAAATATGAGATAAAGTGCAATAGCTTTTATTTTTATTGCCATACTACACGTTTGCAGTTTCTAGTACTTCTTAAAGTCTAATTAAA